>CM061136.1:56848335-57415568 GCA_030789695.1 Scilla litardierei
CTATTCTCGCTAATTAGAGCATGGGCTAAATGGGTTATCCTAGTCCTTAATTGTGGAATCCCGACACATGCGAAATGAAGTATACGATATATATAGCATGCATATAGAAGCAGACATTAGAAGCAAATACCGCATATTCAATATCGAAGCATGATAATCTAGGGGTCAACCAAGGATAGGTATATAAATCAACATCACAAAGTAGAAGCACACCAACTAGCTAGTCACAACACATGACTCACGTAAAAGCAAAGTGGACCCACGAAGCGTGAAATGCAATGGGACTCGGCTTCCAAGAGTTAGTGAGTGTGATTATCGAGGCCATACTAGGTGTGTGTGTAGTTTGTGGCAATTCATCATATAGGGTCATCTCTAAGAGGGAGGACAAAAGAAGAGAAGAAAAAGAAAAACACGAAGAAAAACGACTCAAAAACAAAGAAAAAGAGACAAAAGACGCACGAAGTGCGACTCCCCCAAGCTAAAACTTGCATTGTCCTCAATGCAATAGTAGTGAATACGGGAGGGCAATGAAAATGGGGGGGGTTACGCACCGACACAAAAAATGAAAAACACGAAAAACACATGAGCGAAACTAAAAAAAAGAAAAAATAAAAAGAAACACTAAAATAAAAGATATAAAACACGACAAAAGAACACATAGACACAGACACACAACAACGACACGCAAAAACATGCACACAAAAGTCGATGTCCCCCAAGCTAAACATGACAATGCTAGCAAAATGATATGATCAATTGGGATGCAGAAATATGCTAGGGGAAAATCGGAAAATAAAGAAATCAGAATGCAGGAGAGACAGTCTGCTTGTTCTCCTCGGAAGAGGATGTGGGGTGAAATGATAGAAGGGCATAACATGAAGGGTTATTATGATGCAAAAGCAAATCCTAGATACGCTCCCCTCGCTAATGAGAGGAGACGAGATTATTCAAATCTAAACTAGAAAGCGATAAATTTTTACACTACTGGATTAGGATACACCTGAGCATAGGCGGATCCAAGATCTGAAGTGGGGCAGGTAGCTGCTCTAACTGCTCCTTCTGTGGCTCCGCCAGAAGCGCTGTGCCACGTGTGCCAATGGACCCAAGCAATGCACCTCCAAGCATCCTTAGTAGGTAACCACCTGTGACCTGCAAAGGATGAGGTGCATTAGTCCATGGCAAGAAATTATTTCCCAAAATAAATGTATCCCAGAGATAGTCGCCGGTAAATGATGGTAAAATATATGAAATGTGGCGAACACTCCCTGGAAATGGTATGCTATCCTCTATGCTAGCGACGATCAAATCCCCGCTCTCCATGTGAAGTTGCTCTCCAGGCGGTGACACACCGCAGCATACCTCAAGGGAAGTCGATCCTGTGTCCTGCGAGAGATATGGCGTGTCAAAAATATATGAGTCTAAAGAAATAGGATGTGAAAAGCGAGACTCAAATGTGGAGTGAGAGTGAGTATGAAAATCTCCCTGAATAGGGGCAATATGCTCAAGTAGATGCTCAGCCGCAGAAGAAGTGGAGCGTGACGGTAGAGGTAGATGTGGCTCGGGCTCCATGAAGTGGACGATCGTATCCAAGCCCTCATGCACATCCTCCTCGACGATATGCTCATGCTTCTCCATCTGCTCGATGTCCTGAATGACATCCTCATGGTTGACCACCGACCAAGGAGGAAGCTGTGACAGAGATGGATGTGGAGGTGGATGTGGAGCGGACCCCTCGTACGTGGTCGTGGTGTCGTCGTCCTCACGCACATCCTCCTCGCCGGTATGCATAAGCTCTGTGGTCTCCTCGATGCTCTCATAGGACTCATATGGGGTTTCCAAATAGAGATGACAAGTCTCTCCCACAGATCCTAGAGACATCTCCCCATCCTCACTATCATCATCAAAAAATGCTTCGTCATCCAAGTGGTAATGATGGAAAAATGGGGGGTCGGCATGAGATGCGTCTATTGTGGCCGACGGCATGGTAGTCTCAACCATGAAAGTAGGTATATCCTCTCCTTCATCCCCTCTCTTTGGCGTAGTCTCGGTAATTGGTGACATCACGTTTTGTAAGAATTGGCCTTGATTAAACAAGGCACCTTCAAGGAGAGATACGAGACTTGATTCTTCTTGTGGTGGTGGAGGGATATAAGGCTGAGGAAATGGATGGGAGGTGTTTGGGTTATGGTTGTGGAAAAATGTATGGCCTTGGTGTGGGGGGAGGCTCTCAAGGCAATCATAATACACGTGTCCCGCCATCCCACAAGTCTCACAAACCAAAAATGAATAGGGATTGTAGCCTCTCATCTGAGCATCGAAATTTGATCTCCACATGGTTATACCAAAGATACCTGGACAACAAAAATAAGAAAACTAGAGAGGAGCGTCAATAGCACAAGAAAATAACAAAAAGATAATATAACAGTGGGGGAAAAATTTCTTGGTTATTGAATATATTTTTTTTTATATAAAAAGAAAAAGAAATTTTTGTGTTTTTATGCGTAGACTAACGAACCCAAGCTAAGCTAATATCAAACCGAACGCCTCCCCGGCAACGGCGCCAAAAACGTGACCGGCGCCCCGTTTACGGTTTGGGCGCGGTGTCGTTTTACCGCAAGTGCACGGTTAGTGTAGGGTCGCGTGCTAGCTACGCGGATGATATGGGTGGAATGTAGAAATAAAAGAAAGAAATGAAAAAGACACGAAATGAATCCCCACTAACACGGGCTAGAGCACTCATGACACTTGGCATTTGACTTGATCCAGGGTGAGACATTGCCCCAAAAGGTGGTACCTAGCGTCCAAGGCCCGATATTCCGGTCGGTGCCAAGCACGCTAGGCCTACCCGGTTCCGGACGGTGGGCATTCCCGTGTCCATAAACACCTTCCGCAACCGGGAGCATTAAGGCCACAATGATATCTCCCAACACTTCGTCCAAGCCGCTCCCGCGCGCGAGGACTCGATGTCTACGCTGGGGGCGTGAGCTATGGCTAGAGAGTCAACCGCCAAGTTTATTCCCCCTCGGCCCGACGGTCAAAGGCGGTCTTTTTCCCGCCGATGACAATGAAACACCCCCGCGTAACCCTAATGGCCAAATAGGTCAAATGTGATTTCTAGCAAAACATCGAAGCGGATCTTGACAGGACAAGCACCGGACTCCAATCCCCAACACATCTAGTGTGTCGTCGTACGAATTGGACCCAGATTGCTAGAAATCCCCATTGACACATTTCATCGAACACGTGCCATGCAACCAAGTCTAATGTAAATTCCCAAGCAACAATCCTACCCTAACCCGTATTAGGGTTCATCAATACTACTCCATGATGAAAAACATATAAACAAACAACACAAAACACACACAAACATTCATCATGAAGCAAAAGAAATACAACACAAAAATGGAGAACAAGAGAAAGAAATACTTATCTTGAGTTTGAATGTTCAATCCAATACAAGATTTATTGCCATATAAAAGCTAATCTAATCTAATCTAAACTTACAAGAAAAAGGGGCAAAAAGCCCTAGAAAAACTGAGGAAGAAGTCCCCTCCATCGTGCCCCAAAACCCTATTTATAAACCCCTCAAAAACCCTCTTGGGTCGGGTTCAAAACTGTCAAAAAGGCCCACCCGATCGGGTGAAAACTCACCCGATCGGGTGGAACAAACAGAGAGCTCAGATACGCAGAAACAGATCTCACCCGGTCGGTTGACAAGTCAACCGATCGGTTGAAGTGAAATTCCAGACTGCAGCCAGCTTCAGCACATAGCTGCGCTTAGAAAATTCCAGAAAAATCTAGAAAAATCGGATTTGGGCATGCGACCTATCGTTGGAAAGCTAACGACGATGCCGACGCTAGAAAAATAAGAGATCACCCAAAATCCTTCTGGAATGGTAGCAGATCTTCAATGAATGAGCAGCGGTGCGCGAAAGCGGAAGAAAAGGCCACCCGATCGGTTGAAACATCAACCGATCGGGTGAGCCGCTTGTTGCTTTGGCCATCGGGCTTCGGGAGCTTCAACCGGTCGCTGAGGAGAACGGGTGGCATGACCGGGTCGTCGTTTGGGAAACTTCAGCTTCAGATGAACCGATCGGGTGAGATATCACCCGATCGGTTGGAATTAAGCTCCAACTTCCCGAGAACTTTGTTGGGATGAACCGGTCGGCGAACCGGTCGGTTGACTTTGCACTTTGCTCCAACTTCAGTCCGGGTCGTGTACGCGTGCATCACCCGATCGGTTGGCTGTGTTCAACCGATCGGGTGGGGGCTGAAAAGTGGCAATCTTGGTCGTTTGACCCCCTGGATCACGCGTGACCCCTCCCGTTGCTCCGGGGACTCATGATATCATCGTTTTATGTCCCAAATGCTATAAGTTCCTGCAAAACACGGAAAACACGGAAAAGTGAAAGAAAACGAGAAAACACGAGAAAACGAATACAAGACGGTGATAAATAATGGAAAAACACGGGAGAAAACGTGCGTAAATATATGAAATATAAACGCACGTCAATGATTCAACCACATAATTATGATTCTGAAGCAGGGACGGCAGCCACTGCTCGTGGTCACTGCCGTATAGGGCTTCGACCCAACCTGTAGTAAGGGTCGCGACCTTCGTCTAGTAATAGGTAGAAACGATTAATTAGAATATGCATTTGATGCAAGAGATAAAGTATTGCAAAATATGTTTGTAATTATCTCCTGCATTCGGGATAAATGATCCTTAGTGCAAGTGGGAGATGTAGAGGGATGTGCCCTCAGATCATTTGTATTTGATGCAAATGATAATTTAAGCTTAGATAGGGACTAATTTGCATATAATGCAAAAGGAGATTAAATGTGTCTTAAATTGTTTAAGACTAAATTGAATTAAATTAACGCATGGAAAAGGTTACCTGTAAGGCGAGAATGTCCCGTTCTAAACACAGGTTCAAACCGCGTCCAAAACGGAGTTCAAACGAGCCCAAAAAGTCAATTTAAAAGTGTTTTAAATAGAAGCCCAAAACCAGCCCAAAAGAATAGGCCCAAGTTCTTTTTGTTTAAGAAAAAAGGGGGGTTGCACGTTTGCGCGCCTGGGCATTTTGCCCAGGCGCCGAGCACCCTGCAAAATAGGGCGGGGCCCATGCCAAGGGCCTGGGCCCAAGCCCAAGCGCATGGGCTTCTGCCCGGGCGGGCCCCACTTCGGGCTGCGCGCACACTATTCTGTGGGGCCCACTCTGTGGGCCCCACAGCTAGGGTTCTGAACCCTATGATTATTTTGGGCGGCGGCTCAGTTTTTGCGAAAAACAACTCTTGGGCTGATCTTTGGATGATCAATTGGAGGGTCAAACGGACTCCGATTGACGTACCGTTTTTCCTATGCGTTCACCGTTGAATGCCCTTCGAATTGATAGGTTGTATCAATCATGAAGCTCAACGGTGAGGGAGTTAAAATTCACGGAAGTTTGGCATTTGTGAAAAGCAAACTAAATTGAATTTATTAACTCCAAACTTTAGTCCTACATCGGTTGTGGATAAAAGGGGAGAGTCAGCCGCCTATATAAATAGGGGTCTCCCCCTTCCTCCAAACTTGTCCCAAGCTCAAGATCTGAGTGTCTCCCAAAAACGTCAGAGCATGCTTAGATCAAAGCTTAAATTAATTCTTTTGCTCCCTATATTTCTGCCTTACTCCTGAAGGGCTCTAACAAAGCCACGAAGGAGTTCGGATTTGGATCCGAAATCTTGGCGAAGGCTTTCATTCACGTGAAACTTTCTTCGGCGTGTGGTTAGCTCGGTGACACGAGAATTGCTTGCCTCGGGATGTAGAGCGGTTTGAGGAGCGGTTCGAGGAGCGACTCGGCGTGTGACGGGGAGCGGCTCAGAAGACGGTGCAATACACCTTGCATGCCCCAGGGCAAGGTTCCGGGTATGTGTTTTAGAAGCTTTCGTTTTAATTATTTGCAGTAGTTTAGATCCCTCTTGAGGTGGTCAGTTCCACTCCGAGTTGGCAGAAATCCTGGCTAAGGGTCTGGTTTCTTAGGGCTGCATATTAATTAGATTAACATAATTTTATTTTCTGCTGCATATTTTTGCTTCCGTGTTCCGTCTGACTTAGGACGGGCACGGATTTCTGCACTAGGGGTCCACCAAAACCCTACAAGGTCAACCTGGGGTTTCGGTTTGTAGGGCTGGGTTGTTTTCTTTTTGTACGGCTGAGTTGGGGAGATATGGTGAGGGTTGATAGAAGGCCTGGGATTCTAAGTTAGGCATATGTTTAATATTGTAGTGTTTTAATATAGGAAATGTACGTGAGTGATCTCTGGAAAATAAAATGCTTGCAGCGAAAATAAAAAGGAATGCCATATGAAAAGTGGCGGCTATAGTGGTAGGAAACATAGGGTTTTAGATAAAAACGGAAGGATTTGATTAAATGAGGAGGAGTATTAAAAATGATGAGAAATGGAAAGGACGTTGGTTTAATAATAATTTAAGAGTGAGATTAATAGCTAATTATAATGGGTAAAAAGTCTCACATGATAAGAAAGAATTTGAAATTCAAAATTTTGAAATAGTTATTCATTTGAAATTTTATAATAATAGATTTAAATATAATTATGGCTTATTAAATACGTACGTCATACGAATATGGATACGAATACGCATATCAGTAATACATAATACGAATACGTATTTAAGTACAGATACGAAAATCGCAAGACAAAATTAAATACGAGCAAAATACGTATTATAAAATACCGGCCGTTACATTCTACCCACCGTAAGAAAAATTCCATCTTCGGAATTCTTATCAATCAAGATGGGGGGAATAAGTGAGGATGGTGCTCGCGCCCTTCCTCCTCCAATATACACGCACCAAAATCTCTACTACGCTCACACAATACCCATATATAACAATCGTGACATCATACATAAACGCTCAATTAATATTATTAACACCAATAATATAATAGTAGCAGTAGTAATACTCTACTAACCCTAATTAACGATCATACTTATAATAATACTAACACTCACACATACATAACTAATTATATATCAATAATAATACTATTGCACCACAACTAAAGCACAACAATTCATATAATACAATTATACAATACAATTAAAACCAATATTATAATTAAGACAAATAGTTGCACTTTACTATACACACACATCAACTTACTAATTGCAAGTGTGCTATCATCTTGCACACTCACATTATTACTAATACATAATGCACTACCATTTTTTATACTATCAAAATCCCCAATCATATTGTTTTACAAGTCATATAAACACATCTCTCAATACTAATACATAAGCACAATCATATTCAATGAAATAATACTACAATAGTAAAATCACTTTACACATTACATAATACACTCTATACACCACATAATATGTATCACTGCACACTTATACACCATATATTTACCATACACAAAAATGGACATGTCCTACTGACATGGCACTAGGGCCACTACAATCTACCCACCTTAAAATCAAGTCCGTCCTCTGACATCCTTGAATAGGGCCAACTTATGAATGAGCGGACTAAGGTTACCCTACGCCAGACATACATACACTATAAAAACAATGTACACTCACATTCATACACTTACACATACATCATATAGTCACATACATTTAAATACACGCATATACATTACACATATATCTATACTTACATTATTACACACCTACCTTGCATCTACGCAAAACTTAGACACACATACTATATGTTCACCCCGGTACACACTACCAGAGTAATTTACATACAGCTAGTATACTACTACATACAAACATCTATACATAGATACAATCTTACAATCATGTATACCTCCCAGTATACACATGCACATACATCATCCCGTAAGGGCAAGTAATACAATACTATATTATAATTCTACTACTATACGTAAAACATACATATTTATACAATATGTATAGATACCCATAACTAAGTACATACATATCCACGCACATGCCCATACGCACTAATAGGTAGACCATACAATAGATATGTGCACACAACTATAAGCACACCTATTATCATGTATATTACACCAACCATGTACATAACTTTATTAACATACAATTACAAACATTGACAAGTGCATTCAAAATATATACGCCCCCAGTAGGTAGTCAAACACCAATTCTAATACACACAGATATCCCTACAGTGATATTGCTATCCACATATATTTATAAACATAACACTTACTACCCTTCACACGACTATATATGTATCACGTATATCACTGCAAATGTATATTTTACACAATAGGCAACTATAATTTATTAATATACTAAGGGTATGCACACTCATACATGAGTGGGACACCGAGATCCACACAGATGGGTCCACACACTATTTATATATACACTACGATCATCACAATTAATATCAATGGATCTACTATACTTATACCAAAAGTACTATAAAGGAATGGTCAGGCATTACTTGAAATCTCTTGTTCATTAGTCTCAACTTCTGCAGTCATCATGATGAATGCCTGACACCTCGGCTGGTTTTGCCTCACTAGCTCAAAACCTTTTGTTGCGGAGCCAGGGGTGGTCCACGCTGAGTAGATCCAGAAGGTTCAACAGTCATCAGCTTTTTGTTACGGTGAGGACAGTCACTGATAGCATGTGCAGATGCTCTGCTTACTCCTCCTTGCTTATCGAATAAACCTAACATATTATCTATGAATATCATTACAAACTTATCCATAAACTCGTAGAATATGATACTCATGCGATTCATGGATACTGCAGGGCCGATGGTCACCCCGAATGACATGACAACAAACTTGAAATGTATATACTTGGTCTGGAAAGCCATCTTGTAGATGTCATCATTCTTGGCTTTCATTTGGTGATATCCACTCTTGGGATCCAATTTCAAGAACTTGTGATCCACCGAGTTGATTGAAGATGTCATCGACGTGAGGTAACAGTGCTTGTTCTTCATAGTGACTTTGTCCGGCTCCCGATAATCCACGCACATGCACCATTACCTCGCGTAACGGTGCTCGATCCATCCCTCTTCTTGACCAACAGAACATGCACACCCCAGGGAGATACGACGGGATGGGTGAATCCTTTCTGTATCAAGTCGTCCAATTGCTTCCTCATCTCTTCCAGCTCTGCAGGAGCCTTACGATAAGGCTCCTTCGAGATCGACTGAGCCCCTAGCATAAGATCAATGCCGAACTCCAACGCTTGATCAGGCGACAATCCAGAGCTGTCTTCAGGGAAGACGTCTTCAAACTCTCTCACTACTACTGGCTTCTCATGTTCGACTTGCACGGATGCGACAATCACTACTTTCTACTGGGCCCGAAGTTGATAGGTCCGAGCGAATGACTAAATGAAACTCCAAATCTAATATGGTCAGAGCTGGGTGAGAAACCACTACGATGACACCTAAGATGATAATACTAAATCTTAGCAAGGGTGTCTAACTAACAAACATGGGTGTCTAACTAAATCTTCATATAATCCTGGTGTTGGGTCTCCCGATTATGCTGAGACAAGGTACTTGGGTAAATTTCATGTACGAGGTAATTCTAAACGTTTTGGCTAATGATAGTATTTTTATTGTTCTGAAGTTTGCAAATGTATGACCTGCATGGGCCACCACTAAAACATGTAATGCCCCGCTTTCCAAAATACGATGGAAGCGAGAACGTTACGAAGGTCTGCATGAACTGGAGCGGTGAAGCTCGAGTTCACTAAGCGTCTGTGATAACAACATAACAGGTTCTTTCATGCAATCAGAACAATAGAATATTATTTCATTCAATAGCCACATCTAGAAGTTCGTACATGAAATAAAACGACAAGGCCTTAGCATGGCCAAAGGGACTACAACAAGCAGCATACCCTAATACAAAGTACTAAAGTAAAACTAAAAGAAGGCATAAGCATGGAAAACTCCTGGCTCACTGGGTCAGCTGCCTCAAACGACCCCTGGTCCTAGTAACATGTCTTGTGATTTGACATACATTTCAAAAACACGAATGTATGTCAGCAAGGGTCTGGCAAGTAAAAGGTGAGTCGACCCAAGGCAAGGTATGCGAATTTTAAACAGATTATAAAGTATTAATAGAGTTACACAATTAATCAACATCATGGTTATAAGCATGACAATTCTAAAGAATTAAAGCAAGGTACTTCTAGCAAGGCAGTTCTAAAGAATTTAAAAAAACGAGCATTAATTGAACATGTCATTTCTATAATTTGTATAATACTATTAACTTGGCAATTCTAGTGTACAACTGAGATAAGAATAATGAGTTCGAGTTCCGTGTCACTGTTTTCAATCATGCACAGGGTGTTGGATCTCTTGGCACACAAATACACTAGAGGGGGTGAAAAGTATAAATCACGACGATATTGCAAAAATTAAGTGTTAATAAAAAATTGCAATAAGAGTACGGATTATAAAAAGATCACAATCAAGAAAATGCAAACGCAAACACCGAGATTTTTATCCTGGTTTGGATCCTTATGATCTTACGTCCAGTCCTCTACCCCGTAGAGATTTGAATCCACTAAAACACTTGCCCCCGTAAGTAATCAACATACAAAGATGCCAACACTCCCCGTGTTGCAAACTTGTACAATCTCTTCAACAAGAGATTCACCAAATAAAGTAAAAGAAAGAGTTGAAACAATATCACCTATAGCCTTGATAATTGATGGAATTATTGTGTAAGGTTGGTGATGGAATCTCCAAGGTTCAAGATGTGGAATGTGGTAGAACACTCTTGGAAATTGGACTTCCTATAGGGAATGAATTTCTGCAGAGTTTTCCCTATGGAAATCTAAAAATCTCACTCTTTCTAGAGAGAGAAAGAAATGTTAAGAAAAGAGAAAATGAGAGAATTTTCGTGTGATTTAGGCAGGGGTGTGGGGGTCTATTTATAGTCAAAAAAGTTAGTTTTCGAACGTTGAACAACTGCCTAAATTTTCAAAAAATTCTGAGACGTTTTTCCAAAAATTAATCGATTAGTCAAAACTATTAGTCGACTAATAGTCCTGCCAGGTCAGAAAATGGCTGTTGAAGTGTCTTTTGATAGTATAATGGAAATAAACTTCCACAAACAGACAGAAACGGCTAGGAACTGACAAAGTGACGTTAGAAAGTAGTTTCTAACTGCCATTAAATAAAAATAAATATTTAATAGAAATCAGTTATTATAACTGACGTTATAACTATCTGAAAAACTGTCTGGCAGACTAGGAAAATCTATTAGTCGACTAAAAATCAAATTTTGAGAAATTTTTTCAGAAATTGATCCTTATGCTTTGAAAATAGTGTTTGACCAAAAATTAATTTTTCATATAAAAATTATTAGTCGACTAGGGAAAAATGTTAATCCGCTAATTTTTCTGAAGTTTTGGATTTTGAGGCTGAGTCCTAAAGAACTAAGATAGGATATTATCAAGGCTTTAACAATCTAAAGTTTTGCAAGAATAAAAGATAAAATTACATCATCTCTCTCAAGATATAAGAATTCATTGCTCGAGCTTCATCGTGCATTTTGATGCTTGTTTTTGCAACGTAACTTTAATGATTGTCATATATGAAAGTTTGAGCTTGATAATCTGCATCCAAAGAGTCAGTATACACACATATATATAAATGATTGTATCATCAAAAACTTTATGGGAAGAGAAACTTTATGTTTCCAACATTCTACCCCTATTTTGATGATTACAATATATGTTAAGATAATACGAAATATATGTGATATAAGTAATAATAATAATTTTTAAGTATAAAGGTCCCTCTGAATATATGATTGATAGAATGAGCAATCTATTTTCCAATGTGAATAATTTTGTTAAAATGCATATATCATAATAAAATGAATGTGTAAAAAGAGAGCTTTAGATTATTTGGAGATGATAGGAAAAATTTGCATTATATATGTCATGTGCATACATGTCATGATTTATATGTGCATACATGTCATGATTTATACGTGCATACATGTCATGATTTGCATTGTATATGTGCACTAGTCATAACCCGTGCCCGCGGGCACGGTTCATTTAAGATTTTCACCCGTAAAATCTTTGTTCCCAAACATTATTTACACAATAAAATTTGTGCGGAACAACAAATTCGGCGTAGAACAATAAATTTGACGAGGACGCCCTTGAGTCAGAACAACAAATTAGCGTAAAAAAATTTAGCATTCGGCGCGGGCGCCTTCGGTGCGAAAGGTGGAAGTGCATAAGTGTGCGTGGGTAAAAAGTGAATGAGAGGGGTTTCAAAAATGGGAAATAGGTGGTATTCTACGCAAATGTAGTGATTGTGAGGGGTTTAAAAATAAAAGGAAAAAAGTGGTGGTTTTTCCAAACACTCATCTCAACCCTTCTTTTACCAAGATTAAATCCTAGCCATTCTTCTATCAACATCTTTATACATCATCATGACATCAGCTTGTCCCAGTCAGCCCTAGAATTCAAAAACCTTTGTGTTCTAATATATAGATACATGTCATGTCATATTTTTCATAATTTTCTCCCCCTTTGAAATTATCAAAAATGGGATGAATTTCTGCAAAGTTAGTGAATTAGTCGACTAATAAAAAGTTCTGGTCGACTAAGTATTGCAGAATTCTGAAAAACAGGGAAGAGTAGGACTAAGAACAGTGAATAACAACAACATTAATACTTCATGAAACTTCATTTCATACATAGGACTAACTGAAGTACAGGGAATACCAACAATAAAAAGCAAAATACATTATCCAAAGGCAACTTAGTCATACTGACAACACAATGTACATATTGATTTGAAAACAACTTAACACCAAACACAAACTGAACTACTGAAAACCAACAACCAAACGAAACAACTAAAAACTGCTGAGAACCACGATTAGTCTACCAACTGATTTCCTTAGTCGACTAAGAAGCGAAATCCTCCAAAATCGCTTCAAAATAGGGGACGAGGGTGCTGCGGTGTAGATGGGGCATATGATGACCACTGTTCCAGAAGCCTAAGAATCTGGGCCTAACTTTGATGCATAGTCTCGAAGCCCTTATTCATAGTCATGTTCTCTAGGCGAGTTTCAAATCCACTCAAATGTTCCTGGATGCCAATAAAACCTTTGTTAACATCCTCACGCAGGTTGTCAATCTGTGTTTGGACAGAGGCATGTGGAGGAGGGGAGTTCCTGCGATGGTGTTGAAGGTGAATGCCAAAGCGGCGACAGCGTAGATGAGGTTCCGTGGGACTGTCTTCGTCTTTGTTTCTAGGAGGAGGGGGTAATGTTATACGGTTGAGAACAGACCGATCAAAGGTTATAAGCGGAAATATGGAGACTTCACCAACTAGAGGGACCTCGAAATACTTGAAGATGCGGGTGATTGTGCAAGGGAGATAAATGTGGGAGGTAACGGGCTTGACGAATATACGCATGAATGCATAAGCCAAATTTACCTTTAATCCCCATACAATGGCGTAAAGGCAAAGTGCAAGGTGATTGCTAACGTAATTGAGAGAGCCAGAATTTGGAAGGAGATTATAGATATGGATCTTGAAGATGAGACATAGGGTTGGAAGTAATTAATAGCGCTCATCCCAACCCGGAAATTAGGACTAAGTCGGGCAAGAGGTATTGTCGAGTGTAAAACTGAGATCGGAAACATGAGAACGATGGATTTCTAAGGCTGCGGCAAGAGAAGTGTAGTCAAGATGAATTTCATGATCCTTGACAACGGTGTCAAAGAATACATTAGCATCATCATAGCTGACCTCCATGTTTGCATAGATTCCTTCACGAGACTAGGATAGAAAGGAACACCTTCGTTAGAATTCCAGAGATGAAGGAGTGCGGCATCATCAAGAAGATTGAAGACGTCATAATGAAGAATTTCGGTGTCAGTGAAATCTATGAAACGTTCCGGGTAGAAAGGGGTATTGGCAATGGAGTCAAACTTGGCGCGGGCTTCATCGAAGTTGAAAATCAAAGGTCAGCGGTCGGATGGGTTTGGGTGACGAGAGGAGGAAGATGTCATTTGAACTCGATGTCTAAAGTTGAAGAACGTTTAGACCAAGAAGAAAGTGGTTTTCACAGGGTAGAAAGGGAGAGGAGGCCATTGATTTAAATAGAGAGAAATTTGAGGGAGTTTCGAAATTTGAAAACAAAAACTGAATTGGAACCAATTGATAACTTCCCTTAACTTCTCTAGAGGTTGAAGAACCGATTGGTGCGAAAAATGGTGGAAGAAAACAGTCAAATCGCAGTTCTACGGAAAACTGTAATTTTCTGGTCGACTAGTCGAAACGTCTAGTCGACTAATCGAGGCGCAGAGAGTACTGTAAAGAGAAGATGCGAAAACTAAGAATTTTTTTAACTTATAGAACCGGTCAAACAAGAGTACAAAGGACCTGACTTCTGTCATAGGGCTAGGGATAGGGTGTCCTTTAATTTGACTTTGAAAAAGGTTTCTTTCCAAGGAGCCTTGTACATTGGTCTACTTGTTTTTGGAGGGAAAACTCAAAAGATGTATTCTGTTGTTGTGTAGTGTTTTAAAAAAATGTTGACCGATCAAATTAATTAACTAATAATAATAATAATAATAATAATAAATATCTGAGACATAGGAATATCTAGGGCCTAGTCGACCAAAACTATTTGCTAGTCGACTAATAAAAATATAAAATAATTCTAAAAATTCCAGAAAAATTCTATATTGATATTAACATAATATATAACTTTAATCTATAATCAAAATTCCGATTCACTAACTATACCAAGTTCTTTTCTAAGTTTTAGAAAAGTCTCTTCATTAAGAGGCTTAGTTAGGATATCGACAATTTGATTCTTAGTGTCTATATACTTAAGAGTAATATCACCTTTTTGGACATGATCATCCAAAAATGATGACATATGTCTATGTGCGTAGTATGTGCATGATGTACTGGATTTTTGGATAAATCTATAACACTAGTGTTATCACACATTATAGGACATGTGTCACATTTAATGCCATAATCTAAAATTGTTTGTTTCATCCATAAAATCTGTACACATGCTAGACCAGTGGCAATGTATTCCGCTTCGATGGTAGATAAAGAAACAGAATTTTGTTTCTTACTAAACCAAGAAACTGATGCATATCCTAAAAAGTGACAAGTTCCACTTGTACTTTTACGATCAGTTTTGCAACCAGCAAAATATGCGTCACTATATGAAATTAAATCAAATGAATTTGATTTTAGATAATATAAACCAAAATCAGATGTGTGTTTGAAATACCTAATTATCCTTTTGGCAGCAGTCAAATATGATAACTTAGGATCAGACTGATATCTAGCACATATACAAATAGAAAACATAATATCGGATCTACTTGCGGTAAGATAAAGTAATGATCGAATCATACCTCGATATAATATTTGATCAACATTCTTACCAGTTGGATCTTTATCAAGATTTGATGATGTACCCAAGAGAATACGTTTTTCTGCAGAATGCTCTAATCCAAACCTTTTGATGAGTTCCTTTGTATATTTACTTTGGTGTATAAATATACCTTCCTTCATTTGCTTGATTTGAAGTCCAAGGAAATATGTTAATTCACCCATGTGACTCATCTCAAATTCATTCTGTATTTCCTTAGAAAATTCTTGATAAAGAGAATCATTAGTAGAACCAAAAATTATATCATCAACATATATTTGTATAATGATAACATCAGAATCTATATATTTGGTAAATAAAGTAGAATCTATTTTTCCAATAGAATAACCAGATTTTAATAGAAAATTTTTCAATCTTTCATACCAAGCACGAGGTGCTTGTTTTAATCCATATAATGCTTTCTTTAACTTGAAAACATGATTATCCAAACTTTCATGTTGAAATCCTGGTGGTTGTTCTACATAGACTTCTTCCTTTATAATACCATTAAGAAATGCACTTTTAACATCCATTTGATATAACTTGAAATCTTTGTAACTTGCATATGCTAAAAACACTAATAGATTCTAATCTTGCTACATGAGCATAGGTTTCATCATAATCGATGCATTCTTCCTGATTATAATCTTGTGCAACTAATCTAGCCTTATTTCTAACTACTTGACCAGATTCATCCAATTTACTCTTAAATACCCATCTTGTTCCTATAATAGGATGATATGAAGGTTTAGGTACTAATTCCTATACATTATTCATTTTGAATTGATTAAGCTCTTCCTGCATTGCTATAATCCATGAACTAATAACTACATCATGTGGATGATTAGGAATTTCAACAAATGCTTTAGGTAGACTTGTATTTTCAGGAATAATTTCAGGAATGGAATTAGTAGAATCATCGTTATCTAACTTAGTGTTTTCTAAAGAACTAGTGATAGATATAGAATCTTCTTCATCTAAATGTGTGATAGGTGTAAAATTCTCATCAAAACTTACATAAAGAGATTCCTCAATACATGAGGTTCTTTTATTATAAATTATATATGCTTTACTACGTGTAGAATATCCTACAAAAATACCTTCGTATGATTTAGAATCAAACTTATCTAGTGAATCCTTAGTGTTAAGGATAAAGCATTTACAACCAAATGTTTTAAAATAAGACACACGAGGTATACGATCAAAAAACAATTCAAAACAAGTTTTATTCATTTGTGGTTTTACCAAAATTCTATTCAAAACATAACATGCAGTAGCAACGGCTTCTGCCCAAAAGTAGTTTGGTAAAGAACTATCACATAACATGGTTCTAGCATATTCTTGTAAAGTTCCATTTTTCCTTTCTACAACACCATTTTGTGGTGCGGCTCGAGGAAAAGAGAAGGTATGTGTTATACCATGTTTATTACAAAATTTTGTAAATAATTCATTTTTAAATTCCTCTATGATCCCTACGAATAGTAATGGATGAAGATTTTAAGTTTTGAATTCTTTTACAAAATATTGTAAATTCTTCAAATGCATCATTCTTATTCTTTAAAAATAATACCCATGTATATCTAGAAAAATCATCAACAATTACAAATGCATACTTATTACCATTCAAAGAGGCTACTCTAGAAGGACCAAATAAATCCAAATGTAAAAGTTCAAGTGGTCTTTTTGTATAAATAGCATCTTTCAATATAAAAGAGGATTTATGCATTTTACCTTGTTGACATGCACCGCAAAATTATATATGAGTAAAAGATATATTAGGCATACCAGAAACTAATTTTTGTTTTGAAATACGTGCTAAATGCTTAAAGTTAGTATGTCCAAAACGTTTATGCCATAATAATGTGTTATCTGTGGATGCTAGTAAACAATGATTATTAGTAGATACTTTCATGCATATTATATATATATTATTCTTACGACTACCCTGAAATAAAATATTAGTCATATTAAGATCATATATAATGCATGCATTCTTTTCGAAAACTATTTTAAAATCTTTATCGCATAATTGAGAAATGGATAAGAGATTATGTTTCAAACCGTCAATGAGGAGCACATTTTTGATGATTGGCTTAGTTGGATCACCAACTGTTCCGATCCCAATCACCTTACCTTTGTAGTTATCACCAAAAGTAACAGTGTCACCATCTTTGAATTGTATGGTTGATAGAAGTTTGATGTTCCCGGTCATGTGTTTAGAACATCCACCATCTAGTATCCATCTTTCTTTTATAGATACCTGAAATATAAACAATAAATATTGGCACCCTTTTATATGGGTCCTTAGGATTAGTCCTTAGGAAACCAAACCCAAGTGAAGGTTGGTTTCTTCAAATAATTAGGAGAAAGAATAACATTTTTCATAAAATTAGAAACATATGTATCTTTATCATATAAACAAATATCTTTGGGAACCCAACTATTATGCATAATTGTTTTCTTAGAAGATTTGAGAAAAATTGTCTTCTTTGGAATATGAATAGTATCCTTTTTCATATTATTAGAAGAATCAATTTTCTTAGCATTGGTAAATACATGCCTTTTCTTTTCTAAAACAACATTACCAAAAATATTAGATTTGGGAGTATTCTCATACCCCAAACCTTGTCTATGATTAGTAGGATGTTGTTTTCTAAGTAAATCATCAAAATTATTCTTTCCTTTATTAAACTTACTAATGTTGGAAGACATATCATCATATTTCATCTTTAGAGAAGAGATATCCTTATCTAAAATGGAAATATGTGAAACTATATTATGATTCTAAGATTTGAGAATCTCATTTTCATGTAGTAATTTATCATTTTGAGAAGATAATGTTTCCTTCTCTATTTTTAAACTATCTAATGAAGAAGATGAAGAGGTTAGTTCTTGATGAGAAAGAACTAATGCCTTATGTTGAGAATTCAATTTCTTGAATCTCGTATATAATTCATTAAAAGCATCAAGTAGTTCTTCATTATCTAAACTACTTGCCTTATTTTCACTTTGTGCCATAAAGCACATATGAGCATTTTCTTCATTAGATTGATCGTTGACTTCTTCTTCTTCTTCATCTGAAGATGAAGAATCACATGTTGCTGTTAGTGCCTTCTTTTTCTTTTCGAATTTCTTGTCCTTTCTGAAGTTGTTGAATGTTCTTTCTTTTTGCTTAAGAAGTGGACAATCCTTTTTCATATGTCCTGGCCCGTTGCATTGAAAACACAAAGAAGCATCAGTAGTTTTAGGCTTAAAACTTTTAAACTTACCTCTTCGTAGAAACTTCTTGAAGTTTCTAATTATTAGTGCCATGTCTTCCTCGTCCATGTCTGAATCTTCGGTGTCTGATGAAGCGGCGAAGGCAAGAGTTTGCTTCTTTGTATCTGCTTGTTCTTTACGATCTTAAAGTTGTACTTCGTAGGCCATCAAATTTCTAACGAGGCTTTCAACGGTGAGTATTGATAAGTCATTGGCTTCTTCTATTGCTGTGGTCTTTCTTTTCCATTCTGATGTCAAGGCACGAAGGATCTTCCGTACTTGTTCAGTTTGAGAGTAGGTTTTGCCAAGGGAAATTAAGGAGTTGACAATGTTGGTGAAACGAGTGATCATTTCTCCAATTGGTTCATTCTCCTTCATTCTGAATAACTCAAGCCTGTGAACAAGAACAGAGATTTTAGTTTCCTTAACTTTATTGTTCCTTCATGTGTTACCTGGAGTGTATGCCAGATGTCATATGCAGTTTTGGCCTGGGAAACACGGTTGAACTCATTTTTGTCCATAGCGCAGAATAATGCATTCATTGCTTTGGAGTTGTGAGTTGCGGCGGATTTGTCATTAGTGGTCCATTAGGCATATGGAGTGGTAGGCTTCTCATATTGAATTTCCAACATGTTCCAAAAGTTTGTAGTCGATGCTTTGAAGATAGATTGTCATCCTTGTCTTCCAATATGAGTAGTTGGAACCATTGAAAAGTGGATGCCTTATAGTAGAGTGCCCTTCTGGAAATTGGGATGAAGACGTTGAAGTGTTCGTCGGATAGGTGTAGGCTATCTTAACCATATAGATCTGATACCAAATGTTGGATCTCCTGGCACACCAAATACACTAGAGGGGGGTGAATAGTATAAATCACGATGATATTGCAAAATTAAATGTTAATAAAAAATTGCAATAAGAGTGCGGACTATAAAAAGATCACAATCCAGAAAATGCAAACGTAAACACCAAGATTTTTATCCTGGTTCGGATCATTATGATCCTACGTCCAGTCCTCTACCCCGTAGAGATTTGAATCGACTAAAACACTTGCTCTCCTCAAGTAATCAACATACAAAGATGCCAAAACTCCCCGTGTTGGAAACTTGTACAATCTCTTCAACAAGAGATTCACCAAAGAAAGTAAAAGAAAGAGTTGAAACAATATCACATATATCCTTGATAATAGATGGAATTATTGTGTAAGGTTGGGGATGGAATCTCCAAGATTCAAGATGTGGATTGTGGTAAAACACTCTTGGAAATTAGACTTCCTATAGGGACTGAATTTCTGCAGAGTTTTCCCTATGGAAATATGAAAATCTCACTTTTTCTAGAGAGAAAGAAATCTTAAGAAAAGAGAAAGTGAGAGAATTTTCGTGTGATTTATGCAGGGGTCTGGGGGTCTGTTTATAGTCAAAAAAGTTAGTTTTCGAACGTTGAACAACTGCCTAAATTTTCAAAAAATTCTGAGACATTTTTCCAACAATTAGTCGACTAGTCAAAACTATTAGTCGACTAATAGTCCTGCCAGGTCAGAAAATGGCTGTTGAAGTGTCTTTTGATAGTACAACGGAAATAAACTTCCAAAATGGACAGAAACGGCTAGGAACTGACAAAGTGACGTTGGAAAGTAGTTTCTAACTGCCATTAAATAAAAATAAATATTTAATTGAAATTAGTTATTATAACTGACGTTATAACTATCTGAAAAACTGTCTCGCAGACTAGGAAAATGTATTAGTCGACTAAAAATCAAATTTTGAGAAATTTTTGAGAAATTGTTCATTATGCTTTGAAAATAGTTTTTGACCAAAAAATAATTTTTCATATAAAAATTATTAGTCGACTAGGGAAAAATATTAGTCAGCTAATTTTTCTGAAGTTTTGTATTTTGAGGCTGAGTCCTAAAGAACTAAGATAGGATATTATCAAGGCTTTAACAATCTAAAGTTTTGCAAGAATAAAAGATAAAATTACATCATCTTTCTCAAGATATAAGAATTCATTGCTTGAGCTTCATCGTGCATTTTGATGCTTGTTCTTGCAACGTAACTTTGATGATTGTCTTATGTGAAAGTTTGAGCTTGATAATCTGCATCCAAAGATTTAGTATACACACATATATATAAATGATTGTATCATCAAAAACTTTATAGGAAGAGAAACTTCATGTTTCCAACATTGGGTTCTCGCCTTTAAGACGTGATGAGTGAATCGCTTCTTCTCACGGGGGCATAATCGTGATTGATGCCAACCCACCGTATAGGTGATGCTCTTGAAGAGAGGATCCTTTCATACGCTTAGTGGTCGCTCAACCATAACCCCACCCCAAAATGTTGCTAAACCACCATATACTGGAATACGAGCCAGACTAGTCATCATGTGACCCTACCGGAACATGAGCCAGACTAGTCACATATGACTGACTGGAGTAGCCAGATCAAAAGTGTAAGGATCGCCTTACCCTTGCAATACTAACAAAAAACACTCTAGAGGGGGTTGAATAGAGTAATGTCAATAAATTGTGTAATTAAAATTAAACTTGCAAATGCGGAATAATAAGTGCAAGAGGAATTAATCAACACAATCAATCCAAACGCAAACACAAGAATTACCCGGGTTCCCCAAACTTGGGTACGTCCAGCCACACCAATATCCAATATAATTCTCACACAGAGAAGTGAATACAATCTCACACAGACATACCACACACAGAGGATTTGGATTCTCACACAGAGAAATCCTTACTCTCACACAGAGAGCCCTCACACAGAGAATTTAGGATTCCCACAAAGAAATATCCTTGTTTCACACAGAAAGACTTTTTCTCTCACATAGAGAGACTCAACCAACCCTCACACAGAAGGTTATACTCACACACAGAGAGTAACTAGCTCTCACACAGAAATCTAGGGTTTCAATGAAATAACAAAGTAAAATAAATACTTTTACCTATGCCTTGAGATGAACTTACTCATTAATGAATGCAAGGCATGGAAGAGGATCTTCAAGTGATGAGATTTGTTTGAAAGCACTTGGATGATTTCCCTTGAGCTTGACTTCAATGTATGAAGGAGATTTAGAGCTCTAAGAGGGAAATGAGAGAGTTTGAGAGTAGCTTATTTAAGCTCCAAAGATTTTCAATAGCATCAAGAAGTTCTAATTAACTCAGCCCTCTCAAATAAATAGGAACCATATATGAACTCTCAATAGCCAAGAAAACAGCCAAAAACAAAAAGCTGCAACAGCTAGATTTTGGGCTGAAACGTCACAGACAGTTGACTGATGAAAAAATGACAGTCGACTGTCCAACGGCTATAATCTGAGCCATACACTCGACTGATGAAGACGATACAGTCGACTGAAAACATGACATGCGCCTATCAAACCTTCAGCAGGCGACTGCTATAGGGGATGGAATAAAACAGAGAGTTGCACTCTTACTCCCAGTTTGCATACAAGCGACTGATGAACAAATGACAGTTGACTGTAAAATAGACATGCGACTATTAATCCTTCATCAGTCGATTGCTATATGAGATGGAGAAAAACAGAGAGATGCAATTTTCGTACTTACGCCTTTTAGACGACTGTTGACCATTTCACAGCCGGCTGTAAATTGAACATCAGTCGATTGATGCGAAATTCTCAAGTAGATTCAATAAAAAAGTTGACTTGAGCAGTGCACCACAGTCGACTGTAGAAGTCTCGACAGCGACTGGAAATCACCCAGTCAACTGTAAAACCTTCATCAGGTGACTGTTGGAAAGCCAGAGACTCCAATTGAGTCTTTAGGCAAGATGAACCTATTGGGTTTGATTCTATGATAATCCTAAGGCTTACTAATATGGTTAAATGCATATGCATGAATGAGTAGACCATCTATCAAGGCATTACATTAAACCTAGACTCAAAAAAGAGAGAAAGCAATAAATGAAATGTTACATGTATTACATTGCTTTGCTTAGAGTCTATGGCTTCAATCTAGATGCCTTGATTCTTTCCATCATCTCCAAGCTTTGGCACCCCTTGAGTCCAAGCTTTGGCACCCCTTGAGTCCAACCTTTGGTACCCCTTGAGTTCAAGCTTTGGCCCTTCTCCATTTGATGTCCATCCTTGCACCAAGTGTTTAGTCTCCAAAAATGATATTCTTGAAATGTAACTAAGAGACTAAAACAAGAGATTCATTAGCAACAACATAATGTTATGATCATCATCAAAATAACATTGGTATGAAACACCAACAATCAACAATCTCCCCTTTTTGATGATGACACACATTATGTAAAACATAAAGAAATAAAGCACAATACTAATGAGCTCCCCCACTTATATGCACCAATTGTAAAATAAAATACACAATTTTAAATACTCATTATACCAAATGAAATAATGAGAAACCATGGTGACATATAATAGGCATAGATTACATAAACCAATTGCAATATAAAATAATCATGCATACATGAATGGTTTATATAATCCCACATATCTCTCCCCATAGATATCTCTCTCTCCCAATATGCATATGTATGAAATACAAGATTTACATAATGCATATATCTCTCCCCCTTGATATCATCAAAAAGGTGGAGATAAAAAATATCCCCTTGACATCTTAATCAAAGATGTGACAATATGCAAGAGTAAAGAAATGTATGATACCAAATTGTAAAAATTTAGTAGGTATCAATCATTATCCCATGCTCCCCCTAGATCATAGAAATGGTCAAATTTTGACTTCTAGGATCTAATACCAATTGTAAAGTAGGAGAAAAACAATCTCTAACAATTGAGGTAATACCAATTGTAGAAAAGAATCTTGGAAGATAATCCTCTATACCAATTGTTAAACATTCATTGGAGCCATGTGCCAAAAGTGTATTAAAGAAATAGATATGGAAAAATCAATCTTCAATAATACACAATGATTTTGCCAAACCAAAGTATAACATGAAATATGTTGGCAATATCCAAGCGGTTGAGTTTGAGACCAAAACTAACCAATTGAGAATTGACACCAATTGTAGCAATGATCACAAAGACACCCAAAACGAGAGTCAAAATATGTTTTAAAAATATTTTAAACATACACCATATTAACTCCCCCATTGTCATACATATGGATCAAAGAATGCATGCATGACAATGTATTCCCCAAGGTCTCCTTTTTCATGAAAAATAAATTTGAACACATTTTTCAAAAACATGAAACACACACAAACAATGGGTATGCTAAAAATAATCATTTAAGCATAATACCCTTGCAATATGCATATGTGTGAGGAACCTAAACATTAGGGATCCAAAACTAAGAGGAGTTTGATTTCCTAATGTAATCAAATGAGGTGATCACATCCCTAACCAAAGAGTTGATGTAGCTATCCCTCTCTTACACACTACACTTAGTAGGAATCCATAATCTCAAGGAATTCCTAGGCAAGGGTTTTGCCTTTACAAGAGGGGTGGATGTGGTATGCTTATGTGTAGAAAAGAATTTCTAGGCATGCATAGTATGCGGATTGTGCTACTTAGTAAAAAATGAAGGATTTTCATTTTTCCTCACAACCCTGTGATTTACATGCTTCTTGTTGGTGTTATTGTTATACAAGAAAGCATGGTGATTCTTCTTAGTTGCTTTTGCAATATTTCTTATATTTGCACCAAAAGAAGAATTAGAGGTGGGTTTGTTAACCACCTTTGGAGTGTATCCCAAACCTTCTCTATGGTCTGCCAGATGTTGTTTTTCAATCAAACCGTGGAGTGAATCCCTAGCATGAACAAAGCTAATAAGCTAATGTGATTCCTCTTCGCATTTCAACTTAAGTTGTTGAATGCGAGTTTCTCAGCTAAGGTTTTGAGCTACTAATTTTTCATTGGTTATGCTCAATTCCTTAACTTGAGAGAGAAGTGTTTCTCTCTTACTAGTGTCACAAACATGCAAAGCATCATGATTATTTACACTAGTAGATTCTAAAGCATGCACCTTACTCACAACATTCTTAAATTGAGCTTTCAATTTATCATATGAGTCGACGCACTTACTTGCCAAGTTGGAGGCCACATTGAAGCGGTATTCGAGCTCCTTATATGATAGCTTTTCCTCCTCAACTTCCTTATCGCTTTTCTCATTTTTAGAGCTTGATGAAGACTCTTTCCCATTAGCCATAAAGCATATTTCTTTGTTGGAGTAGAGACACGCCTCTACTTCTTAATCGCTTGATCTTGAGGAGATTGATGAAGAATCATCAAAAGCCGCGAAGCACATGTGAGCTTGCTCCTTGTCATCCTCTTCTTCATCACTTGATGTGTCCTCATTGGAGTCATCAAATGTGCCGACAAGTCTCTTCTTTTGGTTCTTGGATTTGGACTTGCCTTTTCAATGCTTCTTCCCTTTCCCTTTGTAAGTCTCTTTGTCGGTCTTGGAAGGGCATTCGGTAGAAAGATGACCTTTTTCTCTACAATTAAAACAAATAGAATTGTTAGACTTGGAGGCAAACTTTGACAAAGATTTACCTTGCTTGCCCTTGAGGAATGCCTTGAATTTCTTGAATTGCTTGGCAAGCTCGATGTAATCATCATCGCTAACATCATCTTCTCCTTCATCTTCACTCGGAGCTTCCCGATGGAATTTCTTTCTCCATTCAATTGGCTCCTTCTCGGCATGGAATGCAACCCCCTTTTGCTTCTCAGGCTTCTCGGGCGTGGATGGTTGAATCTCCTTCTTGTGTTGAAGCTTTACTTCATACGCCATGAGATTCCCAAGGCACTCCTCAACAGTGTATTTGGACATGTCGTTAGACTCCAAAATACCGTTGGCCTTTGACTCCCATTGAGATGTGAGCGAGTCAAGGATCTTCTCCACTCGATCCTCTTAGGAAATCACCTTCCCAAGTCCTTCCAAAGCGTTCACGATTTCTATGAACCTTGTGAGCATCTTCGAGATGTTTTCACCTTCCTGCATCTTAAACAACTTATATTTAGATCAAAATACGCATTGTTTAGATTTCTTTACCTTTGAAGTCCCTTCATGAGAAATCTCCAATGTATGCCAAATTTCGTTGGCCGTTTTGCGTAGGAGATGCGGTTGAACTCATTTGAAGTGAGGGTGCAATGGAATGCATTCATAGCCTTCGCATTAAATTTGATCGAGTCCTTCTCTGCTTTTGCCCTTGAAGCCGCGGGTGTAGTAGGCTTCTCAAATGGCGACTCTGTGATGTCTCAAAGGTCTTGACCCTCCAAGTAGATCATCATCTTGATCTTCTAACTTGGGTAGTTGGTTCTGTTGAAGAGCGGGGGTCGAACGGTTGATAGACCTTCTTCATGAGACATGGATGAAGCATTGTATACCATCATTGTTGTATGATTCAACCTCACTTTGATACCAATTGTAAGGATCACCTTACCTTGCAATACTAACAATAAACACTCCAGATGGGGGTGAATAGAGTAATGGCAATAACTTGTGTAATTAAAATTTAACTTGCAAATGCGGAATAATAAGTGCAAGAGGAATTAATCAACACAATCAATCCAAACGCAAACAAAAGAATTACACTGGTTTCCCAAACTTGGGTACGTCCAGCCACACCAATATCCATTATAATTCACACACAGAGAAGTGAATACAATCTCACACAAAGATACCTCACACAGAGGATTTGGATTCTCACACAGAGAATACAATACTCTCACATAGAAAGACCTCACACAAAGGATTTAGGATTCCCACATAGAGATCTTCCTACTTTCATACAGAAAGACTTTTGCGCTCACACAGAGAGACTCAACCAACCCTCATACAGAAGGTTATACTCACACACAGAGAGTAACTAGCTCTCACACAAAAAGCTAGGGTTTTAATGAAATAACAAAGTAAAACAAATACTCTTACCTATGCCTTGAGATGAACTTACTCATTAATGAATGCAAGGCATGTAAGAGGATCTCCAAGTGACGAGAAGATCGAAAGCGGTGAGTTGCTGCTGCTATCAAGGAGAGTCGAGTCGTCGTTCTCTACATTCCGCATTCGAGATCAAGTTGCTCGATGGAGACGAGTCATCGTTCCCTTCATCGAAACTCTCATAATAGAAGCTGAAGGCACCATCGAAACCCTTTATAGCTCTCGCATGTTGAAGTGGATCGAACGATGGAGGGGTTGAGAGGAGCTGAGTTGCTACCGTTGTGGAGCTTGCCAAGGTCGAGTCGCTGTAGAAGTTGCACAGCTGCCCTCATTGTTGCCTCTCTCGTCGTCTGTCACCCTCAAGATCTCATCGCTGACGAAGAGCACTTGTCAGAGCTTTGCTACAGTCAAAGAGTGGCCATTTGTCGTCGTCGATTGAGCAGAGCGATGAACCCCGCCACTGCTGCCCGAAGTTGAATCATCGCCATCGTCGTGTGCAGAAGTCACCACCGCCACGAGCTCTTCTATGTACTGTCGCCTTACTCACCATCAAGCCAAGCTGTGGAGAACAAAGGTTGTCGGAGATCACCTCGTCGTCGGTGCTGCTGATCAAGTCGGAGAAGCCCGCCTCTGTCGCCGTGAAGAAGTCGCCTTCAAAGTTCTGTCGTCGTTGCCGTCGAGTACGCGAAGAAGGGAGATGTTGCATGCAAATGAAACGAAGCAGATGGAGGGTTGCTGACGTGGCGATCGTAAAACAATGAAGCGCACGAAAACCTGATTGCTGACGTGGAATTGAGTCTAAAGGGGATTGTTGTTGTAACGGTCACTTTCCGACCGTGTGTATTTTAGCGCGTAGCCGTGTTTCGTGTGCGTTTTGTGTATTTGATTTTTATTACTGATTTTCGTAGTTCAGACGCGCGACCGAACCCCGTATTCATGACCCTCTCGGAGGCGCGATCACACCGGTATCTTGTTTAAAATTTTTTGATGACTAGTGGTAAAATTGTGATAACCCTATTATTATTATAAATCGTTAACTAATTTTTTTTATATAAAAAAAATTTCAAATCCAACGTTAAAAAAATAATAATGGGGAATCTTTAGAGCCTTTAAAACCAAACTTAATAATTACTTAAACTTTGATCCTAACTTAATAATTACCCAAACGATTAAGGAAAAAAAAGGAAAGATAGGAAATTTTTTTTAAATTCAGTTTCTTTTTGAAACAGAACCAAGCTGTTCCCTTGTTATATTCTAATAAACTGTTACATTCTAAATACTCGCAACCCCATCACGTGCATGCAGTTGCAACTTCTCCCCATTAATTGCTGCCCCACTTAACCCACTCTCTCTCCCACGTGAACAACCACACACCCTATTGTTATTATTAAAACCCTAAGCTAATATATCCAACCCTAGGAAATACAGCCGCCCTGTTATTCTCCTCCACCTGCGAGAGCGAGGCCAGCCCCTACTCTTCACAACGCCACGCCCTTTTTCCCGTCCCGGCGAACCCCCTCAACCACCGCCAGTACCGCCTCGCTCTACACGCCGCTTCCAACACCTCGAACCTCGTTCAGCCCTCGGAGCACGTCGGCGCCTCCTTTTCCTCCTCCCTCCTCCGTGCGTTCAACCCCACGTGCAAACCCATGGCCTCTACCTCACCACGCACGCCCAGCTACGCCTCGCACCACGTCGCCACTGGACGCTGGCCGCCGTATCGCCTTCCCTCGTCGCCTTCCCATCTGCAATTAAATCACGTAAGTATTGTAATCAAGCAAGTCAGTTAGGTATAAAACATGTTAGTTGTATGTATTATTATGAGGTTAGACATCAGTAATGAATACTAGTATACTGATAGTGTTAACATATTATTAAGTTACCAGAAGAATGGATATTACATGAGTTAGATCATTAAATTAATTCTAAAACTTGTACACTATATATTAATGGAATGAAAGGACACTTACCGTAATATGTTTAGTTTGCAGACAAATAACATATCAGTACATTCACCTCTTAATATAACCCTGGGCTTTTAATTTTATTAACTCCATTCAACCATGTACTTTCATTATATGATAGTTGTAGTTTGAATATATGAAAGTTGATAATCTAGTGGTGTTCCTTTCAATAGGGAATCAACATGAGAATAGTAACCTCTTAAGACCAGTAATTTTTATGAATGTATAGTGACCAATTAATAGGGTCAGTAAAATGTTTTTGTGCATTAATTGATAGGTTATCTTATCTTGTTTCTAACATCAATATACATAAATTGAACTTCTGTAATAACATGTGTTATCTTAATATATCAGTAAGTTAGTTAAGATAGATGAGTTTAATTTTTATACATGTAACAATTTGTTTTATGATTAAAAAATTAGTAGTATGAACAGTTAGTGATAATATGATATAAACATCCCTCGGTTGGAGAACCTAATAAAAACTAGCTATTATTTAATTTCATACCTAACGAACCTAATTCAGACACGTATTTAATCAAACAGAGAACCAGTCGTTCCGTACCGTCCGCACTCCCCAGACGAACCCACGACAACTAATATCATCAGAAACAGGCAAGTGAAACTTGCCAACCCTTTTTGTTTAGGCCATTTTCTTGTCTTCGCATAAAAGAGACTAGGCAGTGAAAGGATAGATGCCTAGACGCCTTTGATCTAGCTTGACAACGAAGCTAGATCCGTCACCTTCATCATGCTTACATGTCATGTTTAAATTCAATTAACGGTACGCGAAATATCTGTTCATGTCATTGCATACATTGATAGTTCATCGTGATTGCGTAGCACACGCTACTTTAAAATGTAAGCTGGGGTGAGTAGGATCTCAACTCCTACACAGTGATCCGGCTAGGTGCACCCCTATGCCAAAAACACTTCCTGGCTCGTGATCCAGAAGATGGGCGCTAGTCCATATACACGTGGAGGGGTAGGTTAAACGTTTGCTTGAGCGTAGAAGTTAGCCCGTACAGCTACTTCAGCCAAAATACGGAAACTCTGAGCACAAAGTGAAAATCGTGATAAGTGATTCGTGCTTAGTGATTTGGTAGCTTTTGGCTACATCGTGCGTGCTTGTCTTTTCTTTTAAACTGTTGCATCATACTTAACTGTCATGTCATTGCATAGTATTATGACTGCTAGGTTGTTAGTTTACTTTCAGTATCCTTGCTCAAGTCTATTTTTAGACTTGCTGACATGTGCCCCTCTCTCTTTTGGGTGTCACATGTTAGATCCTGAGCCAGAGTTTGTTGCTGGGGACGAGGTGTTTGAGGACGTCGAGCCTGAGCCAGTGGTTGATGAGGACTTCGTGGACACTGGTGACCAGTCTTAGAGGCTATTTAGAGTCACCTGTTAGTTACTGTTAGTTGTCGGTGTGTAGCACCATTATTTTACCTTGTACTTTTGATTGTTGGCCGTGTTTTGGCCTTAGACTCTTTTCGTTGTAGCCTGGTGGCTTTTCTGGATGTTGAACTTATTATTTATATTTAGACAATTTTGAGATTGAAATTTATTTCTGTCTCTCCTTTGGTTATTATCTTTGTTCCGTTCGTGGTTACAGGGACCTGCATATGATTTAGTGAAGCTTATCAGGCGTGCAACTTCACAGCTCCACGTCTGAGCGGACCTTCTTACGTCTCGCCTCCATTTTAGGGAAGCGGGACGTGACAGGTTTTTTTGGTGGCCCATGCAGGTCCCTTCTTTTCTGTAACTGCGAACTATCAGAACAACGAAAATAATATTAGAATGTCCAATAAATAAAGTTCGACATCCGAGTCATAAGCTATGAGTCTAATTTATTTCATTTTCCTATGTCAATAGATGTCTGGGAGACGGAATACCCGGGCTGGTGGTGGTGTGCCCCCTCGCGACAAGGAGCCAGATCGAGAGCCCACCAATGAAGAGATCATGCGGATGATGCATCAGATGATGCAGGTGTAGCAGGGGATGCTGCAGAATGCCCAGAATGTTTTGCCTGCTCGTACAGCGCCGCCTGTCCAGAATGTCCCTCGCTTCGAGCCTGGAGCGAAGCAGTTTTGGGGATCTGGGTCCCGCTTACTTTGATGGGACCGAAGGACCTCTGGTTGCAGATGAGTGGACCAGGAACATGGAGGATAACTTGAAGATGTAGAAGGTCGACCCGGCTGGATGGGTTGACTTGGCGAAGCGACAGCTTAAGGATAACGCTCGGAACTGGTGGGACGCCGAGGAAGAGTTGCTGGAGGAGCCGATATCTTGGGATACTTTCAAGTCCAAATTTGATGAGGAATATTTTCCGAAGGCCGCCAGGAGGGAGATGGCGCAGCGCTTCATTGACCTGAAGAAGGGAAGCTTGACAGTGGATTAGTACAACCAGGAGTTCACTAGGCTGAGTCGTTTCACACCGAAGATGGTGCAGGATGCTGATGAGAGGGCCCAGAGATTTCTGCAGGGGCTTTCTTTGGATCTTCAGAGCTATGTGACTTCTTCTGATGCGGAGACCTATCAGAAGGTTTTGATTGCGACGAAGAGGCAGGAGCGGATCGTGAACCAGAAGAGAGGACAGAATTCTGGAGCTGGGAAGAGGCCTATGGAACAGGTTAGGGCAGTAATGAGGCCAGGGTTTAAGCCCAACCAGCCAGCTTAGTTTAAGAGGCCAGGTGGGCCTGTTCTGAAGACGTGCAATCATTGCGGGAAGCCGGGTCATGTGAAGGACCAGTGCAGGAGGCTTTTGGGTCAATGCTTGGTCTGCGGCGATGCTTCGCATACTCTGAAGGATTGCCCGAGCGCCAAGCAGCCTTGGAAGGCACCTGTTGCAACCCAGCCGTTGCAGCAGAGGGCACCGGCACCTGCTGGTCATGGAGCGGCTCTCGTGCCACAGAGGCAGGCTTTTCAGCAGGCCATGCAGCCGAGGAGACAGGCTTTTCTAATGACTGCTGTGGAAACCGAGACTGTGGATGAGGTTATCGTAGGTAATCCTCAATCTAGCTGTTTCTTTCCTTAGTTAGTTTTAGTTATCGGATTTCGTTTGGTTGCTTGCATATGTTTTTTTGCTAGAATATGGTTTGATTGTTAGATTGTCTGTTAGGTGTAATTCTGGTTTGCACATTTCCTGCACGAGTCCTCTTTGACTCTGGTGCATTGATGTGCATTATATCCCGGAGCTTCGTGGACAAGCATTCAATGACGACATTCCCTCTTCCCAAGAGTTGGAACATTGTTACAGGGAATGGCGTGGTCACGGTGCATCGTGGTTGCAACTCTTGCCCTTTGGTGGTCTGTGGACATGAGCTTTACGTTGATTTCATTGTCCATAACATCATCAACTACGATGCAGTACTTGGAATGGATTGGCTTGCGAGCTTCTATGCTACGATCGACTGCCGGAGGAAGAAGGTGGTGTTTGAGATCCCCGGACATCCAGTATTTGAGTTCAGCCGGGGTAGCAGTTCGCTTGGCCCTATCAGATTTCGAGCCAGACCAGTGGAGATTGTGGCTATGCAGATGGAGCAGGATAGACCAGCTGTGGTGTGAGAATTCGACGATGTCTTCCCCGAGGAGATGTCTGGACTGCCGCCCGACCGAGCTCTTGAGTTTTCTATTGATCTTATTCCGGGAGCGCAGCTCATTTCGAGAAAGGTTACATTAATCCTAGTGTGTCTCCGTGGGGAGCACCGGTCTTGCTGGTGAAGAAGAAGGATGGTTCGCGTCGCATGTGCGTGGACTACAGAGAGCTGAATGCTGTGACTATCAAGAATAAATACCCATTGACGCGAATCGATGACATTTTTGATCAGCTCGGAGGATCGAGGGTATTCTCCAAATTGGATCTGAGGAGTGGATATCACCAGCTGAAGGTGAGGAAGGAAGATGTCTCGAAGACAGCGTTCAGGACGAAATATGGTCACTACGAGTTCGTCGTTATGCCTTTTGGTGTGACCAATGCGCCCGTAGTTTTTATGAATCTGATGAATTTGATCTTCTATGAATTTTTAGATAAGTTTGTTGTTATCTTCATTGACGACATTCTGATCTACTCAAAGTCAGAAGAGGAGCATGCATCGCACTTAAGGACAATATTGGAAATTTTGAGGAAGCATCGTTTGTATGCGAAGTATTCCAAGTGCGAGTTCTGGTTGGATAGAGCTGTCTTTCTTGGACACATGGTAATAGGAGATGGCATAGCCATGGATCCGGAGAATATCAACGCTATCAGAGAGTGGCCGATTCCGCAGTCACCGTCTGAGATCAGGAGTTTCCTTGGGCTTGCAGGTTATTATCGGTGTTTCATTAAGGACTTTTCTCGGATTGCTGAGCCGATGACCAGACTGATGAGGAAGGATGTATCTTTTGTCTGGTCCGATGATTGTGAGAAGGCCTTTTCTATTCTGAAGGAGCGGTTGACGACTGCCCCTGTTCTTGCTGTGCCCGACCGAAGTGGAGGATTCGAGATCTTTTGCGATGCTTCTGGCAAAGGTCTTGGATGTGTGTTGCATCAGCATGGGCACATGGTTGCGTACGCTTCTCGTCAGCTTAAGGCTCATGAGAAGAATTACCCGACACACGATTTGGAGTTGTCCGATGTCGTGTTTGCGCTGAAGATTTGGAGGCACTTCCTGCTGAGTGAGAAGGTGAAGATCTTCACCGATCACAAAAGATTGAAGTATATTTTTACTCAGAAGGAGCTCAACATGCGACAACGTCGGTGGTTGGAGCTCATGTCAGATTACGAGATCGATCTACAGTATCACCCTGGCAAAGTGAATGTGGTTCCTGATGCGTTGAGTAGGCTTCCGGTGGTGATGATGTTGACTTCACAGTGGAGATTGCAGCAGGATTTTTGCGAGTCTGATATTGAGGTTGTTCTGCCTGGGGAGACTTCTTCGTTGATGTGTATGCAGATACAGTCGACGATCGTGGATCGGATTAAGGTTGGGCAGGCTGGAGATCCGAAGCTGGTGAAGATTTGAGAGATGGTGGAAGCCGGTCTGCGGACTGATTTCTTGATTCATGAGGATGGCTCGCTGAGGTTTGGAGCCAGGTTGTGTGTGCCAGCCGGAGATATTAGAGAAGAGTTGCTTGTTGAGGCACATAGCTCGCCGTATTCTATGCATCCTGGTGGCACCAAGATGTATCAGGATCTTCGTCTGAACTATTGGTGGCATGGTATGAAGCGGAGTGTGGCTCGGAGCGTAGCCAAGTGTTTGGTCTGCCAGCAGGTAAAGGCGGAGCATCAGCGTACGACAGGGTTGCTACAACCGCTTCCGATTCCGGAGTGGAAGTGGCAACACATCAATATGGACTTCGTGACTGGACTACCTCGGAGTTCGAAGCAGAATGACGCGATTTGGGTGATCGTAGACCGATTGACCAAATCCGCGCACTTTATTCCTTTTCGAGTAGGACAGTTTACTGAGGCACTAGCGAGGAGATATATAGAGGTAAATATTTTAATCTCTTCATCTTTTTTCCTAGTGTAGATAGTGATGTAACGTGAATCGTGCAGGAGATCGTACGATTTCATGGAGTCCCTGTGAGTATCGTGTCGGACAGAGACACGAGATTCACATCTCAGTTCTGGCAGAGTCTGCAGAAGAGTTTGGGTACGATTCTGAGTTTCAGCACGGCGTACCATCCGTAGACGGATGGCCAGTCCGAGAGGACGATCCAGATCTTGGAGGACATGATGAGGGCGTGTATGTTGGACTTCAAGGGTTCTTGGGAGGATCATCTCCACCTTGTTGAGTTTGCCTATAATAACAGCTACCATGCGAGTATTGGCATGGAACCATTCGCCGCGCTATACGGAAGGAAATGTCGATCGCCACTGAGCTGGGATGACGTTGGAGATCGGGAGCTGTTGGGGCCTGAGATGATCGTGGAAGCTGTGGATGTTGTGAGGAACATCCGGGAGAAGCTGAGGATTGCGCAAGACCGTTTCAAGCATTGGGCAGATGCTAAACGGTGACCTTTGGAGTTTCAGCCTGGAGATCACGTCTTTCTGAAGATCTCTCCGAATCGGGGGGTTATCCGATTTGGAAAGAGAGGCAAGCTGAGTCCAAGGTACATCAGACCTTTTGACGTCCTGGAGAGAGTTGGAGCCGTGGCCTATCGCTTGGCATTGCCGCCGTCACTAGAGGGAGTTCACGACGTGTTTCACGTATCTCAGTTACGTCGATACGTCAGTGATCCATCTCATGATGTGGATTTCTCGGAGATCACAGTTCGTCCGGATCTAACATATGATCAGCAACCAGTTGAGATTCTGGATCGACGACAGAAGCAGCTGAGGAATAAGACCGTCGACTTGGTTAGAGTGCAGTGGCGTCATGGTTCACCCGGGGAGTCTACCTGGGAGCGCGAGGAAGAGATGAGAGAGCGCTACCCGCATTTATTTCCTGAGTCGTAGTTGATGTAGATTTCGAGGACGGAATCTTTTCTTAAGGTGGGTAGGATGTAACGGTCACTTTCCGACCGTGTGTATTTTAGCGCGTAGCCGTGTTTCGTGTGCGTTTTGTGTATTTGATTTTTATTACTGATTTTCGTAGTTTAGACGCGTGACCGAACCCCGTATTCATGACCCTCTCGGAGGCGTGATCACACTGGTATCTTGTTTAAAATTTTTTGATGACCAGTGGTAAAATTGTGATAACCCTATTATTATTATAAATCGTTAACTAATTTTTTTTATATAAAAAAATTTCAAATCCAACGTTAAAAAAAGAATAATGGGGAATCTTCAGAACCTTTAAAACCAAACTTAATAATTACTTAAACTTTGATCCTAACTTAATAATAAACAAAACGATTAAGGCAAAAAAAGGAAAGATATGAAATTTTTTTAAATTCAGTTTCTTTTTGAAACAGAACCAAGCTGTTCCCTTGTTATATTCTAATAAACTGTTACATTCTAAATACTCGCAACCCCATCACGTGCATGCAGTTGCAACTTCTCCCCATTAATTGCTGCCCCACTTAACCCACTCTCTCTCCCACGTGAACAACCTCACACCCTATTGTTATTATTAAAACCCTAAGCTAATATATCCAACCCTAGGAAATACAGCCGCCCTGTTCTTCTCCTCCACCTGCGAGAGCAAGGCCAGCCCCTACTCTTCACAACGCCACGCCCTTTTTCCCGTCCCGGCGAACCCCCTCAACCACCGCCAGTACCGCCTCGCTCTACACGCCACTTCCAACACCTCGAACCTCGTTCAGCCCTCAGAGCACGCCGGTGCCTCCTTTTCCTCCTCCCTCCTCTGTGCGTTCAACCCCACGTGCAAACCCATGGCCTCTACCTCATCACGCACGCCCAGCTACGCCTCGCACCACGTCGCCACTGGACGCTGGCCGCCGTATCGCCTTCCCTCGTCGCCTTCCCATCTGCAATTAAATCACGTAAGTATTGTAATCAAGCAAGTCAGTTAGGTATAAAACATGTTAGTTGTATGTATTATTATGAGGTTAGACATCAGTAATGAATACTAGTATACTGATAGTGTTAACATATTATTAAGTTACCAGAAGAATGGATATTACGTGAGTTAGATCATTAAATTAATTCTAAAACTTGTACACTATATATTAATGGAATGAAAGGACACTTACCGTAATATGTTTAGTTTGCAGTCATATAACATGTCAGTACATTCACCTCTTAATATAACCCTGGGCTTTTAATTTTATTAACTCCATTCAACCATGTACTTCCATTATATGATAGTTGTAGTTTGAATATATGAAAGTTGATAATCTAGTGGTGTTCCTTTCAATAGAGAATCAACATGAGAACAGTAACCTCTTAAGACCAGTAATTTTTATGAATGTACAGTGACCAATTAATAGGGTCAGTAAAATGTTTTTGTGCATTAATTGATAGGTTATCTTATCTTGTTTCTAACATCAATATACATAAATTGAACTTCTATAATAACATGTGTTATCTTAATATATCAGTAAGTTAGTTAAAATAGATGAGTTTAATTTTTATACATGTAACAATTTGTTTTAAGATTAAAAAAATTAGTAGTATGAACAGTTAGTGATAATATGATATAAACATCCCTCAGTTGGAGAACCTAATAAAAACGAGCTATTATTTAATTTCATACCTGACGAATCTAATTCAGACACGTATTTAATCAAACTGAGAACCAGTCGTTCCGTACCGTCGGCGCTCCCAGACGAACCCGCGACAACTAATATCATCAGAAACAGGCAAGTGAAACTTGCCAACCCGTTTTTAGGCCATTTTCTTGTCTTAGCGTAAAAGAGACTAGGCAGTGAAAGGATAGCTGCCTAGACGCCTTTGATCTAGCTTGACAACGAAGCTAGATCCGTCACCTTCATCATGCTTACATTTCATGTTTAAATTCAATTAACGGTACGCAAAATATCTGTTCATGCCATTGCATACATTGATAGTTCATCGTGATTGCGTAGCACACGCTACTTTAAAATGTAAGCTGGGGCGAGTAGGATCTCGACTCCTACACAGTGATCCGGCTAGGTGCACCCCTATGCCAAAAACACTTCCTGGCTCGTGATCCAGATTGATGGTCACCAGTCCATATACACGTGGAGGGGTAGGGTTAAACGTTCGCTTGAGCGTAGAAGTTAGCACGTATAGCTACTTCAGCCAAAAGACAGAAACTCTGAGCACAAAGTGAAAATCATGATAAGTGATTCGTGCATTAGTGATTTGGTAGCTTTTGGTTACATCGTGCGTGCTTGTCTTATCTTTTAAACTGTTGCATCATACTTAACTGGCATGTCATTGCATAATATTATGACTGCTAGGTTGTTAGTTTACTTTCAGTATCCTTGCTCAAGTCTATTTTTAGACTTGCTGACATGTGCCCCTCTCTCTTTTGGGTGTCACATGTTAGATCCTGAGCCAGAGTTTGTTGCTGGGGACGAGGTGTTTGAGGACGTCGGGCCTGAGCCAGTGGTTGACGAGGACTTCGTGGACACTGGTGACCAGTCTTAGAGGCTATTTAGAGTCGCCTGTTAGTTGCTGTTAGTTGTCGGTGCGTAGCACCATTGTTTTACCTTGTACTTTTGATTGTTGGCCGTGTTTTGGCCTTAAACTCTTTTCGTTGTAGCCTGGTGACTTTTCTGGATGTTGAACTTATTATTTATATTTGGACAATTTTGAGATTGAAATTTATTTCTGTCTCTCCTTTGGTTATTATCTTTGTTCCGTTCGTGGTTATAGGGACCTGCATATGATTTAGTGACGCTTATAAGGCGTGCAGCTTCACAGCTCCACGTCTGAGCGGACCTTCTTACGTCTCGCCTCCATTTTAGGGAAGCTGGGCGTGACAGTTATGTGCACAGACCGATTACAATTTAGTTTTGAACTGAATTACTTTACACACAGACCAGTGTGCAATTTGAGATCCAGGAGTCGGATCGAGACACAATTTGCGTCAGATTGGAGCTGACGACGTGCTGATTGACAGAGATGCCTACACGGACACGAACTGAGCATTTCTAAACCTTTACTCTTTATATTTGTGTCTTAGTGTAACGTTCTCTGTAGGGGAAACTTTACCTATATTTTGTGACTATATTGGGACTTGTCTAGTGAGGGTCTAGACAAGTGGGACCCAGCTAGTTTGGGACTAGCTGGTAGAAAGCGTTACTAGGATTGATAGTGAGAGAAAACACAGTGTGTGGGGTACTGAGAGCCTGGCAAGTGTAGAGATGTAGAGGGTGCTCAGAGCATGCTCTAACTTGTGGTTTTGTACCTATTGCGCTATTCAATACTAGTATCTGCTTTGGTGTTGGATGTAGGTCGAAGGGTCGATTGAACCAGGGTAAATTTGCTGTGTACTCTGTGTTTGCATTTTATTTACCCTGCTGCTGCTATAACTACGTGAGTTTGTTCGTGGGTTGCAAGAATTATTTTATAAGCCTATTCACCCTCCTCTAGGCTAGGATCGAGATCCAACAAGTCGTATCAGATCAGGTTTTAGGATTTAGCCTAGATTTGACCATGGATCACACTGATAGTGCTTTTGCTGAGGGTCAGTCTATTTCACGTCCACCTAGATTTAATGGAGTAGATTATGCTTATTGGAAAAGTCGTATGAAAGTCTACTTGATTTCTATTGATTATAAAGCTTGGCAAATTGTTGAAAAAGGCTATAAACCACCTGTCATTAAAATTGAAAATACTGAGATGCTTAAACCTGATGATAAATAGGATGACAATGATTGGAGGATTTATTCTCTTAATGCTAAAGCTATGAATGCTCTCATTTGTTCATTAGATAAATTTGAATTCAATCGTATCTCACATTGTCTAACTGCGCATGAAATATGGCATACATTGGAGGTGACGTACGAGGGAACGTCACAGGTGAAGGAGTCTAGACTTGCACTTCTGAGTACAGAGTATGAGGGATTTCACATGCTACCATCAGAGACCATATCAGAGATGTTTGTGAGATTTACCAACATCGTCTACAAGTCTAGCTCGCTCGGTAAGCCATATTCTAGCCTTGAACAGGTGAGAAAGATATTAAGAGCACTGTCGAGCTCTTTCAGGCCTAAAGTCACTGCCATCCATGAAGCAAATGATCTGTCACAGATGAGGGTGGAGGACTTGATAGGTAATTTAATGTCCCACGAGCTTGAATTGCAAAATATTGATGAAAGAGAGAAACCTGAGGAGAAGGAAAAAGCTACAAAGCCACTTGCTCTGAAAGCTAGCGAAAGTGAAGAAGATGATGAGGACATAGCACTAATGGTCAGAAATTTCAGAAACTATGTCCAAACCAAGCAAGGAAGAACAAAAATGGCACCCAGGTTTAATCGCTCTAACTTTTTTCAGTCTTCTAAGCAAACTTATGATCAGAATGCTACCAACCAAATGACTTGTTTTAAATGCAAGAAAAGAGGACATCGAATGAGAGAATGCCCACATGAGACAGCTCAGGTCGCTAAAGAAAAAGGAAAATCCAAGGTGCTAACTTGGGATATGGACAGCGAAGCTGAGAGTGAGGAGGATGATCATGAAGCCCACTCATGCTTGGCATTGATGGGCATACACAATGAGGTAATTTTTGGTAGTAAAACTGAACTCCTTACTCTTTGTAAAGAAATGCAAGATAAAATAGTAGAGCCTGAATCCACTATAGATGATTATCAAAATGAGAACTTTGAAATGCAACAATTTGAATATGATATGTCTAAGGAGTTTGAAAAACTGAAAATTGAAATTGTTGCTCGCGACTCTACTATTGATATATTGCAAAAGGAAAAATCAAGCTTTAATGATGAAGCACCTTGTCTTTCTTGCCCTTCATTATTGAATACTATTAGCATGTTAAAACAAGATCTATTAAAGCTTGAAGCTGAAAAAGACTATGTGATAAGAGAGATTAAGGATAAATTTTGCATGCTAGATAATGATTTTAAAAGAAAAACTATTGAGTTTGAAAAGAAGGAAAAGAAAAACAAAATAGCTTTTATAAATAAATGTACTTTGCTTGTGGATGAGAATAAATTGTTAAAATCTAAAGTTTCTAATCGTGAATTGTCCTTTAAGAAATTCTCTATGGGAAAACAATCATTGGATACCATTTTAAAGAATCAATTATATGGCAATAATAGACGAGGACTTGGATTTGGTTTGAAAAATGTTGAAAAGCCCAAATTTAAGAAATTCCACAATGTGCCTTCTATCGTGAAAAACTTACATGCAAAGTGCTTTACTTGTGATAATGTTGGCCACACATCATACTATTGTAAATTTAGGAACACAAATAATAAGTTTAAACAAGTGTGGGTTCCTAAAACAATAATGGCTAACACTAGTGGACCTTGTTGAGTTTCAAGGTCACACTTAACACCTTTCATGTAGGTATGATGGAGATTTGGTGAGGAGCAATAAATTGGAAGTTTCATTCTTTTAGCTCCTTAGTCAAATAGCGACGCGAAGGTATATTTTTTCCATTTTTGCATTCATTGCATACCTTCATAGTTTGTGTGTGTGCATGATTTAATTTTTATTTGTGTGCTTGTTTAGGCTTGTTTTTAGTTCTTCTAAAAGAAAAACAAAAAAAACTGAATAAACCAAAAATAAAAAATTGTGCTTAAATGAATACTTTTATGATTTATTATAAGTGGTATTGTGTGAATGTTCAAAACTATCCCTTGCAGAAGTTAATTCATTATTGTTGTAGCTACATGAACATGTAGTTATCTTTTAGTAGCCATGACATGTCTCATAAATTTCAAATTTGACTTCTACACCTACATTTGCACTTTCACAAAAATAGATTTTTAGTGCTTTTGGAGATTCTTTTTGAAGAATATTGGAAAGAAAATGTAGGAATGATTAAAATTCTGAATTTTCTAAGGGATATGATGTGTTTAGCCATGAATAAAAATTGTGCACAAAAGAATAAAAAAAATTGCTCCGTATGAAAAATGGATACACTTCATGACTAATACACAACCCACGAGTATCCAACTTATGATAAATGGGTAATCATTAGCGTTGGTGTATATAACTCGTCAAGCAATGCCATCCCACATTTAAAAGTCTTTTTGGGCTATGTTTTGGGTTTGGTATCTTGAACTCATCTTTGCTGAGGTGGGAAAAATCAATCCTAGTGATATTCATGAAAATTGAAAATTGTGGAACGATCTGGTTGATTTTCTTAAATTGAATCTCCTCTTGTACTTTAATGACTATATTATTACACTTACACAAAGGTAGTGAAGTCTTGTTATGAACTCTATGAGCTTGAATTGTTTGCTAATTAGAAAACTCATGTAAATGTCAGTTATAACTTATAATGGTTTATTTTTACATGAGAAATTTTTGGGACTTCATTAGCCCACTTTTGATGATAACAAAGGGGGAGAAAGAAAAAGAAAGATTTGGTGTGTTGGTTATATGTTGAAGGGGGAGCTTGAAAAATTCATAAAGAGGGGGAGCTTGAGAGAAGGAGGAGCATGCTTATATTTTCTATACTTATTGTGCATGCTTTGTAATGCTTGTATGTCTCATTCCATATCATCCATACATCATATTGCATTACACCCTTCAACACACTTCACACACTCATATTCAATGTAAAAATCTTTCATTGGTTTGTCAACATCAAAAGGGGGAGATTGTTGGACGCAACGATCTAGGAACTTTAGTTTGATGATTACAAACGTGTGCAAACTATTTAACGTGTGTGCTAAGTGTGGTTCATGAATGGCAAAGTCGTTATGTTAAGCGTTAGAGGAATTGCTATCCACATAGCTAATGGACTTGGTCAAAGTGACATTCACATAGCAAAGATGACTTGGTCAAGATGAAGAGATGAGGAGAGATCAATTCAAATCAAGTTGAGATTAGAACAAATCAATTAAGAATATTTGCCTATATCAACCTCCTATTCAAATCCCAAATTGATCAAATCAAATCTCTTATTTGTGGTGCAAAGTGATAGAACCAAATCATATTGAAATTCCAAATCCCTACTCTTTAGGGATTCTCTCTTGCACAGAGCCCTATTCGACTCCTATATAGCCTTTCATCTACAACCCAAAATAAGTTTCGGAAAACTCAAAAAGAAGTGCGGCATCCATCAATTCTAAAAGGACATACAAACCGCTCCATCAAACCCTAGATACACATCTACAAAAAGGCATGCGAAAATCACCAAAAGAGAGAGGGTATAAAAAATTATGTGGCTGAAAACCCCATAGCTTCCTCTCCCAAGCTTCATACAAACATCCTTTTTCACAAACCACCTTCTACATCTCCCAATGCCAAAAGATCCTCACCTTCATCATCATCGCCAAATCTCTCTCAACTTCTGCACGTGCTGCAAGGGTGCATGAGCTGTCCACGAAGTTTTTAAGCTCTCACAGTGCCCTCATCATCCGCCCACTCGATTCCGTTCATTGCGCTCTCAAAGCTTCCACAATCCATCAAGAGCCAGTAGAGTCAAAGCTCTCACGGCCTAACGAGAAGATCGAAAGCGGTGAGTTGCTACTACGGTCGAGGAGAGTCGAGTCGTCATTCTCTACGTTCTGCCTTCGAGATCAAGTTGCACGACGGAGACGATTCATCTTTCCCTTCATCAGAACTCCTACAATAGAAGTTGAAGGCACCATCGAAACCCTTCACAGCTCTCGCACGCCGAAGTGGAGCAAACGATGGAGGGGTTAGAGGAGCTGAGTTACTGCCGTTGTGGAGCTTGCCAAGGTCGAGTCACTGTAGAAGTTGCGTAACTGCCCTCATTGTCGCTGCTCTCGTCGTCTGTCGCCCTCAAGATCTCATCGCTGACGAAGAGCACTTGTCGGAGCTTTGCTGCAGTCGAAGAGATGCCGTTCGTCGTCGTCGATTGAGCAGAGCGAAGAACCCCGCTGCTGCTGCCCGAAGTTGAGTCATTACCATAGTCGTGTGTAGAAGTCGTCGTCGCCACGAGCTCTTCTACGTACTGTCACCTTCCTCACCATCAAGCCAAGCTATGGAGAACGAAGGCTGCCGGAGATCACCTTGTCGTCGGTGATGCTGATCAAGTCAGAGAAGCCCGCCTCTATCACCTGAAGAAGTCGCCTTCAAAGTGTCGCCGACGTTGCTGTCGAGTACGTGAAGAAGGGTGACGCTGCATGCAAATGAAACGAAGCGGACGGAGGGTTGCTGACGTGGCGATCACAAAACAATGGAGCGCACGAAAACCTGATTGCTGACGTGGAATTGAGTCTAAAGGGGATTGCTGTGCGCATAGACCGATTACAATTTAGTTTTCAACTGAATTGCTTTACACACAGACCAGTGTTCTATTTGAGATCCAGTAGTCGGATCGAGATACCCTTTGCGTCAGATTGGAGCTGACGACGTGCTGATTGACAGAGACGCCTACACGGACACGAACTGAGCATTTCTAAACCCTTTAATCTTTATATTTGTGTCTTAGTGTAACGTTCTCTGTAGGAAAAACTTTACCTATATTTTGTGACTATTTTGGAACTTGTCTAGTGAGGGACTAGACAAGTGGGACCCAGCTAGTTTGGGACTAGCTAGTAGAAAGCGTTACTAGGATTGATAGTGAGAGAAAACACAGTGTGTAGGATACTGAGAGCCTGGCGAGTGTAGAGACGTAGAGGGTGCTGTCACGCCCCGCTTCCCTAAAATGGAAGGCGATACGTGAGGAGGTCCGCTCAGACGTGGAGCTGTGAAGCTGCAGTCTGATAAGAGTATAAAATTCAATTGGCAGGTCCTTGCAACGCAATACGAAACAACGATAATAATAATGAAATGAGACAATAAGTAATTTATTAAATCTCAGAATATCCATAAAATAAATTAGAATATCACAGAAAAGCCACCAGGCTCAAAAGGAAAAACTAAGGCCCATACATGGCCAACAAAGTACAACATACAAGCAAAGGTGCCACGCACCGACAACTAACAGCAAGCCTAAACAAAGGAAGAGAACACAAGCGGTCTCTAAGACTGGTCACCAATGGCCACAAACTCCTCCTCGGCAACCATTGGCTCAGCGCCAGCAAACACTACGTCCTCTGCAATGGCCTCTAGCTCGGGATCTAACATGTGTCACCCAAAAAGAGCAAAGGGCACATGTCAGCAAGTCTACACGAGACTTGGGCAAGGAAACTGAAAGGAAAGTAAACTAACAACCTAGCAGTTATAGAAAAATGCAATGACATGGCAGTTAAGTAGGATGCAACAGTTTAAAGGAAGAGACAAGCACGCATGATGTAGCAAAAGCTACCAAGTCACTAATTCATGAACCGCTTATCACGATTATCACTTATCGCGATTATCACTTATCACGATTATCACTTTGTGCTCAGAGTTTCCGTCTTTTGGCTAGAGTGGCTGATCGGGCCAACTCTTACGCTCAAGCGACCGTTTAACCCTACCCCTCCATGTGTATCGAGCGTTGGGATTAGCAACACACTGTGCTCGCTTCTGGATCACAAGCCAGGAAGTGTATTTGGCATAGGGGTGCACCTAGCCTCAAGTCACGATGTAGGAGTCAAAATCTTACTCGCCGCAGCTTACATTTTAAAGTAGCGTGTGCTACACAAACACGATGAACAATAAATTATGCAATGAAATAAACAGATATTCACGTACCGTTAATTGAAATTAAACATGACATGCATGCATGATGAAGGTGACGGATCTAGCTTCGTTGTCAAGCTACATCAAGGGGGTCTAGGCAGCTATCCTTTCACTGCCTAATCTCTTTTACGCTAAATAAGGAAATGGCCTAAGGACATGGCCTAAACAAAAGGTTGGTAAGTTTCACTTGCCTAGTCTCCTAGGATGACGATCAACGAGGCACGTCGCACAAAAAGCTAATCTACGGGAATGGAATCGCTGCCATGGCAAAACAACATCAGAACAATATCCAAACCAGTTTTATAATCGAATCCTACGATGTCTAATATCCATTTTTATTAGGGTTTCAATAAAATCACAATGAGGGTTATGAGAATATTAAAGGATCGAACACTACCGTATAGAAGCAGAAGATCGACGCCGAGCAAGCACGGCGACGGAAGAACGATCCGGAGAACTAAGGCTCAGATTTGGAAATGGGGAGAAAATCTGGAGAAATGGGATTTTGTGGGGTTTTGGGGGTTGGCCGACGGCCTAGAGGAGATGGCCAGCGCAAAAGGAGAGGGTGAGGGCTCCGGGAATGAAGGAGGAGAGCTAGGGAATGTTGGATGAGTATTGGGGAAGAAGGAGGCTCAGAAGGAAATGAAAGAAGAAAGAAAACGATCGGGGGGGTATTTATAGGAAAACTACGGCGGCTAGGGCAAACCTAGGGTTTCTGGGTGATTTAGTCGGTCAACGAAGGGTGGCTGACCGACTAGTTCAGAAACTAGTCGGTCGGTCGTTCAACTGTGACCGACTAAAATCAAACAGCGAAAGAAGGAAGAAATATGGGAAGTGAATTAGTCGGTCTGTGAAGGCCCGTCGACCGACTAGTTTGAGACCTAGTCGGTCGGTGAGTGTTCATGGACCGACTAACGATAAACAGTAACATAGGTAAAATTAATCAAAGGAACTAGTCGGTCTTAGAGCAAGTTCTGACCGACTAGTTTCACATCTAGTCGGTCGGTGGTTGTTCTTAGACCGACTAAAAGTAAACAGTAACTCCTGAATAATTGATTTAATGAACTAGTCGGTTCCAGAAGAGTTCCTGACCAACTAGATTGGAATCTAGTCGGTTGGTTCTGCTTCTCGAACCAACTAACGTACACGAAAAGAGTCGATTCGAAGCGCGAAGCTTCGGGAAGGATTCATATGGCTCCTAAGCTCAAACTAACTCTAAGATATGAGCGATTTGAAGCTCGTCATGAGTGACTTACTCCAAGCTCAACGATCTAAGGAAGAAGCTAGAAAATCATAACGAAACGAACGAAAACGAAAGCTACAGAGACGGAAAATCACACATACGGAGAAAATCCACCAAAACGTATATATATATTATCGATAACACTAATATAGAAAAACCAGTCGTTACAGGTGCTCTGAGCATGCTCTAACTTGTGGTTTTGTACCTATTGCGCTATTCAATACTAGTATCTGCTTTGGGTGCTGGATGTACGTCGAAGGGTCGACCGAACCAGGGTAAATCTGCTGTGTACTCTGTGTCTGCATTTTATTTGCCCTGCCGCTGCTATAACTGCGTGAGTTTGTTCGTGGGTTGCACGAATTAATTTATAAGCCTATTCACCCCCTCTAGGCTAGGATCCAGATACAACACAGTCGACTGAAAACAGGACAGGCGCCTGTTAAACCTTCATCAGGCGACTGCTGCAGGGGATGGAATAAAACAGAGACTTGCACTCTTACTCCCAGTATGCATATATGCAACTGATGAACAAATGACAGTCGACTGTAAAATAGACATGTGACTGTTAATCCTTCATCAGTCGACTGCTGCATGAGATGGACAAAAACAGAGAGATGCAATTTTCGCACTTACGCCTTTCAGACGACTGTTGACCATTTCACAGGCGACTGTAAATATACAGTCGATTGTAAATTGAACATCAGTCGACTGATACAAAAATCTCAAGTAGAGTCAATAAATAAGTTGACTTGAGCAGTGCATTACAGCCAACTGCAGAAGTCTCGACAGGCGACTGGAAATCACCCAGTCGACTATAAAACCTTTCTCAGGCGACTGTTGGAAAGCCAGAGACTGCAATTGAGTCTTTGGGCAAGATGAACCTATTGGGTTTGATTCTATGATAATCCTAAGGCTCACTAAGATTTTAAATGCATATGCATGAATGAGTAGACCATCTATCATGGCATTACATTAAACCTAGACTCAAAAAAAGAGAGAAAGCAATAAATGAAATGTTACATGGATTAAATTGCTTTCCTGAGAGTCTATGGCTTCAATCTAGATGCCTTGATGCTCTCCATCATCTCCAAGCTTTGGCACCCCTTGAGTCCAAGCTTTGGCCCTTCTCCACTTGATGTCCATCCTTGCACCAAGTGTTTAGTCTCCAAAAATGATATTCTTAAAATGTAACTAAGAGACTAAAACAAGAGAGTCATTAGCAACAACATAATGTTGTGATCATCATCAAAATAACATTGGTATGAAACACCAATACTTAACAAAAGCACGAATTTACGTATTCAAGATGTTAGCCTCGAGGGCATGTGTTCACGAATTCAAGATTTCGCCTTTGCGATGTCCATTGATGTCCAATCTAACAATGTGTATACTAGTATGCTATGCACCATATTAATCATCAGCATGTTCTTATTCTCATTATGACATTTAGCACAATTTAAAGCAAGGAAATTAATAGACTAAAAACATTAAACTTCAATAATTTGTTTAAATTTGCACACTTGCCTGATTTGACGATTATCGAGTATCCAGGTGACCGTAACGATGGGCGTGATTTATCTGCATCAACAGATTTACTATCATAAACCGAACGTGTCTAACTAATTAAAATACTAATAGAATCTATCATTTTTATATATAGATTAGTACTAATATCCTATTTACATGAACTACCATATACCTAAACTATACCTCTAACACCTTACAACATATATGACATAAACAAACTTACGGGTGTTACTAACATATGATATTATATATCAACTAACTTATTGATATTTAATACTTACATGCTTTAGTTCTTAGGGTTATTCTTGCAGGCAGAAAGTGGCGACAGTCGGAGGCAACGGTGATTGGCACGGTGACTGGGGTGTTCGCAGATGTTGAGCGTTGATGTGGAGGCTGCCGTTGCATGGGTTTGTCGTACGAGTTGACGAGGGGAGGGAGACGGGTCGTAAATGTCTGTTTAGAGGGGGGAAAGAGGGTCGAAGAGGTGGTAATCGGGCTGAGGGTGGCCTGAGGAAGGGAGGTCATCGGGCTGAGAAGAGGAGGGAGAGTCGATGGAGGACGGCGGGGGGTGTTGTCTTGGAGCGGCCAGTGGGCTCGGGGCGGTGCTGGTTGGAGTTCATGTGAGAGGGTTGTGGGGAGGTAGGTGGCCGTTGGGAGGGAGGCAGGATGTGGGGGCTGCGGTGACAGTTCTGGATGGAGGAGAAAGAGGATATCGGGGTGGTACGGTTTGCCTGTGGTCTACCAGCCTAGTGGTGCTGACAACATGGCAAAGGGTGGTTACGGGTTGGTGGCCGTCGGGAGGAAGAAGGGAATGCACACGTGGAGGGGCTGAAGGCTGCATGCGGGGAGGAGATGGGCGTGGGCAATGGTGGCGGCGATGGTGAGATGAAAGGAAGATGGCCGGCGGTCTGTGAGTGGGGAGAGAGGTCAGCCTAGGGTTTCGATTTGTAGGGCTGGGTTGTTTTCTTTTTGTGCGACTGAGTTAGAGAGCTAGGTTGAGGGTTGATAGAAGGCATGTGATTCTAAGTTAGGCCTAGGTTTAATATTGTAATGTTTTAATATAGGAAATGTATGTGAGTGAGCCTTGGAAAATAAAATGCTTTCAACGAAAATAAAAAGGAATGCCATAATAAAAGTGGCGGCTATGGTGGTAGGGAAAGTAGGTGTCACGCCCCGCTTCCTTAAAATGGAGGCGAGACGTGAGAAGGTCCGCACGAGAGGGGAGCTGCGAAGCCCCAAACCCGATAAGCGTCAATTTAGTATAAGCAGGTCCCTGTAATCGCAAAAGGAACAACAACAACAATAATAATAAAGAGACGGATATGAAATATCAATCCCAAATTTTGTCCACAAAATATTCAACATCACAGAAAAGCCACCAGGCAACAGGAAAGAGTCTAAGGCCCAGAACAAGGCCAAACAAAAGCAACACAAACATAACAGAGTATCAACTAGGTGCCACGCACCGACAACTAAGCAGTCTAACAAAAGAAGCTAAACAAAAACACTAAGACTGATCCCCAGTGTCAACGTAGTCCTCGATCAACGCGGGTCCTGACTCAGCATCAGCGAACACCACGTCCTCAGCAAGTAACTCAGGCTCGGGCTCTAACATGTATCACCCAAAAGAGAAAAGGGGCACATGTCAGCAAGTCGGAAGACTTGTGCAAGGAAACGGAAAGAAAGGTAACCTAGCAACCTAACAGTTAAAGTATGGTGCATGACAAGTAAGGTAAGGTGGTAACAAGTAGAGTAAGGTAAAGTGCAAGTAGCAAGTATCAAGTAGTAGGGGTGACATGTAATGTCAAGTAACAAGTAAAGTACAAGGGATCACTCAACGAGTGCCCTATTGCCCTCAGGCTGTGTTCAAGTATCAAGTACAAGGGATCACTCAACGAGTGCCCTATGCCCTCAGGCTGTGATGCGCTCGTCTTCTGGAACACGAGCCAGAAAGTGTATTTAATAAGTATGGCGTAGGGGTGCACCTAGCCGGAACAAGTAGCACTAGTATGTAGCGATGCTACGCAATCACGATGAGTATTCAAGCATGCAATGACATGAGCAGATAATTTGCGTATCGTTAATTAAATTAAACGTGACAGGCAAAATGCAATGACATGAACATATTCGCGTACCGTTAATTAAATTAAACGTGGCAGTTAAAATGCAATAGCGGTTAAGGATGCATGGATGACATGAACAGTTAATACGCGTACCGTTAAGGAAAGTAAACGTGACATACAAGCATGATGAGGGTGACGGACCAAGCTTCGTTGTCAAGCTAGGTCATTGGCGTCTAGACGGCTATCCTTTCACCGTCTAGTCTCTTTTACTGGTTAGTCGGTCAAAGAGCAACCACTGACCGACTAGTTTGGCAACTAGTCGGTCGGTCGACCAACGCAGACCGACTAAGTGCAAACAGTAACCTCTGAACGAAAATAGGATTTTAGAGTTAGTCGGTCCATGAAAAATTACTGACCGACTAGTTTAGCATCTAGTCGGTCGATGAACGTTCTTAGACCGACTAAGAGTAAACAGTAACTCAACTAAAATTAAGATGATGTGTTAGTCGGTTAAAGAAGCATTGCTAACCGACTAGTTTGCAACCTAGTCGGTCAACCAACGTTCTTAGACCGACTAACGATAAACAGTAACTCCAGAATAATTTAGAAAGCCAACTAGTCGGTTCAAGAAGGTTTGCCGACCGACTGGATCGTCATCTAGTCGGTCGGTGGCCCTTCTTACACCGGCTAATTAGCACCAAAAGTTCCGATACGGAGCGCGGAGCCCCGGGATCGATTCCTAAGACTCCTAGGCTTGATCTAATAGTAAGATACGACCGTTATGAAGCCCGTCATGAATGACTTACTCCGAAATCGACAATCCTAAGGAAGAAACGAGAAAACACGACGAAACGATCGAAAATGAAAGTTACGGAGACGAAAACCACACATGAGGAGAAAATCCACCAAAACATATATTATAATATAATAAATCCAGATACATGAAAACCAGTCGTTACATCCTCCCTAACTTAAGAAAAATTCCGTCCTCGGAATTTCCAAACACTCACGTGTCCGGAAACAAAAGTGGGAAACGCTCTCGCATCTCATCCTCATTCTCCCAAGTAGACTCTCCAGGCGAGCCGTGTCGCCACATCACCCTCACAAGATTGACAATCTTGTTCCAAAGCGATTTCTAACGCCTGTCCAGAATCTGCACTGGATGCTGGTCATACGTCAAATCTGGGCGAACGGTAATCTCCAAAAAATCCACCGCATGAGATGTATCGCCAATGTATCGACGAAGATGAGACACATGGAACACATTGTGAACTCCCTCCAAAGACGGCGGTAAGGCTAAGCGATAAGCTACCTCACCAACCCTCTCCAAAATGTCAAACGGTCCAATGTATCGCGGGCTCAACTTCCCTCGCTTCCCAAAACGAATCACACCACGATTCGGGGAAATCTTCAAGAACACATGGTCGCCCGGCTGAAACTCTAAAGGACGACATTTAGCATCCGCCCAATGCTTAAAATGGTCCTGAGCAATTCTCAACCTCTCCCGAATGTTCCTGACAATATCCACGGCCTCCACGACCATCTCAGGTCCCAACAGCTCCCGATCACCAACGTCATCCCAACTCAATGGCGATCGACATTTCCTCCCATAAAGAGCGGCGAAAGGCGCCATGCCAATACTCGCCTGGAAGCTGTTGTTGTAAGAGAACTCCACCAAATGTAGATGGTCCTCCCACGAACCCTTGAAATCCAACATGCACGCCCTCAGCATGTCTTCCAAAATCTGAATCGTCCTCTCGGACTGTGTAACGACTGCTTTTCTTGTATCTGGATTTAATATAATATAATATATGTTTTGGTGGATTTTCTCCTCTTGTGTGGTTTTCGTCTCCGTAGCTTTCATTTTCGATCGATTCGTCGTATTTTCTCGTTTCTTCCTTAGGATTGTCGATTTCGAAGTGTGTCACTCGTGACGGACTTCATAACGGTCGTATCTAACTATTAGATCAAGCCTAGGAGTATTAGGAATCGATCCCGGGGCCCCGCGCTCCGTATCGGAACTTTTGGTGCTCATTAGCCGGTGTAAGAAGGGGCACCGACCGACTAGATGACGATCCAGTCGGTCGGCAATCCTTCTTGGACCGACTTGTTAGCTTTCTAAATTTCTCAGGAGTTACTGTTTATCGTTAGTCGGTCTAAGAACGTTAGTTGACCGACTAGGTTGCAAACTAGTCGGTCAGCAATGCTTCTTTAACCGACTAACTCATCATCTTAATTTTAGTTGAGTTACTGTTTACTCTTAGTCGGTCTAAGAACGTTCATCGATCGACTAGATGCTAAACTAGTCGGTCAGTATTTGTTCATGGACCGACTAACTCTAGAATCCTATTTTCGTTCAGGAGTTACTGTTTGCACTTAGTCGGTCTGCGTTGGTCGACCGACCGACTAGTTGCCAAACTAGTCGGTCAGTGGTTGCTCTTTGAACGACTAACTAGTGTTAAAACCCTAATTTCTGGGCAGCCGCCAGCCCATCCTATTTAAACCCAACCCAAACGATTTCATCTTCTCCAACACGACCCAAAACCCTAAAATCTTCCCCCTTCAGCCCCCATCTTCCTCCAAGCTTCAATCTTTCATTCCAAGCCCTAGAATCATCATCCAAACCATCCATTCACTCTATCTACCTCTCATCTTCCCCAAAATCTCACCAAAACCCATCAAAATCCCCAAATCCCCCAAAACCCTAGTTTTCCCAAACTTCTCCAATCTTTTCCAGATCTGATCCTAGGGTTCCCCGGAGTGTTTCTTCCGTCTCCTCTTGGTAAGAAATCGATCTACCGTTGTTTTCTTAACCTATTTATATTTTTATGAAACCCTAATAAAATTCATGTTGTTTGGTGTTGTTTCCCCCATAACAGCGATTTCCCTGTAGATTGGCATCCGTGTGACGAAGTAGTCGCCATCCCCGGTGCTAGGCAAGTGAAACTTGCCACTTAGGGTTTAGGCCATGTTTTAGGCCATTTTCTTATAGTAGGCGTAAAAGAGGCTAGGCGACGAAATGATACTCGCCTAGGCGCAAATTGGGGAACTAGCTTGACAACGAAGCTAGTTCCAACACATATAGCATGTTGCACAATTCCCATGTCATGTTTACTTTCCATTAACGGTACGTAAGTTAAATGTCATGTCATTGCATTCTTTAAGTGTTTCTGTGATTGCGTAGCTTTGCTACAAATGCTTGTGTTCCTGGCTCGTGTTCCAGAAGCGGGCCATGTGTTGGTTGATAGCCAATGCCCGAATTGCGTGTTTCCGGGTAGGTGCACCCCTACGCCAAATGTTTAATAATGCGAGCTCATGTGCGGGGGCAACCCTGGCTCACTTGCTGGGCTCATGTTCAGGGACCCTGGCTCCATTACGTGTGGGTATTGGGTGTAGGATCCTGCCAAAACAGAGTTAGGATCGATAATATGAAGTTTAGACTTACGCTTGCGTATGCGGCACGGTAGTCTACGAACTTCGCCTTCGGATTCGCCACGACGGATCGAGTCTTCTCACGAACGGAGTAAGGCTACTAAATCCACAATCTAAATCTCTACTTTAGATTAAGAACTTGGATAAAGAAAGAGAGGAAGCATTTCGGCAGAGCTTCGCTAGGATGAAAATGCATGCAAGAATGCCATGCAAAAAGTGTAAAAATGGCTTACCCTTGGGTCTTATTTATAGCCCCCAAGGTAGTTATTTTAGGGTAAGTTGTTCCTTTGGAACAACTTAATTAAGGTGTACCATGATACATGGCACATTATAAGCTTAAGTTGTACCATATGCATGGTACAACATAAGCTTAAGATATTCCCCCTTTATTAGCCATATGTCGCATGCACTTATGCATATATAATGTGACTTTCCCACTCATCTAGTGATCCTCTCCGCAAGGGAACATATTCCCTTTGCACACGACTTCGTGTACGCGACGTTCGAGGTCCGTATTCCCTCGTACATCCCCCACAAGGGTGTACAAACGTCTTCCATATCCAACATCTCCCACTCACACTTGAGGGGATTGTAAGAGAATGTCTTTCCCTTAGTTCTTTCATCTATCATACCGAGAAATAGACCGTGCGACCGTCATGCGCGTAGAGTCTGTTGTTGTGCACTTGTTAGAGATACACAACGACCTCGAAGGTGCAAAGTTGAGTAGTTCAACGCATGCTTTACCCTAGATTATTTCTTCACATTTCTTATACTTTATATTCAACAATTGAATCCCATCTGGATTACAATTGGCTGGCCAGCTTTGAATCATTAAAGTCCAAATGCGAATATGAAATCAATCTTCCTCTTCTTGTGAACCTTCTGATCTTGACTTGATTCGCTTTTCTAATGTGCCCCGCCGAGCCGAATTATCATAGCCCATTAGCAACACGCTAAGATAGCGATCATCTTGTCAAATCTAAAGGAACCAATTGGAGTCCTTAAGGGTAAGAGTTAAGACCCGTATGGCCTTTGAGTCTCACATAATAGCAAACACTATTGCTACTAACTCAGTGGTCGAAATGCATACGTGGTATGAACACGTATTACAACATCACTCCTTTCCCAGGGAGAGTATGTCTTAATGATGTTGTACGGATGAAAAGATCAGACACCACATTGCCTATCTTTTTGAGTCCCCTTACTACTCGTGAAATATTCACGGACTCTCATCCTGCATAAGACAGATAGGATTTAAAAATCCTATGAGATCTCTTTCAAATATCTTTGTGATACAGATCTCAGATCTTTTGTAAGCATCCATATGATGCAGATCTTTCATTCGACTATCTTGTTTAATTCATGACTCTAAATCATTCGTCTAATGATTTTGACTTTAAACTAGTCTCATCTCTATCTTATCCATCTGATAAGATAAGGCGGTTGCTCATGTGAGAGAGCCAACCTTAATCTGTCCGACATACACACAATTCAGCTGAGATTTCAAAAATGTACACAAACATTTCTTAAGAAATTCATATGCAATGTTGGAAAAAGAACTTATTCTTTTATTAATTTTGATCATTTCTTAGACATGGGAATATATATTGGTACAACTCAGCTCATACGCAATCCTTGGGATGATAAGTGTTTATAAAACACATTTCTGGGGATCGCTTTCGTAAGCTGATCCTCTATCATCTTATGCGTAGATATGTACCTTATGTCTACCTTCTTGGTTTTATCATAGTCTTTTGCAAATTCGTATCGGATATCAATGTGTTTGATCTTACAAGACACATTATCCTCTTAACCGCTTTCCAGTGTACTTGCCCTGTATTGGATTGGTAACAGCTTACCATTTCCAACAGCAAAACAGATGTCCGGTCTCGTACACACCATAGCGTACATAAGACTATCAACTGCACTGGAATATGGAACTTTTTCCATAATTTCCTTTTCCTTTTGGTTCTTTGGACACGATTCCAGATATAAATTATCGCATATGCTTATATGAATATCAATGGACTTGCAGTCCTGCATATTAAATCGTTCTAGAACCTTCTTTATATAAGTCTCCTGTGAAAGAGAAAGAAGTTTCTTCGAACGATTCCTTGAAATCTCAACTTCAAGGATATATGCGGCTTTTCCTATGCCTTTCATCTCAAATACTGATGAAAGCCAAGCCTTGATACTCATCACAAAAGCCCTTGTCATTTATGGCTATTAAAATGTCATCTACATATAGAGACATGATAATATACTTGCTTTTAATCCTCTTGATATATACTCAGTTATCTTCATCAAGCATGGTAAAACCATTTGATAACTTTATGAAATCGTATATACCATTGCCTCGAGGATTGTTTAAGACCATATATGGACTTACGAAGTTTACAAACCTTATGTTTGTTTCCTTCTTTTACAAACCCTGTTGGTTGTTCCATATAGATCTCCTCGTCCAATTCTCCATTGAGAAAGGCAGTCTTTACATCCATCTGATGTAATTCGAGGTTTAAGCAAGCTACCATTGCTAGAATCAGGCGAATCGAGGTAAAACGCACAACAGGTGAGAAGGTCTCTTCGTAGTCTATCCCTTCCTGTTGCGTAAAACCTTTCGCGACAAGGCGAGCTTTATATCTGTCAATAGAGCCATCAGCCTTATGCTTGATCTTGAGAACCCATTTGTTCCCAATTGCTCTATGTCCTCTGGGTAAGTTAAATAAGTCCCTGACTTGGTTAACTTTCATGGATTTCAATTCCTCCTTCATCGCTTCCATCCATTTGTCTTTTGCAGGGCAAAATGACGGCCTGTTTGAAAGTAGCAGGCTCGTCATTTTCTTGTAGTAAAATCATGAAGGTTTGTGGAAATTTCAACCAACCTTGTATGATTACTACGTCGTATTTGAGATTCTTCAAGTCCTTGTTGACTCGAAGTTAGATCAATTCTAATATCACTCCCACTTGAAATGTCGTTAGAATTGCTCCCACTTGGATCATTATTCCCGTTTGGAATAGGATAATCGTCATTCGTATAATCCATTAGTGAAGGTTGAAACGTATTTTCATCTTCACCAAGAATTCTCCCACTCGAATGAGGTAATCCTTTTTGATCATAAATCTCAAACAGAGATAAGTCCTGACTTATCTCGCCCTGTCTTGGAAACTCGTTTTCCAAGAAAGTGACATCCCTCGACTCAAAACTCAATTAGCCCACCATTGTCTTCCTGACTAACATAAAACATAACCTTTGTAGTTTTTCTGAGTATCGTATAAAGATACATTTTCTTCCCCTTGGCCCAAGTTTGCCATACTTATAGGAGGAAATATGTGCGTAGGATGCACAACCCCAAGGTTTCAAAATGTTTAAGTCAGGAGACCTTTGGTTCCACAACTCATAAGGAGTGGAGCTAACTGATTTCGAGGGTACGCGGTTCAAAAATGAAAGCGGCCGTCAATAATGCATCACCCCAAAAAGGTGATTGGCAAGTTAGCTTGCGCCATCATTGAACGGACCATTTTTCATTAAAGTCCTATACCTCCTTTCTGCAATACCAATTTGTTGAGGAGTATAAGGCATAGTTACCTGATGTACTATGCCTTTTTCATCACAAAGTTCCTTTAAACTTGTTGATTGATATTCACCGCCCCTATCGGTTCGCACGACCTTAATCTTGCGATCTAATTGATTCTCCACTAAACTCATATAGTTTTTAAAGTAGGTTTAGTGCTTTCACTTTTGTGGGATATCAAATAGATATGACCGAATCGGGTGAAATCATCAATAAAAGTGATGAAATAGGACTTCACGTGTCTTGTCTTGACATTTATCGGACCACATATGTCCGAATGGATAAGCTGTAATGGAACCTCGGCCCTTGTGCCGGTTCCAAACGGCTTGCGACAAGATTTCCTTACAAGGCAATGTTCGCAGGTCGATATTTCAACCTTTGAAACATTGGATAGAAGGCCACGTTTGGCAAGTCTATCCATACGCGTTGGTCCAATATGACCAAGCCTTGTGTGCCAACAAATTATATTAGACTCATTAGTCAAAGAATTTGTCACAAGGAAATTTTCATTACATGAGGAATTTATACATTGTACTTATTACAATAAATCCTTTGAAATACAAACCCAGTACCAATAAAGGAATTATTACAAAAATAGGTCCATATTACAATCATGAAGGAACCAACTATAACCAAGACCCATTAAATTGACCACATTTTTAATATTCCTTTGAATATATGGAATGAAGAGAACATCATGAAGTAGGAGAGTGTGGCCGTTGTCCAAGACTAGCTTGCGAGTCCCAACGCCTTTCACTTCAACACGTGTGTTGTTTCCTACATTGATCCACTTCATTCCTTGGGGTATCCGGTGATACTCCACGAAGGACCGTCTGTCCTTTGCTATGTGGTCGGTGGCACCTCGTCACTTCCACTCGTACACGAACGAGCATAGTGACCGAGCTTGTTGCACTTGAAGCACTTGATCCTTTTCAAGTCTTTCTTCTTGGGCCATTTCTTGTGCCCACCCTTATGTTTGGGTTCCTTGGTAGACTCAGGTTGCTTATTACGTTCATTAGAAGACTTTGAACGATCTTTACGTTTCTTTCCCCGTGTGAGGAACTAGCAACCATGTGCACTTCTGCACCTGGCTTGGCAGCCGCAAGCCGCTCTTCCTCTAATTCGAGGTGCTTGGAAACATCGTTGAAGGTCTTGATGCTCTCATTATGAGTGAGATGCATCTTCATCTGATCCCACCCATTTGGTAGGGAACGTATGACTGCTTGGATTTGTTGCTCATCAGTGAGCAAATGACCTGCGTCCTTTAACTCCGAGATAAGGTTCGCCATATGTCGCAGATGTTTCCCTATGGAATGATCTGGACGTTTCTTATATGTATTGAACTTTATAGTTAAGGCGCGAAGTTTAGACACCGATGTGCCACCGAACTTCTCCTCTAGCTTGGACCATATGTCCATGGCTAGGTCATGTTCTCGGAAGATGCGCATTATGTCATCAGCCATACTGCTTAATAACGTAATGCGCGCTATCTTATTCTTCCGAGACCAAGCATCAAAAGCTTTCTTGTCTCGTCGGTGTTGGGCCGTAGTGCCCAACTCGGGTTCAATCATAACGTTCTTTAGAGTTTCGAGCACTTCTTGCTCCTCTAGAACGTATTGTATCTTTATGGACCAAAGATTGTAATTATCGCCGTTGAGTTTTTCACCTTTGTTTAACTCAGCAACGATATTCTTTGAAGCGGAAGACATTTTACTTTTAAAATGCTGCAAAAGACATAAAACCGAAGGTTCGATCAAAACATTGCTAAAAATTCTTAAAATATAACTCCCACTTGAAATGATAATAGAATATCCCATTTGGATAGTTCTAAAAATTCAAATCCCACTTGGAATTATATTATATTTGATAAGTTACTTTTGAAAAATATTGAAGATGTTGTTCTAGAATCGAAAAGGTCTCTATGATTCCAATCACCATCTAGAACAACCTTCAATATTCCCCCATCACTTATCAAACAATTGTACTCTTATAGTACTTCGCAGCGGAAAATCAATTTTGAAAAACATATCTTTCAAAATGGAATAGGTGAGAGTTTGCGCAAAGAATTTTAACGCAACAATTGGCAAGCCACGAGACCTGTTCTACACACCCATGGGTTAGATAACCATGGCCGGATCGTGGTAGGACTTGGAATTCTAAATTGCGCTATCCCGATTAAGGACGGGACATAACCTATTTGAAAATACCTTTTTCAAAAATTTGAAAACACATTGGCTAATCTCCGTAGAGTAGAGCACAACGTTATAAGTTCATTGGCTAATCTCCGTAGAGTAGAGCACAATGACATGGCTAATCTCGCATGAAGTAGAGCATTACGGCTAATCTTCAAGGAGTAGAGCACTACGGCTAATCTCGCATGAAGTAGAGCACTATGGCTAATCTTCAAGGAGTAGAGCCCAATGAAAAAAACTTCATTAAAAACGTTAGCCCCGTATGGGCTAGTCGGCACTGTGGTTAGCCCCGCATGGGCTAATCGGCACATTCGAGTTTGGCCAAGGCCTTTTGTCACCCCGTATGGGTCAGTAGGCAAGTTTGCAATCGACCCAGACCTTCTGTCGGATTGGTCGACCAAAAACACCAAATTGGTCGACCAATTTTTGGTCTGCAACATCTTCTCGGCCAGGGCCTCTGCCCTGGCCGGGGCTTGGCCAAGGGCCGGCCAGGGCCTCTGCCCTGGCCGAGGCCGGCCAGGGCCGGCCATGCCCTGGCCGAGGCCAGGGCTGGCCAGGCCGGCCCTGGCCTCTGCCAGGGCCGACAGGCCGGCAGGCCGGCCCTGGCCTCTGCCAGGGCCGGCCATGCCCTGGCCGAGGCCAGGGCATTGGCCCTGGCCTCTGCCAGGCCCTGGCCGAGGCCACGGCGCCGGCCCTGGCCTCTGCCAGGGCCGGCCAGACCGGCAGGCCGTGGCCGAGGCCGGCCACTGCCGGCCTGGCCATGGCCGGCCATGGCTGGTCATGGCCAAGGCCATTTGGCATTGGCCAGCCATGGCCCCTTTGGCCATGGCCGGCCACCCCCTTTGAATGGGGTTGCCGCACACACTCCTCCCCATTGATGGGGTGGTCGCCGGTGGTTATTGGCCGTAGCCAACCCCCTCCGCTTGGGGAGGGGGGTGCATGGCCTTCATAGCCCATTTGGCCATGGTGCACATGCACCAAATTTCATCTTACCCGATGGAAATAACTACCATCATCATCCTCGATGAAGCACCCGTTCGTCGATGAAGCACCCGTTCGTCGAGAAATTAGTTATTTTCTAATGGCCGTGTGCCAAAAATGAAAAATAACATACTACGTGAACGGTCGGTTCTTCCCGTCACAGAGAGTTCCTACCATATCCGTAATGATAGGAGACCCTAACGTGAAAAGAACAACCGCTGCGTTCTCTCCGTCACGAAGCGTTCCTACCATATCCGTAATGGTAGGAGACCCATTCGTGAAAAAGACAACGACTCGTTCATAGTTTCGACGGGACGACGGTTTAACCGGGGCGAACCCATATGGCTCTGATACCAATGTAGGATCCTGCCAAAACAGAGTTAGGATCGATAATATGAAGTTTAGACTTACGCTTGCGTATGCGGCACGGTAGTCTACGAACTTCGCCTTCGGATTCGCCACGACGGATCGAGTCTTCTCACGAACGGAGTAAGGCTACTAAATCCACAATCTAAATCTCTACTTTAGATTAAGAACTTGGATAAAGAAAGAGAGGAAGCATTTCGGCAGAGCTTCGCTAGGATGAAAATGCATGCAAGAATGCCATGCAAAAAGTGTAAAAAATGGCTTACCCTTGGGTCTTATTTATAGCCCCCAAGGTAGTTATTTTAGGGTAAGTTGTTCCTTTGGAACAACTTAATTAAGGTGTACCATGATACATGGCACATTATAAGCTTAAGTTGTACCATATGCATGGTACAACATAAGCTTAAGATATTCCCCCTTTATTAGCCATATGTCGCATGCACTTATGCATATATAATGCGACTTTCCCACTCATCTAGTGATCCTCTCCGCAAGGGAACATATTCCCTTTGCACACGACTCCGTGTACGCGACGTTCGAGGTCCGTATTCCCTCGTACATCCCCCACAAGGGTGTACAAACGTCTTCCATATCCAACATTGGGGGTAAGAGTTAAGCGACCAATCAACTGGGAGTCTGCCCGATCAGCAACTGCAGGGGTAAGGCGTAAACTCTTGGGTTTGGGGTAGTTGTTAAGCGGCCAATCAGCGAATGTGAAACCATTCAGCTGTAAGGCGTAAACAGCTACAAAACAACGTGAATAGTTAATTGATTGAGATTGATAGTAGCTTGACTACTCTTGTCTTGTCTTGTCTTGACTTGTCTTGTCCCGATAATTGTTCTCTTGTACAAATTGTCTTGCCATGTCTTGATTGTGCACTCATGATATAACTGCCATGCCATGCATACTAAACTGCTAGGTTTCTAGTTGCCTTACTTTCAGTTTCCTTGCTCAAGTCTTTTAGACTTGCTGACATGTGCCCCTTTACTCTTTTGGGTGACACATGTTAGATCCTGAGCCCGAGTACCTCGTTGAGGACGAGGTGTTTGCTGACGCCGAGCCCGAGCTTGTGTTTGACGGGGAGTACGTGGAAACTGGGGACCAGTCCTAGTGTCTTCGTCGTGTTTTACTTTTGTTAGACAGTTATTTTGTTATCGGTGCGTAGCACCTATACTTTGTATGTCGTTTCTTTTGTTGGCCTTGTTCTGGGCCTTAGACTCTTTTCTTTTAGCCTGGTGGCTTTTCTGGATGTTGGACTTATTTTCATGTTGGACAATATTTGAGATGTGAAGTTTTTATTTCAGTCTCTCCTTGTATTATTATTGTTGTTCCGTTGTGGTTACAGGGACCTGCTTATGTTTTATTTACGATTATCGGGTTTGGGGCTTCACAGCTCCACTCTCGTGCGGACCTTTTCACGTCTCGCCTCCATTTTAGGGAAGCGGGTCGTGACAGGTTTTAGTGGTGGCCCATGCAGGTCCTTCTGTAACTGTGATTTTTGGAATAGCGATAATAATATTAGAATGTCCAATTAATTAAGTTCGACGTCCGAGTCATAAGCTATGAGTCTAATCTGATTCGTTTTCTGTGTCACTAGATGGCAGGAAGACGTTTCACCCGTGGTGGGGGTAGTGGTGCGGTCCCTCATGATGAGGAGCCTGAGCGGGAACCCACCAGCGGTGAGATGATACGGATGATGCTCCAGATGATGCAAGTGCAGCAGGGCGTGCTTCTGCAAGTCCAGAATGCTCAACTTGCTCGAGCTGCCCGGGCTCTTCCGGATGCCCCTCGCTCTGAGCCAGGAGCGAAGCAATTTCGGGAGCTGGGTCCTGCATATTTTGATGGTTCTGAGGGTCCTCTGGCTGCCGATGAGTGGATTCGGAACATCGAGGACAATCTGAAGATGGCCAAGATCATCCCGGCTGGATGGGTTGATTTGGCGAAGAGGCAACTCAAGGATAATGCTCGGAATTGGTGGGATGCGGAAGAGAAGTTGTTGGTGGAGCCGATAGCTTGGGCTACCTTCAAGGCCAGATTTGAGGGTGAGTTCTTTCCGAAAGCTGCCAGGGAGGAGATGCTGCAGCGTTTTATCGATTTGAAGCAAGGGAACTCGTCGGTGGACCTATATCACCAAGAGTTCATGAGGCTGAGTCGGTTTGCACCGAAGATGGTGCAGGACGCTGAGGAGAAGGCTCAGAGGTTCCTGCAGGGGCTTGCTTCGGAGCTCCAGAGTTTTGTGACCTCTTCTGACCGGGAATCTTATCAGAAGGTTCTAGTAGCAGCCAAGAGGCAAGAGCTGCTCGTGAACCAGAGGAGGGGGTCTGTTGTTGGTGCTGGGAAGAGGCCTGTGGAACAGGCGAGAGCCGTGGTTAGACCTGGATTCAGGCCTAATCAGTCCGCTCAGTTTAAGAGGCCAGGAGGGCCTATTCTGAAGTCTTGCCATTTCTGCGGCAAGCCTGGCCACGTTAAGGATCAGTGTCGGAAGTTTTTGGGCCAGTGTCTGATTTGTGGAGATGCTTCCCATGCCGCGAAGGATTGTCGGCATGCGAATCAGCTGCGGAGGGCTCCTGTTGCAGCACAGCCGTTGCAGCAGCGAGCGTCTGTTCCTGCTGGTCGTGGAGCAGCTCTTGTTCCGCAGGGGCAGGCTTTTCGGCAGGCTGTTCCGCCAAGGAGGCAGGCCTTTCTGATGACCGCTGTGGAGAGCGAGGCTGTTGATGAGGTTATCGCAGGTAATCCTCAATCTAGCTGTTACCTTCCTAGCTGGTTTTGATTGTTAGATTATGTTGTTTGCTTGAACATGGTTGTTTGCTAGACTAGGGTTTGATTGTTAATTGCTTGTTAGGTGTGGTTTTGGTGTGCCCATTTCTTGCACGAGTCCTCTTTGACTCTGGTGCATCGATGTGCATTATTTCTCGGAGCTTCGTGGAGGCATTCCTTGTCGACGTCCCATCTTCCCAAGAGTTGGAATATCGTTACAGGGAATGGCGTGGTCTCGGTGCATCGTGGTTGCAATTCCTGCTCTTTGGTGGTTTGTGGACATGAGCTTTTCACTGATTTCATTGTCCACGACATCATCAACTATGATGCAGTTCTTGGGATGGACTGGCTTGCGAGCTTCTATGCTACGATTGACTGCAGGAGAAAGAAGGTGGTGTTCGAGATTCCTGGACATCCAGTATTTGAGTTCAGTCGTGGTAGCAGTTCGCTTGGTCCTGTCAGATTTCGGGCCAGGCCGGTGGAGGCTGTGGCTATGCAGATGGAGCTGGAGTGGCCAGCTATGGTGCGAGATTTTGGCGACGTCTTCCACGAGGAGATGTCTGGTTTGCCACCTGATCGGGCTTTGGAATTTTCTATCGATCTTGTTCCAGGTGCGCAGCCAATTTCGAAGGCGCCGTATCGTATGGCACCTGCAGAATTGGAAGAGTTGCGGAAGCAGTTGGATGAGCTTTTGCAGAAAGGTTATATTAATCCTAGCGTGTCTCCGTGGGGAGCACCGGTGTTGCTGGTTAAGAAGAAGGATGGTTCGCGTCGCATGTGCGTGGACTATCGGGAGTTGAATGCGGTAACCATTAAGAATAAATAACCGTTGCCTCGCATCGATGATATTTTTGATCAGCTTGGAGGTTCGAGGGTGTTTTCTAAATTGGATTTGTGGAGTGGTTACCATCAGTTGAAGGTGAAGAAGGGTGATTGTCACGACCCGCTTCCCTAAAATGGAGGCGAGACGTGAAAAGGTCCGCACGAGAGTGGAGCTGTGAAGCCCCAAACCCGATAAGCGTCCACAATACATAAACAGGTCCCTGTAACCACAACAGAATAGCAATAATAACACAAGGAGAGACTGAAATAAAATTCACATCTCACAAATATTGTCCAACATCACAAATATGTTCAACATCCAGAAAAGCCACCAGGCTAAAAGAAAAGAGTCTAAAGGCCCAGAACAAGGCCAACAAAAGCAACGACATAACAAAGTATGGGTGCCACGCACCAATAACAAACAACTGTCTAACAAAAATAAAACGCAACGGAGACACTAGGACTGGTCCCCAGTGTCCACGTACTCCCCGTCAAACACAAGCTCGGGCTCGGCGTCAGCAAACACCTCGTCCTCAACGAGGCACTCGGGCTCAGGATCTAACATGTGTCACCCAAAAGAGTAAAGGGGCACATGTCAGCAAGTCTGAAAGACTTGGGCAAGGAAACTGAAAGTGAGGCATCTAGCAACCTAGCAGTTATAGTATTAAGTAATGACATGGCAGTTAAGCATGATGCAACAGTTTAAAAAGAGAAGCAAGCATGCACAATGTAGCAAAAGCTACCAAATTACTAATCACTTATCATTTAACACTTATCACTTATCACTTATCACTTATCACTTATCACTTAGTGCATAGAGAGTCCACCTGCTGGCCAGCTCGTGGCTCAGGCCGCTTATCTCTACCACTATTAATCACTTGTCACTGGTAAACACTTAGTGCATAGAGAGTCCACCTGCTGGCCAGCTCGTGGCTCAGGCCGCTTATCTCTATCACTATTAATCACTTGTGCACTAGAGAGTCCACCTGCTGGCCGGGGTGGCGGATCAGGCCAACTCGGGGCTCAGGCCGCTTATCTCTTACCCCACCCATATGTGTCGAGCGTTGGGGTTTCCAACTCACTAAGCTCGCTTCTGGAACACGAGCCAGGAATATAATATTGTAGCGTGCGCTACGCAATCACGATGAATAATCACTATGCAAAGACATGAACAGATATTTGCGTACCGTTAATTTAAATTAAACGTGACAGGCAAAATGCAATGACATGAACATATTCGCGTACCGTTAATTGAAAGTAAACATGACATGGTAATTGTGCAACATGCTAAAAGTCGGAATTAGCTTCGTTGTCAAGCTAATTCCCCAATTTGCGCCTAGGCGAGTATCATTTCGTCGCCTAGCCTCTTTTACGCCTACAACATGCAAATGGCCTAAAACATGGCCTAAACCATAAGTGGCAAGTTTCACTTGCCTAGCACCGGGGATGACGATCAACCTCGTCACACGGATGCTATCTACGAGGAAATCGCTGTTTAGGGGGAAACAAACACCAAACACATGAAATTAATTAGGGTTTCACCAAAATTATAAATAAGTTATAAAAACAACGGTAGATCGATCTCTTACCGAGAGGAGACGGAAGGAACACTCCGGGGAACCCTAGGATCAAATCTGGAGAAGATTGGAGAAGATTGGGGAAACTAGGGTTTTGGGGGATTTGGGGATTTGATGGGTTTTGGTGAGATTTTGGGGAAGATGAGAGGTAGATAGGGTAGATGGATGGTTTGGATGATGGATTTAGGGCTTGGAATGAAGCAATGGAGCTTGGAGGAAGGTGGGGGATCAATGGGGGCGATTTTAGGGTTTAGGGTCGAGTTGGAGGGGAAGAAAACGTTTGGGTTAGGTATTTATAGGCTAGGCTGGCGGCTGCCCAGAAATTAGGGTTTTAACACAGACTAGTCGGTCAAAGAACAACCACTGACCGACTAGTTTGGCAACTAGTCGGTCGGTCGACCAACGCAGACCGACTAAGTGTAAACAGTAACTCCTGAACGAAAATATGATTTAGAGTTAGTCGGTCCATGAACAAATACTGACCGACTAGTTTGGCATCTAGTCGGTCGATGAACGTTCTTAGACCGACTAAGAGTAAACAGTAACTGATACAAAAAATAATTTGATGAGTTAGTCGGTTCAAGAAGCATTGCTGACCGACTAGTTTGCAACCTAGTCGGTCAACCAACGTTCTTAGACCTACTAACGATAAACAGTAACTCCTGAGAAATTTAGAAAGCTAACTAGTCGGTCCAAGAAGGATTGCCGACCGACTGGATCGTCATCTAGTCGGTCGGTGGCCCTTCTTACACCGGCTAATGAGCACAGAAAAGTTCCGATACGGAGCGCGAGGCCCCGTGATCGAATCCTAAGACTCCTAGGCTTGATCTAATAGTTAGATATGACCGTTATGAAGCCCGTCACAAACGATGTACTTCGAAATCGACGAGCCTAAGGAAGAATCAAGAAAATACGACGAATCGATCGAAAATGAAAGTTACGGAGACGAAAACCACACAAGAGGAGAAAACCCACCAAAACATATATTATAATATAATAAATTCATATACAAGGAAACCAGTCGTTACATCCTCCCCAACTTAAAAAAAATTCCGTCCTCGGAATTTCCGTATACTCACGAGTCCTGAAACAAAAGTGGGTAGCGCTCTCGCATCTCATCTTCTCTCTCCCAAGTAGACTCTCCCGGTGAACCGTGCCGCCACATCACTCTAACAAGATCAACGACCTTGTTTCGAAGTGACTTCTGACGCCTGTCCAGAATCTGCACTGGATACTGGTCATACGTCAAATCTGAGTGAACGGCGATCTCCGAGAAATCCACGGCATGAGATGGATCGCTAATGTATCGACGAACCTGCGACACATGGAAAACATTGTGAACTCCTTCCAAAGATGGCGGCAAGGCCAAACGATAAGCTACCTCGCCAACCCTCTCCAAAATGTCAAATGGTCCAATGTATCGCGGGCTCAACTTCCCACGCTTCCCGAAACGAATCACACCACGATTCGGGGAAATCTTCAAGAACACATGGTCACCCGGCTGAAACTCCAAAGGACGACGTTTAGCATCCGCCCAATGCTTAAAACGGTCCTGAGCAATTCTCAACCTCTCCCGAATATTCCTGACGATATCCACGGCCTCCACGATCATCTCAGGCCCCAACAACTCCCGATCACCAACGTCATCCCAACTCAATGGCGATCGACATTTCCTCCCATAAAGAGCGACGAATGGCGCCATGCCAATACTCGCCTGGAAGCTGTTGTTGTAGGAAAACTCCACCAAATGTAGATGGTCCTCCCACGAACACTTGAAATCCAACATGCACGCCCTCAGCATGTCTTCCAAAATCTGAATCGTCCTCTCGGACTGGCCATCCGTCTGCGGATGGTACGCCGTGCTGAAACTCAGACGCGTACCCAAGCTCTTCTGCAAACTCTGCCAGAACTGAGATGTGAATCTCGTGTCTCTGTCAGACATGATACTCACGGGGACTCCGTGAAGTCGCACAACCTCCTGCACGATTCACGATACATCACTATCCAAACTAGGAAAAGGAAATAAAAACGAAGAGTAAAAGAATTTTACCTCCATATATCTCCTCGCTAGCGCCTCAGTGGACTGTCCCACTCGGAACGGAATAAAATGCGCAGATTTGGTCAATCGATCCACGATCACCCAAATCACGTCATTCTGCTTCGGACTCCGAGGTAGTCCAGTCACGAAATCCATAGTGATGTGCTGCCACTTCCACTCCGGAATCGGAAGCGGTTGTAGCAACCCGGCCGAACGCTGATGCTCCGCCTTCACTTGCTGGCAAACCAAGCACTTGGCTACACTCCGAGCCACACTCCTCTTCATACCATGCCACCAATAATTCAGACGAAGATCCTGGTACATCTTGGTGCCACCAGGATGCACAGAATACGGCGAACTGTGTGCCTCCACCATCAGCTCCTCTCTGATATCCCCAGCAGGCACACACAACCTGGCTCCAAACCTCAGCGAGCCATCCTCATGAATCAAGAAGTCAGTCCGCAGACCGGCTTCCACCATCTCCCGAATCCTCACCAGCTTCGGATCCTCAGCCTGGCCAGCCTTAATCCGATCCACGATCGTCGACTGTACCTGCATGTACATCAAAGAAATAGCCTCCCCAGGAAGAACAATTTCCACTCCAGACTCGCAAAAATCCTGCTGCAATCTCCACTGCGAGGTCAAAATCATCACCGCTGGCAGCCTACTCAAAGCATCTGGAACCACATTCACCTTGCCAGGGTGATACTGCAAATCAATATCATAATCCGCCATAAGCTCCAACCATCGACGCTGTCGCATGTTGAGCTCCTTCTGAGTGAAAATATACTTCAAGCTTTTGTGATCGGTGAAAATCTTCACTTTCTCACTCAGCAAGAAGTGCCTCCAAATCTTAAGAGCAAACACAACGGCAGCCAACTCCAAATCATGCGTCGGATAATTCTTCTCATGAACCTTAAGCTGACGAGACGCATACGCCACAACGTGTCCGTGCTGATGCAGCACGCAACCGAGACCCTTGCCAGAAGCATCGCAAAAGATCTCAAATCCACCGCTGCGATCAGGCACAACAAGAATAGGGGCACTCGTCAACCTCTCCTTCAGAACACCAAAAGCACCCTCACAATCACCCGACCAAGCATAAGCAACATCCTTCCACGTCAACCTGGTCATCGGCTCAGCAATACGAGAAAAGTCCTTAATGAATCGCCGATAATAACCAGCAAGTCCGAGAAAACTCCGAATCTCAGACGCAGACGACGGAACAGGCCACTCCCTGATGGCCCTAATCTTCTCGGGATCCACAGAAATACCACCTCCAGACACCACATGCCCCAGAAAAGCAACTCGATCCAGCCAAAACTCGCACTTCGAAAACTTAGCTTACAAACGATGCTTCCTCAAAATCTCCAACACCGTCCTCAAGTGCGAGGCATGCTCTTCCTCCGACTTTGAATATATCAGGATGTCGTCAATAAAGATAACGACAAACTTATCCAAAAAGTCGTAGAAAATCAGGTTCATCAGATTCATGAAAACCGCGGGCGCATTAGTTACGCCGAAAGGCATAACCACAAACTCATAGTGTCCATACTTCGTCCTGAACGCTGTCTTCGGAACATCTCCCTTCTTCACCTTCAACTGATGGTAACCACTCCTCAAATCCAACTTAGAAAACACCCTCGAACCTCCAAGCTGATCAAAGATATCATCGATGCGAGGCAACGTGTATTTATTCTTAATGGTCACCGCATTCAACTCCCGATAGTCCACGCACATGCGACGCGAACCATCCTTCTTCTTAACCAACAACACCGGTGCTCCCCACGGAGACACACTAGGATTAATATAACCCTTCTGCAAAAGCTCATCCAACTGCTTCCGCAACTCTTCCAACTCTGCAGGTGCCATACGATACGGCGCCTTCGAAATCGGCTGCGCACCTGGAACAAGATCGATAGAAAATTCCAAAGCTCGATCAGGCGGCAAACCAGACATCTCCTCGGGGAAGACGTCGCCAAAATCACGCACCACAGCTGGCCACTCCAGCTCCATCTGCATAGCCACAGCCTCCACCGGCCTGGCCCGAAATCTGACAGGACCAAGCGAACTGCTACCACGACTGAACTCAAATACTGGATGTATGGGAATCTCGAACACCACCTTCTTCCTCCGACAGTCGATCGTAGCATAGAAGCTCGCAAGCCAGTCCATCCCAAGAACTGCATCATAGTTGATGATGTCGTGGACAATGAAATCAGCAAAAAGCTCATGTCCACAGACCACCAACGAGCAAGAATTGCTACCACGATGCACCGAGACCACACCATTCCCTGTAACGATATTCCAACTCTTGGGGAGAGGGGACGTCGACAAGGAATGCCTCTCCACGAAGCTCCGAGAAATAATGCACATCGATGCACCAGAGTCAAAGAGGACTCGTGCAGGAAATGTGCACACCAAAATCACACCTAATCAATCAATTAACAATCAAACCCTAGTCTAGCAAACAAGCAAGTTCAAGCAAACAACATAATCTAGCAATCAAGACCAAATAGGAAAGTAATAGCTAGAATGAGGATTACCTGCGATAACCTCATCCACAGCTTCGCTCTCCGCAGCGGTCATCAGAAAAGCCTGCCTCCTCGGCAGAGCAGCCTACTGAAAAGCCTGCCTCTGCGGAACAAGAGCTGCTCCACGTCCAGCGGGAACAGACGCTCGCTGCTGCAACGGCTGGGCAGCAATAGGTGCCTTCCAAGGCTGCTTCAACCTCGGGCACTCCCTGAGAGCATGGGCGGGATCTCCGCAGGCGATACATTGCCCCAAGAACCTCCTACACGATTCCTTGACATGGCCCTCCTTGCCACAAAAATGGCAAGTCCTCCGAGCAGGCCCTACTGGCCTCTTAAACTGAACAGGCTGGTTCGGCCTGAATCCAGGCCTAACCACAGCTCTCGCCTGTTCCACAGGCCTCTTCCCAGCACCAACCACAGATCCTCTCCTCTGGTTCACGAGCAGCTCCTGCCTCTTGGCAGCTACTAGAACCTTCTGATAAGATTCCCGGTCAGAGGAGGTCACAAAGCTCTGGAGCTCCGAAGCAAGCCCCTGCAGGAACCTCTGAGCTCTCTCCTCAGCGTCCTGCACCATCTTCGGCACAAACCGACTAAGCCTCATGAACTCTTGGTGGTACATGTCCACCGACGAGTTCCCCTGCTTCAGATCGATAAAACGCTGCAGCATCTCCTCCTTGGCAGCCTTCGGGAAGAACTCACCCTCAAATCTGGCTTTGAAGGTAGCCCAAGCTATCGGCTCCACCAACAACTTCTCTTCAGCATCCCACCAATTACTGGCGTTATCCTTCAGCTGCCTCTTCGCCAAATCAACCCATCCAGCCGGGGTGATCTTGGCCATCTTCAGATTGTCCTCGACGTTCCGAATCCACTCATCGGCCGCCAGAGGACCCTCAGAACCATCAAAATATGCGGGACCCAGCTCCCGAAATTGCTTCGCTCCTGGCTCAGAGCGAGGGGCATCCGGAAGAACCCGGGCAGCTCGAGCAGGTGGAGCATTCTGGACTTGCAAAAGCACGCCCTGCTGCACTTGCATCATCTGGATCATCATCCGCATCATCTCACCGCTGGTGGGTTCCCGCTCAGGCTCCTCATCATGAGGGAGCGCACCACTGCCCCCACCACGGGTGAAACGTCTTCCTGCCATCTAGTGACACGGAAAACAAATCAGATTAGACTCATAGCTTATGACTCGAACGTCGAACTTAGTTTATTGGACATTCTAATGTTATTATCGCTATTCCAAAAATCGCAGTTACAGAAGAGGACCTGCATGGGCCACCACTAAAACCTGTCACGACCCGCTTCCCTAAAATGGAGGCGAGACGTGAAAAGGTCCGCACGAGAGTGGAGCTGTGAAGCCCCAAACCCGATAAGCGTCCACAATACATAAACAGGTCCCTGTAACCACAACAGAATAGCAATAATAACACAAGGAGAGACTGAAATAAAATTCACATCTCACAAATATTGTCCAACATCACAAATATGTTCAACATCCAGAAAAGCCACCAGGCTAAAAGAAAAGAGTCTAAAGGCCCAGAACAAGGCCAACAAAAGCAACGACATAACAAAGTATGGGTGCCACGCACCAATAACAAACAACTGTCTAACAAAAATAAAACGCAACGGAGACACTAGGACTGGTCCCCAGTGTCCACGTACTCCCCGTCAAACACAAGCTCGGGCTCGGCGTCAGCAAACACCTCGTCCTCAACGAGGCACTCGGGCTCAGGATCTAACATGTGTCACCCAAAAGAGTAAAGGGGCACATGTCAGCAAGTCTGAAAGACTTGGGCAAGGAAACTGAAAGTGAGGCATCTAGCAACCTAGCAGTTATAGTATTAAGTAATGACATGGCAGTTAAGCATGATGCAACAGTTTAAAAAGAGAAGCAAGCATGCACAATGTAGCAAAAGCTACCAAATCACTAATCACTTATCATTTAACACTTATCACTTATCACTTATCACTTATCACTTATCACTTAGTGCATAGAGAGTCCACCTGCTGGCCAGCTCGTGGCTCAGGCCGCTTATCTCTACCACTATTAATCACTTGTCACTGGTAAACACTTAGTGCATAGAGAGTCCACCTGCTGGCCAGCTCGTGGCTCAGGCCGCTTATCTCTATCACTATTAATCACTTGTGCACTAGAGAGTCCACCTGCTGGCCGGGGTGGCGGATCAGGCCAACTCGGGGCTCAGGCCGCTTATCTCTTACCCCACCCATATGTGTCGAGCGTTGGGGTTTCCAACTCACTAAGCTCGCTTCTGGAACACGAGCCAGGAATATAATATTGTAGCGTGCGCTACGCAATCACGATGAATAATCACTATGCAAAGACATGAACAGATATTTGCGTACCGTTAATTTAAATTAAACGTGACAGGCAAAATGCAATGACATGAACATATTCGCGTACCGTTAATTGAAAGTAAACATGACATGGTAATTGTGCAACATGCTAAAAGTCGGAATTAGCTTCGTTGTCAAGCTAATTCCCCAATTTGCGCCTAGGCGAGTATCATTTCGTCGCCTAGCCTCTTTTACGCCTACAACATGCAAATGGCCTAAAACATGGCCTAAACCATAAGTGGCAAGTTTCACTTGCCTAGCACCGGGGATGACGATCAACCTCGTCACACGGATGCTATCTACGAGGAAATCGCTGTTTAGGGGGAAACAAACACCAAACACATGAAATTAATTAGGGTTTCACCAAAATTATAAATAAGTTATAAAAACAACGGTAGATCGATCTCTTACCGAGAGGAGACGGAAGGAACACTCCGGGGAACCCTAGGATCAAATCTGGAGAAGATTGGAGAAGATTGGGGAAACTAGGGTTTTGGGGGATTTGGGGATTTGATGGGTTTTGGTGAGATTTTGGGGAAGATGAGAGGTAGATAGGGTAGATGGATGGTTTGGATGATGGATTTAGGGCTTGGAATGAAGCAATGGAGCTTGGAGGAAGGTGGGGGATCAATGGGGGCGATTTTAGGGTTTAGGGTCGAGTTGGAGGGGAAGAAAACGTTTGGGTTAGGTATTTATAGGCTAGGCTGGCGGCTGCCCAGAAATTAGGGTTTTAACACAGACTAGTCGGTCAAAGAACAACCACTGACCGACTAGTTTGGCAACTAGTCGGTCGGTCGACCAACGCAGACCGACTAAGTGTAAACAGTAACTCCTGAACGAAAATATGATTTAGAGTTAGTCGGTCCATGAACAAATACTGACCGACTAGTTTGGCATCTAGTCGGTCGATGAACGTTCTTAGACCGACTAAGAGTAAACAGTAACTGATACAAAAAATAATTTGATGAGTTAGTCGGTTCAAGAAGCATTGCTGACCGACTAGTTTGCAACCTAGTCGGTCAACCAACGTTCTTAGACCTACTAACGATAAACAGTAACTCCTGAGAAATTTAGAAAGCTAACTAGTCGGTCCAAGAAGGATTGCCGACCGACTGGATCGTCATCTAGTCGGTCGGTGGCCCTTCTTACACCGGCTAATGAGCACAGAAAAGTTCCGATACGGAGCGCGAGGCCCCGTGATCGAATCCTAAGACTCCTAGGCTTGATCTAATAGTTAGATATGACCGTTATGAAGCCCGTCACAAACGACGTACTTCGAAATCGACGATCCTAAGGAAGAATCGAGAAAATACGACGAATCGATCGAAAATGAAAGTTACGGAGACGAAAACCACACAAGAGGAGAAAACCCACCAAAACATATATTATAATATAATAAATTCAGATACAAGGAAACCGGTCGTTACAGTGATGTTCCGAAGACAGCGTTCAGGACGAAGTATGGACACTATGAGTTCGTGGTTATGCCCTTCGGCGTAACTAACGCGCCCGCAGTTTTCATGAATCTGATGAACCTGATTTTCTACGACTTTTTGGATAAGTTTGTCGTTATCTTTATTGACGACATTCTGATCTATTCGAAGTCGGAGGAAGAGCATGCCTCGCACTTAAGGACGGTGTTGGAGATTTTGAGGAAGCATCGTTTGTATGCTAAGTTTTCGAAGTGCGAGTTTTGGCTGGATCGAGTTGCTTTTCTCGGGCATATGGTGACTGGAGATGGTATTTCAATGGATCCCGAGAAGATTAGGGCCATCAGGGAGTGGCCTGTTCCGTCGTCTGCATCTGAGATTCGGAGTTTTCTTGGACTTGCTGGTTATTATCGGCGATTCATTAAGGACTTTTCTCGTATTGCTGAGCCGATGACCAGGTTGACGCGGAAGGATGTTGCTTTTGTTTGGTCGGGTGATTGTGAGGGTGCTTTTGGTGTTCTGAAGGAGAGGTTGACGACTGCCCCTATTCTTGTTGTGCCTGATCGCAGCGGTGGATTTGAGATCTTTTGCGATGCTTCTGGCAAGGGTCTCGGTTGTGTGTTGCATCAGCATGGGCATATTGTGGCGTATGCGTCTCGTCAGCTTAAGGTTCATGAGAAGAATTATCCGACGCATGATTTGGAGTTGGCTGCCGTTGTGTTTGCTCTTAAGATTTGGAGGCACTTCCTGCTGAGTGAGAAAGTGAAGATTTTCACCGATCACAAAAGCTTGAAGTATATTTTCACTCAGAAGGAGCTCAACATGCGACAGCGTCGATGGTTGGAGCTTATGGCGGATTATGATATTGATTTACAGTTTCACCCTGGCAAGGTGAATGTGGTTCCGGATGCTTTGAGTAGGCTTCCGGCGGTGATGATTTTGACCTCGCAGTGGAGATTGCAGCAGGATTTTTGCGAGTCTGGTGTGGAGATTGTTCTTCCTGGAGAGGCTTCGTCGTTGATGTACATGCAGGTACAGTCGATGATCGTAGATCGGATTAAGGCTGGCCAGGCTGAGGATCCGAAGCTGGTGAGGATTTGGGAGTAGGTGGAAGCCGGTCTGCGGACTGACTTTTTGATTCATGAGGATGGCTCGCTGAGGTTTGGAGCCAGGTTGTGTGTGCCAGCTGGGGATATCAGAGAGGAATTAATGGTGGAGGCACACAGTTCGCCGTATTCTGTGCATCCTGGTGGCACCAAGATGTACCAGGATCTTCGTCTGAATTATTGGTGGCATGGTATGAAGAGGAGCGTGGCTCGGAGTGTAGCCAAGTGCTTGGTTTGCCAGTAAGTGAAGGCGGAGCATCAGCGTACGGCCGGGTTGCTACAACCGCTTCCGATTCCGGAGTGGAAATGGCAACACATCACTATGGACTTCGTGACTGGACTACCTCGGAGTCCGAAGCAGAATGACGCGATTTGGGTGATCGTAGATCGATTGACCAAATCTGCACACTTTATTCCGTTCCGAGTGGGACAGTCCACTGAGGCGCTAGCGAGGAGATACATGGAGGTAAAATTCTCTTACTCTCCGTTTTATTTCCTTTTCCTAGTTTGGATCGTGATGTAACGTGAATCGTGCAGGAGGTTGTGCGACTTCATGGAGTCCCCGTGAGTATCGTGTCGGACAGAGACACGAGGTTCACATCTCAATTCTGGCAGAGTTTGCAGAAGAGCTTGGGTACGCGTCTGAGTTTCAGTACGGCGTACCATCCGCAGACGGATGGCCAGTCCGAGAGGACGATTCAGATTTTGGAAGACATGCTGAGGGCGTGCATGTTGGATTTCAAGGGTTCGTGGGAGGACCATCTACATTTGGTGGAGTTCTCTTACAATAACAGCTTCCAGGCGAGTATTGGCATGGCACCTTTCGCCGCTCTTTATGGGAGGAAATGTCGATCGCCATTGAGTTGGGATGACGTTGGTAATCGGGAGTTGTTGGGACCTGAGATGATCGTGGAGGCCGTGGATATCGTCAGGAATATTCGGGAGAGGTTGAGGATTGCTCAGGACCGTTTTAAGCATTGGGCGGATGCTAAACGTCGTCCTTTGGAGTTTCAGCCGGGCGACCATGTGTTTCTGAAGATTTCCCCGAATCGTGGTGTGATTCGTTTCGGGAAGCGTGGAAAGTTGAGCCCGCGATACATTGGACCGTTTGACGTTTTGGAGAGGGTTGGCGAGGTAGCTTATCGCTTGGCCTTGCCGTCATCTTTGGAAGGAGTTCACAATGTTTTCCATGTGTCGCAGCTTCGTCGATACATTAGCGATCCGTCTCATGCTGTGGATTTTTCGGAGATTACCGTTCGCCCCGATATGACGTATGACCAGCATCCAGTGCAGATTCTGGACATGCGTCAGAAATCGATTCGGAACAAGATTGTCAATCTTGTGAGGGTGATGTGGCGACACGGTTCACCTGGAGAGTCTACTTGGGAGAATGAGGATGAGATGCGAGAGCGTTTCCCACTTTTGTTTTCGGACTCGTGAGTATTTGGAAATTCCGAGGACGGAATTTTTCTTAAGTTGGGGAGGATGTAACGACTGCTTTTCTTGTATCTGGATTTAATATAATATAATATATGTTTTGGTGGATTTTCTCCTCTTGTGTGGTTTTCGTCTCCGTAGCTTTCATTTTTGATCGATTCGTCGTATTTTCTCGTTTCTTCCTTAGGATTGTCGATTTCGAAGTGTGTCACTCGTGACGGACTTCATAACGGTCGTATCTAACTATTAGATCAAGCCTAGGAGTCTTAGGAATCGATCCCGGGGCCCCGCGCTCCGTATCGGAACTTTTGGTGCTCATTAGCCGGTGTAAGAAGGGGCACCGACCGACTAGATGACAATCCAGTCGGTCGGCAATCCTTCTTGGACCGACTAGTTAGCTTTCTAAATTTCTCAGGAGTTACTGTTTATCGTTAGTCGGTCTAAGAACGTTGGTTGACCGACTAGGTTGCAAACTAGTCGGTCAGCCATGCTTCTTTACCCGACTAACTCATCATCTTAATTTTAGTTGAGTTACTGTTTACTCTTATTCGGTCTAAGAACGTTCATCGACCGACTAGATGCTAAACTAGTCGGTCAGTATTTGTTCATGGACCGACTAACTCTAGAATCCTATTTTCGTTCAGGAGTTACTGTTTGCACTTAGTCGGTCTGCGTTGGTCGACCGACCGACTAGTTGCCAAACTAGTCGGTCAGTGGTTGCTCTTTGACCGACTAACTAGTGTTAAAACCCTAATTTCTGGGCAGCCGCCAGCCCATCCTATTTAAACCCAACCCAAACGATTTCATCTTCTCCAACACGACCCAAAACCCTAAAATCTTCCCCCTTCAGCCCCCATCTTCCTCCAAGCTTCAATCCTTCATTCCAAGCCCTAGAATCATCATCCAAACCATCCATTCACTCTATCTACCTCTCATCTTCCCCAAAATCTCACCAAAACCCATCAAAATCCCCAAATCCCCCAAAACCCTAGTTTTCCCAAACTTCTCCAATCTTTTCCAGATCTGATCCTAGGGTTCCCCGGAGTGTTTCTTCCGTCTCCTCTTGGTAAGAAATCGATCTACCGTTGTTTTCTTAACCTATTTATATTTTTATGAAACCCTAATAAAATTCATGTTGTTTGGTGTTGTTTCCCCCATAACAGCGATTTCCCCGTAGATTGGCATCCGTGTGACGAAGTAGTCGCCATCCCCGGTGCTAGGCAAGTGAAACTTGCCACTTAGGGTTTAGGCCATGTTTTAGGCCATTTTCTTATAGTAGGTGTAAAAGAGGCTAGGCGACGAAATGATACTCGCCTAGGCGCAAATTGGGGAACTAGCTTGACAACGAAGCTAGTTCCAACACATATAGCATGTTGCACAATTCCCATGTCATGTTTACTTTCCATTAACGGTACGCAAGTTAAATGTCATGTCATTGCATTCTTTAAGTGTTTTTGTGATTGCGTAGCTTTGCTACAAATGCTTGTGTTCCTAGCTCGTGTTCCAGAAGCGGGCCATGTGTTGGTTGATAGCCAATGCCCAAATTGCGTGTTTCCGGCTAGGTGCACCCCTACGCCAAATGTTTAATAATGCGAGCTCATGTGCGGGGCAACCCTGGCTCACTTGCTGGGCTCATGTTCAGAGACCTTGGCTCCATTACGTGTGGGTATTGGGGGTAAGAGTTAAGCGACCAATCAACTAGGAGTCTACCCGATCAGCAACTGCAGGGGTAAGGCGTAAACTCTTGGGTTTGGGGTAGTTATTAAGCGGCCAATCAGCGAATGTGAAACCATTCAGCTGTAAGGCGTAAACAGCTACAAAACAACGTGAATAGTTAATTGATTGAGATTGATAGTAGCTTGGCTACTCTTGTCTTGTCTTGTCCCGATAATTGTTCTCTTGTACAAATTGTCTTGCCATGTCTTGATTGTGCACTCATGATATAACTGCCATGCCATGCATACTAAACTGCTAGGTTGCTAGTTGCCTTACTTTCAGTTTCCTTGCTCAAGTCTTTTAGACTTGCTGACATGTGCCCCTTTACTCTTTTGGGTGACACATGTTAGATCCTGAGCCCGAGTACCTCGTTGAGGACGAGGTGTTTGCTGACGCCGAGCCCGAGCTTGTGTTTGATGGGGAGTACGTGGACACTGGGGACCAGTCCTAGTGTCTTCGTCGTGTTTTACTTTTGTTAGACAGTTATTTTGTTATCGGTGCGTAGCACCTATACTTTGTATGTCGTTTCTTTTGTTGGCCTTGTTCTGGGCCTTAGAATCTTTTCTTTTAGCCTGGTGGCTTTTCTGGATGTTGGACTTATTTTCATGTTGGACAATATTTGAGATGTGAAGTTTTTATTTCAGTCTCTCCTTGTATTATTATTGTTGTTCCGTTGTGGTTACAGGGACCTGCTTATGTTTTATTTACGCTTATCGGGTTTGGGGCTTCACAGCTCCACTCTCGTGCGGACCTTTTCACGTCTCGCCTCCATTTTAGGGAAGTGGGTCGTGACAGACTGGCCATCCGTCTGCGGATGGTACGCCGTGCTGAAACTCAGACGCGTACCCAAGCTCTTCTGCAAACTCTGCCAGAACTGGGATGTGAACCTCGTGTCTCTGTCAGACACGATACTCACAGGGACTCCATGAAGTCGCACAACCTCCTGCACGATTCACGTTACATCACTATCCAAACTAGGAAAAGGAAATAAAAACGGAGAGTAAAAAGAATTTTACCTCCATATATCTCCTCGCTAGCGCCTCAGTGGACTGTCCCACTCGGAATGGAATAAAGTGCGCAGATTTGGTCAATCGATCTATGATCACCCAAATCGCGTCATTCTGCTTCGGACTCCGAGGTAGTCCAGTCACGAAATCCATAGTGATGTGTTGCCAATTCCACTCCGGAATCGGAAGCGGTTGTAGCAACCCGGCCGTACGCTGATGCTCCGCCTTCACTTGCTGGCAAACCAAGCACTTGGCTACACTCCGAGCCACACTCCTCTTCATACCATGCCACCAATAATTCTGACGAAGATCCTGGTACATCTTGGTGCCACCAGGATGCACAGAATACGGCGAACTGTGTGCCTCCACCATCAGCTCCTCTCTGATATCCCCAGCTGGCACACACAACCTGGCTCAAAACCTCAGCGAGCCATCCTCATGAATCAAAAAGTCAGTCCGCAGACCGGCTTCCACCTGCTCCCGAATCCTCACCAGCTTCGGATCCTCAGCCTGGCCAGCCTTAATCCGATCCACGATCGTCGACTGTACCTGCATGTACATCAACGACGAAGCCTCCCCAGGAAGAACAATCTCAACACCAGACTCGCAAAAATCCTGCTGCAATCTCCACTGCGAGGTCAAAATCATCACCGCTGGAAGCCTACTCAGCGCATCAGGAACCACATTCACCTTGCCAGGGTGAAACTGCAAATCAATATCATAATCCGCCATAAGCTCCAACCATCGACGCTGTCGCATGTTGAGCTCCTTCTGAGTGAAAATATACTTCAAGCATTTGTGATCGGTGAAAATCTTCACTTTCTCACTCAGCAGGAAGTGCCTCCAAATCTTAAGAGCAAACACAACGGCAGCCAACTCTAAATCATGCGTCGGATAATTCTTCTCATGAACCTTAAGCTGACGAGACGCAAACGCCACAACATGCCCATGCTGATGCAACACACAACCGAGACCCTTGCCAGAAGCATCGCAAAAGATCTCAAATCCACCGCTGCGATCAGGCACAACAAGAATAGGGGCAGTCGTCAACCTCTCCTTCAAAACACCAAAAGCACTCTCACAATCACCCGACCAAACAAAAGCAACATCCTTCCGCGTCAACCTGGTCATCAGCTCAGCAATACGGGAAAAGTCCTTAATGAATCGCCGATAATAACCAGCAAGTCCAAGGAAACTCCGAATCTCAGACGCAGACGACGGAACAGGCCACTCCCTGATGGCCCTAATTTTCTCGGGATCGACTGAAATACCATCTCCAGTCACCACATGCCCGAGAAAAGCAACTCTATCCAGCCAGAACTCGCACTTCGAAAACTTAGCATACAAACGATGCTTCCTCAAGATCTCCAACACCGTCCTTAAGTGCGAGGCATGCTCTTCCTCCGACTTCGAGTAGATCAGAATATCGTCAATAAAGATAACAACAAACTTATCCAAAAAGTCGTAGAAAATCAGGTTCATCAGATTCATGAAAACTGCGGGCGCGTTAGTTACGCCGAAAGGCATAACCACAAACTCATAGTGTCCATACTTCGTCCTGAATGCTGTCTTCGGAACATCATCCTTCTTCACCTTCAACTGATGGTAACCACTCCTCAAATCCAACTTAGAAAACACCCTCGATCCTCCCAGCTGATCAAAGATATCATCGATGCGAGGCAACTGGTATTTATTCTTGATGGTCACCGCATTCAACTCCCGATAATCCACGCACATGCGACGCGAACCATCCTTCTTCTTCACCAACAACACCGGTGCTCCCCACAGGGACACACTAGGATTGATGTAACCCTTCTGCATAAGCTCATCCAACTGCCTGCGCACCTGGGATAAGAGCAATAGAAAACTCCAAAGCTCGATCAGGCGGCAATTCAGACATCTCCTCAGGGAAGACGTCACCAAAATCTCGCACCACAGCTGGCCACTCCAACTCCATCTGCATAGCCACGACATCCACTGGTCTGGCCCGAAATCTGACCGGACCCAGCGAACTGCTACCACGACTGAACTCAAATACCGGATGTCTGGGAATCTCGACACCACCTTCTTCCTCCGACAGTCAATCGTAGCATAGAAGCTCGCAAGCCAATCCATCCTAAGGACCGCATCGTAATTGATGATGTCGTGGACTATGAAATCAACACAAAGCTCACGTCCACAAACCACCAACGGGCAAGAATTGCACCCACGATGCACCGAGACTACACCGTTCCCTGTGATGATATTCCAACTCTTAGGGAGAGATGACGTCGACAAGGAATGCTTCTCCACGAAGCTCCGGGCCAAAATGCACATCGACGTACCAGAGTCAAATAGGACTCGTGCAGGAAACGTGCAAACCAAAACCACACCTAGCAACCAATCTAACAATCAAATCCTATTCTAGTAACAAGCATGAGCAAGCAACCAATAAAATCAACAATCAAACTAAGGAAAAAAATAGCTAGAATGAGCGTTACCTGTAATAACCTCATCCACGGCCATGCTCTCCTCCTCAGTCATCAGAAGGGCCTGCCCTCTAGGCGGAACAGCCTGCTGAAAGGCTTGTCTCTGTGGAACAAGAGGCGCTCCACGTCCAACGGGCACAGGAGCTCGCTGTTGCAACGGCTGTGCTGCAATAGGAGCCCGCCAAGGCTGCTTCGACTTTGGATACTCCCTGATGGTGTGGGCAGGATCTCCGCAGACAATGCACTGTCCTAGAAACCTCCTACACTGATCCCTGAGGTGTCCAGTCTTGCCGCAGAAATGGCAAGTCTTCAGAATAGGCCCTCCTGGCCTCTTGAACTGCACCGGATGATTAGGCTTGAAACCAGGCCTAACCACCACCCTAGCCTGCTCCATAGGCCTCTTCCCAGCGCAGGAAACATGTCCCTTCCTCTGGTTCAAATTCAACTCTTGCCGCCTCGCAGCAATCAGAACCTTCTGATATGTCTCCAGGTCAGAAGAGGTCACAAAGCTCTGAAGCTCCAATGCAAGTCCCTGAAGAAATCGCTGAGCTTTCTCATCGGCATCTTGCACCATCTTTGGTGCAAACCGACTGAGCCTCGTGAACTCCTGGTGGTACTGATCCACCGACAAGCTCCCCTGCTTCAGATCTATGAAGCGCTGCAGCATCACCACCAATTTCTGGCATTGTCCTTCAGCTGCCTCTTAGCTAGATCAACCCATCCAGCCGGGTTAATCTTCGCCATTGCCAGGTTATCCTCAATGTTTCGAATCCACTCATCGGTAGCCAGAGGACCCTCAGACCCATCAAAATATGCGGGACCCAGCTCCCGAAATTGCTTCGCTCCCGGCTCGGAGCGAGGGGCATCCGGAAGAGCCCGGGCAGCTCGAGCAAGTGGAGCATTCTGGACTTGCAGGAGCACGCCCTGCTGCACTTGCATCATCTGAAGCATCATCCGCATCATCTCTCCGTTGGTGGGTTCCCGCTCAGGCTCCTCATCATGAGGGAGCGCACCACTACCCCCACCACGGGTGAATCGCCTTCCTGCCATCTAATGACACAGAAAACGAAGCAGATTAGACTCATAGCTTATGACTCGGATATCGAACTTATTTGTTGGACAATCTTATATTATTATTGTTATCCCTGATAATTACAGTTACAGAGGGACCTGCATGGGGCCACCACTAAAACCTTTCACGCCCCGCTTCCTTAAAATGGAGGCGAGACGTGAGAAGGTCCGCACGAGAGTGGAGCTGCGAAGCCCCAAACCCGATAAGCGTCAATTTAGTATAAGCAGGTCACTGTAATCGTAAAAGGAACAACAATAATAATAATAATAAAGAGACGGATATGAAATATCAATCCCAAAGTTTGTCCACAAAATATTCAACATCACAGAAAAACCACCAGGCAACAGGAAAGAGTCTAAGGCCCAGAACAAGGCCAAACAAAAGCAACACAAACATAACAGAGTATCAACTAGGTGCCACGCACCGACAACTAAGCAGTATAACAAAAGAAGCTAAACAAAAACACTAAGACTGATCCCCAGTGTCAACGTAGTCCTCGATCAACGCGGGTCCTGACTCAGCGTCAGCGAACACCACGTCCTCAACAAGTAACTCAGGCTCGGGCTCTAACATGTATCACCCAAAAGAGAAAAGGGGCACATGTCAGCAAGTCGGAAGACTTGTGCAAGGAAACGGAAAGAAAGGTAACCTAGCAACCTAACAATTAAAGTATGGTGCATGACAAGTAAGGTAAGGTGGTAACAAGTAGAGTAAGGTAAAGTGCAAGTAGCAAGTATCAAGTAGTAGGGGTGACATGTAATGTCAAGTAACAAGTAAAGTACAAGGGATCACTCAACGAGTGCTCTATTGCCCTCAGGCTGTGTTCAAGTATCAAGTACAAGGGATCACTCAACGAGTGCCCTATGCCCTCAGGCTGTGATGCGCTCGTCTTCTGGAACACGAGCCAGAAAGTGTATTTAACAAGTATGGCGTAGGGGTGCACCTAGCCGGAACAAGTAGCACTAGTATGTAGCGATGCTACGCAATCACGATGAGTATTCAAGCATGCAATGACATGAGCAGATAATTCGCGTACCGTTAATTAAATTAAACGTGACAGGCAATATGCAATGACATGAACATATTCGCGTACCGTTAATTAAATTAAACGTGGCAGTTAAAATGCAATAGCGGTTAAGGATGCATGGATGACATGAACAGTTAATACGCGTACTGTTAAGGAAAGTAAACGTGACATACAAGCATGATGAGGGTGACGGACCAAGCTTCGTTGTCAAGCTAGGTCAATGGCGTCTAGACGGCTATCCTTTCACCGTCTAGTCTCTTTTACGCTAAAGCAAGGTAACGGCCTAAAACATGGCCTAATCAAGAGATGCAAGTTTCACTTGCCTGATACCGAGATTGACGAGCAATGAAGATCGTCACACAAGCTAACTACGGAATGGACCACTGTTATGGCAAAACAATCATTAGCACAATGATTCTAAATTGATTTCTTATTAGAACCCTAATCATCTAATAATCCATTTTATTAGGGTTTCACAATGTCAATGTGGGTTATGCTACAACTAAAGGAATCGAGTATTACCGTGTAGAGAATGGGAGAATAACGCCGAGCAACCACGGCGACGGAAGAAACGCTCCGGGGAACCTAGGGTTCAAATCTGGAAATGATTGGAGAAGTTTGGAGAAATAGGGTTTTGAGGGATTTTGGGGATTTTGATGGAGATTTGGGGAAGATGAGAGGTGGAATGAGTTGAGGGAGGGTTTGGATGATGGAGGATGAGCTTGGGATGAAGGATTAATGGTTTGAGGGAGATGGGGGCTCAATGGGGGAGAAATTAGGGTTTTAGGTCGTGGGGGAGGAGAAGAAAACGTTTGGGTTGGGTTTAAATAGGATGGGCTAGCGGCTGCCCAGAAATTAGGGTTTTAACACTGGTTAGTCGGTCAAAGAGCAACCACTGACCGACTAGTTTGGCAACTAGTCGGTCGGTCGACCAACGCAGACCGACTAAGTGCAAACAGTAACCTCTGAACGAAAATAGGATTTTAGAGTTAGTCGGTCCATGAACAATTACTGACCGACTAGTTTAGCATCTAGTCGGTCGATGACCGTTCTTAGACCGACTAAGAGTAAACAGTAACTCAACTAAAATTAAGATGATGTGTTAGTCGGTTAAAGAAGCATTGCTGACCGACTAGTTTGCAACCTAGTCGGTCAACCAACATTCTTAGACCGACTAACGATAAACAGTAACTCCAGAATAATTTAGAAAGCCAACTAGTCGGTTCAAGAAGGTTTGCCGACCGACTGGATCGTCATCTAGTCGGTCGGTGGCCCTTCTTACACTGGCTAATTAGCACCAAAAGTTCCGATACGGAGCGCGGAGCCCCGGGATCGATTCCTAAGACTCCTAGGCTTGATCTAATAGTAAGATACGACCGTTATGAAGCCCGTCATGAATGACTTACTCCGAAATCGACGATCCTAAGGAAGAAACGAGAAAACACGACGAAACGATCGAAAATGAAAGTTACGGAGACGAAAACCACACATGAGGAGAATATCCACCAAAACATATATTATAATATAATAAATCCAGATACATGAAAACCACTCGTTACAGTAGGGTTTTAGATGAAAATGGAAGGATTTGATTAAATAAGGAAGGGTATTAAAAATGTGGAGAAAAGGAAAAGACAATGGTTTAATTATAATTTAAGAGTGAGATTAATAGCTAATTATAATGGGTAAAAAGTCTCACATGATAAGAAAGAATTTGAAATTCAAAATTTTGAAATAGTTATTCATTTGAAATTTTATAATAATAGATTTAAATATAATTATAGCTTATTAAATACGTACCTCATGCGAATACAGATACGAATACGAATATAAGTAATACGTAATACAAATACGTATTTAAGTACAGATACAAAAATCGCAAGACAAAATTAAATACAAGCAAAATACGTATTATAAAATACCGGCCGTTACATACTCCCTCGGTCGAGACAATTTTTCATTGATCCCCTAGAGCAGTGGCGTCAATAGCTTCATCCGTCGAAATGACGGCCTCTTCAACCACGTCATCCGCTCCCACGGTTGACATTTGACCAACCCCGTCCAATAGGCTTTTGGACTCGTCGTCATCCAAAGGTATGAGTATCAAATCAAGCTTAGCTTCTAGAGCAGGAAACATCTTTTTCAACTCACATCGGCATCGCTCAAAGCCCACCCTATACAACTCATCTAGAACGCCCATGCTGTTCTAGTACTCTTGAACTGCTTTCTGAAGGCTCATGTGCAAATGAGCTTGAGGCCCATTCTGTCCCGACTCTTGCTGACTTTTCTCCTCGAGTAGTTGTTCCTCTACTCGCTCCCTTTGGGTGATCTCTTCTTGAAGCCGATTTTTAGCTTCCATTTTGAGGGTGGCGTCCCTTGTACGAGCTTCATCCAGCTCGCTCAACTTTTTTCACATGAGATTTAAGCATGGTCTTACGAAGCTTCCATCGTTGCAGCTTCGCTTTCGCTTGCTTAATGGCTTTTTCGGCAGATTCCATTCGTCTTACTTTATGAGCCAAATTGGCTTCATAGTTAGCCACCGCTAACGAAAGCTGGCGTAATTCTATTGTAGCTAGAATCACCTGCAAACAAATAAGAGGATTAGTTCTCCTACTCAATTTTAAATCAAAGATAAAGGAGACCATTTTCACCTGGAAATTTTACTGAATCTCAAAGGTGGTAAGCCTCTCGTGATCGATCCTTGCCAAGATGGCCTTATCCTGGAGAAGGGTCGAATTTTCGATGATCTGAGAGGCAGTCTTACAATTCAAGAGGGCCGATTCACCATTTTCCACAGGGAAGGTGGGTCGATAGAGCTCTTCTTCGGAACATTCAACCGGAATTTAGGGCGATCTATTGTTGTCAACTTACGCAGACACTGATAATATTTTATACCGCTGTGCATGGTGTCATGTGTAGCACTAGTGGTCGAACACAGGAAGGCGTTTGTTGAGTATCGATCTTTGGGTCCTTGATCGAAAGCTACACAGTAGGATTAGTGATCGAGAGAAAATAAAAGAGTGTGAAATCAAGGGGGAAAAGGTTTAGGGTTCAAAGTGTCCCCACCATTGGACTAGGGCTAGGGATTGGATTGGTAGGTGGTCGATCGTTGGGTTCATTGGGACATAGGAGAGGTCGTCTAACCTAAGGGCATTCGCCTACCCCCACTCTCGTAGTGTATGATAGGTTATCCCCTTAGGTTAACTCCTACCCCCCACCCCCGCTCTCGTGATGCAATGATAGGCCTATCCTAATATATAACGATGTCGACTCTCGTCGATACATTATGATACGTCGAGCGCATTATGCTCGACAAGTGTCCTCAATCCTCCTCCCGACCACAGTGGCGTTTGGGGATTGGACCTATATTAGGAGGGCTCTAATCGGTGCCTGACTCTTGCTGGCCACACTGATAGTATGGATCCTCATAGGTATCGAAACCTCGGATTGGTCCCGACTCTCGTCAGCGGCCAATCCGATCACCCCGAAGGGAGGGGCCGAATCTACGACGATAATTGGCATCCCAATATACCCCAACTCCTCAAGTAGCCCAGCAATCAATCAAAAGTTCATCCAACCCATGAGCCCAATCCAATGGGGTTGAACCCATTGCCCTAGAAGAAAATTACTCACTACCCATTACACAAATCATGATTTCTAGCATTGGGTAAGCAACAAAAGCCATGGATTCACAGAGATAACACAAGAGATAACACACAACACAATATGTAAATAATGAAAACTTCTATTAAGCAAATTAAACTAATACACGATTAATAAGCTAATACAATAGAGAGAACTACAAATAAAAACAATGAAATTCCTTACAAAAACCTTGAGAACCCAAGATAACAGCTGAAAAAGAGATGGGTTCGCTCAAGGAGGAAGACGGGTATATATACAATCGAAAAAATGACGAAAAGTCCACCAACTACTCCCAAATCAGTGCCCAGGCACATTAGAGATCCAGATCAATGCGACCGCATCGAAAACGATGCTGTCGGGTCGTTTGCTTGCATGAAATGGGGGTTTCAAGGTTACAGCGATGCAGTCGCATCGCTAATGACATGGTCACATCGAATGAAGCTTCACACCCGCGTCAGGGTCTAAACGGCCGCTTCGAGCGACCATTTCATCTTTGGCTCATTTGAAGTATGTGGTCGCGTTGTCTGTCATCATGCAGGCCGCGTCGAGTGTAACTCTTTCAATTGCTCCTTAGCGATGTGGTCGTTTGGGAATCCTTTATGTGAAGGTATGGATATGGGTTCTGGGGCTTGATGATGCAGCCGAGTGGAACTAGTCTGCGCGGCTGCGTGGATATATATTTTGCTTCATATGCTGTGACACACGCAGCCGCGTGGAATTCTAGGCGGCCATATGGAACACAGTTCTTTATGAACTTCCCCCTTTTGCGTCGTTTGATCTCCGGGATTCGCTTCTCTTACCCCATTGAGCAATAATCAGGCCATATGGTCTCTAATCAGCATGTATTTCTTGCAAAGAATAGTAGAGACCATAAAAACGAAATAGGGAACAAAATTGGGGGAAACGGGGGGAATGGCAAAATAAATAATGGAAAACATGCATGAAAAAGAGGGAAAATCTATATACAATAAACACTCATCAAAATCCCCCAAGCTAAACTCTTCCTTGTTCTCAAGGGAGACAAGAGAGAGAGAGAGTATGTTAGAGGAATGCAATCAACATCGCATGATGACATGAAACTTCGAGAATGTTCAAATATCGAGTTTATATACGTAAGCGAGTTGAAAATTTGAATTCGAGAAACTTAAATGCTTTGAAATCTTCCTGTCGACAAGAATATGATCATAGGACGTCATCCCAACTCAAATTACCAAGCAATATACCAGACGATGGCTATACTCACATCTTAAGAAATTTCCTCTAACCCGTCCTTAGATCAAAGGAATATGAATCTAAGCTATGCAATGGTCTAAGATGGGATGAGTTTGGGATAATGGGATATGGATTGAAAGAGGAAATGCGCTCACGACACATAAAAATTCTTTGATTCTTGAAATTGCTAAGTTTTATTCATTCTCACCAGGAGTCTTTTAAAGCTTAGATATACTGGAAGTGTTCCTACCACCATTACTGGGGTTGGAGATCTGATTCTTAATCACTTTAATAATACTGATTCAGTTAGTATTCTGGCTAAATCAGCCTTGGCCGCTATGGTATGGCATATATGGAAGCAACGCAACAAGAGGATCTTCGAAGGAAAGGGAGTGGGTAGAACTTCTTTATTTGAGGATATAGCGGCTGACATCACTACCACTCTTCATGATTTAGAACGAGACCATCCTGCTGCGAAAGGACCCTTTTCAAATTGGGGATTCATTGATCCCGGCTAGATTGTGTTGGTCCAATAGATATTGTATTTATTTTGCTTTGTTGCGCGCTTTTTAGTCATGGGTGTTTGTAGATTGTAGAGGGTGACGACGCTTGTGTCCGCTCCCCCCTCTTTCAAATGCATCCTAGTGCTATCAAGCGCTTGTTCTGTACACATTTTGAGTTTATACATAGATCTCACTTTACTTGTCAATATATATATATATATAATTATATTTTTCTATACATTTTTCTTTTCCTTTTCCTTTTTTGGGATCTATGATTGGTCGTGCAATGAGTGTTGGGTCGGAGACTCCCAGGTCAGATGGCCTTAGGACATCGGGCCAAGAAGGACCACTCGGACCTACTAACTCAAACCAAATTGTATCCTTATTCATATGCATTCTCCCAAGCTAGACCTTTTTACGCGAGGCTCCGACGGTTTCTATCGTAGGGATCTGGTTACTCAGCTTCGCTAGGGGAACGATGCATAAATTTTTCTATTCACTAAATTTTTTTCTTTTTCTCTTTTTTTGGAAAGCATGGGTATACTTAGGCAAAATTGATTCTCAGTACTAAGTGATGTGTGGTTATCCAAGTTCCGAGGGATTATAAGCCATTATACACAACTATTGGCTCTACGGTCCATGCATATAGTAGATTCATAGGTATCAATCTAGGTCGGTTTCGAGTACTTCTATCTTAGGGATTATAAGGAAGACCAAATCTAGGGTATTACTAATGATTTAAGCTGGGGTTACATCATATTTATATATTCAAGTCGACATCATGGACATCAAGCATAAAAGTTCGAAAAACGAATTTCAATTCGAGATTCCACGTGAATAAAAGATCGATTTTGAAAAATTCTCAAAGTGAATGCGAATATATATAATGGATGCATGACGATGCAAAATACATGATGCAAATGCAGATATTTTTGGAGTTTTTGATTTTTTTTCTTCATTTTTTTTGGCTTTTTGAATGCGTATACGAAACATAAACGTGATATATATGAAAAGGGAATGAAAAAGGGAAAATATGAAAGAAAAATGAAATGGAAATGAAAAATAACGATAAAAACAAGAAAATAAGAGGAAAACTAAAAGAAAATAGAAAATTAGCGCAAAAGTGCTCCTCCCCCAAGCTAAATCAAGCGTTGTCCTCAACGCAAAGAAAACACATGAAAAACATCGTGAGGACGAAGAAAAATGAGGGGAAGGAGACCCAGGTGCATCTCTCCCATGCTAAATAAAAACATGCCCAGAAAATATGAATGTGTGATATACGTGGGCCATGTGATAGGGGAATGCAAAATGAAGTGCCATTCAATCAAGCAGGGCCACCGTCAGGTGGTGGCTGGGTGGGTGAGGTGGGTGAAGTGGGTGAAGCTCATGGGATGGGTGGGGGCAGCTAGAGGCTCAGCTGCTGTATCAATGTGGGGTAGGGATAGAATGGACGTATGAGCTCAGTCTTTAGTGGTGGAGGTGGAGATGGAGGTAGAGATGGAGATGAATCCTCAGTGGACGAAGAGACGATGACAATGGTGTCCTCAGGTGGTACGAATGTGTGAGGAGCTATGGAGACTCATGTAGGAGATGGAATATGTATGGCTGGAGTGGGAGAAGGTGGTGCTCTTGATGTGGGTATGTCAGTGGCCTCCGTGGCATGTGGCGATGAAGTGGGTAAATCCACAGGGTCGGGATGAGGTGAGGGTAGTGGAGTGGTCACAGTCTCGGGCTGTGGGGATAGAGGTGAGGAAGGAGTGGGAATGATGCGAGGTGTGATGACGGATGTGTCTACGGGCTCCTGAGATGGCTGGGATGGGATGGAAATGTGCAGTTCGGTGGGTTCGATATGAGCGGTTGAAGTGGAAGGAATGTCGATTTGAGGGGTGGAAGTGGAAGGGCTTGTGGAAGTCTGAGATGTGTGGGATGGACAAGGCTGGATACAGGTGGTTAGGAGGTGTGGAGCAGCGGCAGGGTAATGTCCCTGACTAAAGTGATACTGATAGACCTGGTCAAATTTTGACTGGAGAGTCACGACAACTAGGGTGAGTCTATCACATGAAGTACTGAACTCGGAGAGGGTGTCTCTGAGCCCAGTTAGGGTGATGACAGTGGTGGATCTGAACTACCTGAACTCTTCCTCTGAACGAACCATACGCTCGAGATGTAAGAGTGCTGGAGGAGGTGTGCTACTGCTACCCTCGACGTGGTATCGAGTTCTCCTATGAAACTGACGGAGGAGGGGCCTGACAGTGAGGCTTACAGATGTGGAAGCAAGAGGAACTGCAGGGTCATCGATATCTTGGGGTTGGGCCTGGGGCTGAGCCTGGGGCTGAGCATGGGACTGTGCAGGGTCATGCTGGGGTGACAGAACTCCCTGTACTAGATGGGATCGGTGGAGAAAATCCACCATATGGTAGTGCCAGTGTCACGCCCCGCTTCCCAAAAACATGGAGGCGAAGCGTGAGAAGGTCCGCACGGACTTGAAGCTGCAAAGCCGCAAGTCCGTTAAGCGTCAAATAAAACGAAGTAGCAGGTCCCTGTAATGTGACTCAGAACAACAATAATACTAATAGCAAAAGAGGCGAATAATAAAGCATTCATCCAACTCATAGTCCAACAAAAGTCCACAACCAGAAATGCCACCGGCAACAAAGGAGTCAAAAGTACAAGGCCCAGCATGGCCAAAGGAAACTAACAAAACGGTGCTACTCACCGACAACCACCGCTAGCAAGGAAAGTACGGAAAATCTCTAAGATTGATCACCGGTATCTTCGTACTCTACGTCACCAACGGGCTCAGGCACGAACTCCACGAACTCGTCACCCTCCGCAACTATCTCTGGCTCAGCGACTAACATGCGTCACCCAAAGAGAAGGGGCACATGTCAGCAAATCTAAAAAGACTTGTGCAAGGAACTATAAAAGAAAGGTAAAACAACCTAACAGTTCTAAAGTAAAGTATGACATGGATATAAAGTGACAAATGACATGGCATGTCAATTATACAAGTAAAAGACAAGTACTGTAATTTTAATCACGTCGTGCACAGAGATTCCGTCCTTTGGCTAGAGTGGCTGTACGGGCCAACTCTTACACTCAAGTGACCGTTTATCCCTACCCCTCCACGTGTGTCGAGCCAGGGCATTACCCCCGAACACGGAATGCTCGCTTCTGGATCACGAGCCAGGAAGTGTTTTTAACACGGATGGCGTAGGGTTATGCCCGCATAACGGGTGCCTAGCCGGTAACATGGAAACATGGATTGTACAAGTAGTGTAGCGTGTGCTACGATGCAAGTTTAACTAGGATGACATGTACGATGCAATGCATGGCAGTTAACAATTCAAATGCGTACAGTTAAGAAATTTAAACATGACAGATATCATTACATAACTGATATGGCAAGGTGTCGGATCTAGCTTCGTTGTCAAGCTAGATCACAAGGTTGCGCCTAGATCGCTATCATTTCACGATCTAGTCTCTTTCACGCTAGTACGGGAAATTGGCCTAAAGACATGGCCTAAAGAAAATTTGGCAAGTTTCACTTGCCTGATCCTGAAGTTCTTGGTGTCAGCGAGTCCGTACAGAAAGTGTGTACGTTTTCTATATTCTCAAAGTTGCGGGTGCAGGTGGGCTCGAGGGTGGCTGCAGCGCTTGGGGGGTGCTCCGGCGACCAACAGGGACTCACGGCGGCGATGGGCGGCGGCGGCGGCGGCGGCAACGGCGGCGGCGGCCTGCTGCAGCTGCTGCTGCGTTTTACAGCGGGTCGGGGCGGTTTTAGCGGCAGTTTCTGGCGACTGCACGGAGGAGCAACGGAGGGAGGAAGGTCGGGGGTTGGTCGGGGGCTCGTCGGCGTCGGGGCTTGGCCGGAGGAAGAGAGGAAGAAGCGGGGAATGGGGTTTTTGCGTGAGTGAGGGAGAAACTAGGGCCGGCTGCGGGGTTTCTTTTTGAGTTGCTACAAAAACCTAGGTCCTAGGTTTAGTATTAATAGGGAGTGGGGGCACGTGATGTAGGGTGGGAGGTTGCTGCTGCGTGGGTACATGGCTCACAGTTGGGTTAGGGCTTAGATAATATGAATTGTTAATAATAGATTAGATTGTTAAAAGCCCAAGTTAAAAAAAACTCACACTCTCTTTCTTGCGTGAAACTGTGTGCCAAGTGGGTTAAAAGTGGGCTAAGACAAAATCCAGATATAATTATAATAATATTATTATTAAGGGTTATAACACCATGAAACCTAGGGCTTAAAATACAATAAGTTGGGCCGAAAAGCGCACATAGATCAAACGGTGTCCAAAAATCGTAAGAAAAATACTGGGGTGACCGGGGCGACGAGAGAAAGGGGATGGAGGAGACGGATCACAATTTTGATGACGAGAAGCGAAATTAAAATTAAAAACGTCTCTCGTCAAAAGCGAGAATCGCGACGTCTCTCCAAACAAGGTCAATTCGCAGAAGAACGACTCGCGAAAAGACGTTGCAAATCAACACAAAATTCTAATACTCTCAGAGAGGGACACAACGACATATCACACGATAGGGTTCGGATACGGACAACGTCAAAAATAAACACGTGCACGAACAAGGCTACGTGCACGTCAAAGCGTACAATGAAAACTGATCGTTACATCCTCCCCACCTTAGAAATGATTCCGTCCTCGGAATCATCATCAAACACTGCTCGGGAAGTGTAACGACCACTTTCCGTTGCACGTTGTTCGTGCACGTGCTTTTGACCGTGCACGTGTTTGTTTTAGACTTTGTTTGTTTGTGAACACTTTGTTGCGATATGCCGTTGAGAACGTCTCTGAGAGTATTAAATAGTGGCACTAATTTGGAACGACGTTTCTCGAGTCGTTTTCCCACAATGTAAACTTATTCGATGAGACATGGCGATTCTCACTTTTGACGGGAGACGTTTCTATTTTTAGTTTAGTCGTCCGATGTCGAAATTGAGATCCGTCTTCTTAGTTAGCTCACTTTCGTCACCACGATCACCCTGATATTTATTTTATAATTTTTGGAGTTTATTTGACCACTTTTATAATTTTTACAAGTTTTATATTATTTTTAATAATTAATTTATAAATTATTTTCGGTCAAATAAAATTTATTTGAGTTTTAAACGTTTTAAAGAATTTTTGAGCCAATTTCCAGCTCATTTGGACCAAGTCAAATCCTAGGGTGAGTTGGAGAAGTTGAATTTCAAATTTTAAATTATTTTAATATTCTAATCCTATTAGATTTAGCCCTAGACCAAGTCAACCCATCTATACTATATAAGCAACCCCTAGGAAGACCTATTTTCGCCAGAAATTAGCCCTAGCCTCTTCCAAACTTGAAATTGGACGTTGCGACGATTCGTCGCAACGTTGCGACGTTCAGCCACCGCAGCGACCGAAGGAAACGGCCCCGTTCCCCCGCTCCGACCGAAGCCCCGCCCCGCACCAAGCAGCTCCACATCGCAGCACAGCGCTCGCACCGTCGCCCGCTTGTCGCCCCGCTCTGCAGCCCGCACGACCGACCCGCTGCTCCGCACCGACCGCTGTTGCAAGCGCTGCAACGTTGCAACGCTGCCCCGCCCCGCATCCAAGCGCCTGACCGAGGCTCCCGACCGGTCTGACCGAAGGAAGCTCTCGCACCAAGCATCGTCCCGCAGCCGCTGCACACCCCAACGTCGCAGCCCCCGCATTTTGAGCGCACGACCGACGGATCTCCCCGCATTGGCTGTGTACGACCGAGAGCCACTTGTCGCAACCCCGCATCCGTCGCACCGCTTGCCACCGTGGGCACCCCAAGTTCTCCAGAGGTATTGTGGGTCCCCCAAAGGCCCCTAGGACTGCTGTGGGCCCCACCTAGGTGCTTCCTCTCTGACGATTCACCGTGCACGACGTTGCGACCCGTCGTAGCCCGTCGTCGCACGTGCTAGCTTTGGAATCTGGAACCGTTGCTCCGGTTGATGCTCTGAAATTTCCAGCGAGGAATCTAATTGGAATCTGGACTTGGAGCGCGATCTTTTATTCCAACTCCCGGCGTCGCTATCCGACGCCGGTGTAGCTTTCGCGTCGTGTTGAGGTAACGCTTTGCCCCCTAGGACCCCCAACCCAATTGCATGCTAATCAAGACTAAAAATCAGTATTTTAAAGTATTTTAAATGTTTTAGAAATCACTAATCAAGATTAATAATATGGACTTTAGGCCGGTGGACTTGTGCACGTAGGATAATTGTGATTTTTGGACTCATTGGACGGTGTGCTCAGACGTCGTACTTGCAGGCAAGTGAAACTTGCCAACTCTTGTGTAGGGCCATGTTTTTAGGCCACTTCCTTGTTCCTAGCGTAAAAGAGACTAGTCAGTGAAATGATAGCTGGCTAGGCGCCTACTTGATCTAGTTTGACAACGAAACTAGATCCGTCACCTAATTGATCTAGATTGACAACGAAGCCAGATCCAACCCTTTAAACTTGTTGTTCATGCATACTAAACTGTCACGTTTACTTTCCTTACGTGTACGCACTTTTAACTGCCATGCATTGCATCTTACATGTCATCCATGCATTGAATATTGCATTCGTAGCACACTCTACATACTTGTACTTGCTTGTCCAGGGCTAGGTGCACCCCTATGCCAAACATGAAAAACACTTCTTGGCTCGTGATCCAGAAGCGAGCATTACCGTTCGGGGGTAAGGCCCTAGCTCGATACACGTGGGATGGGGTAAGAGTTAAGCGGCCAATCAGCTGGGAGTCTGCCTGATCAGCAACTGCAGCTGTAGGGCGTAAACTCTGGGTGGGGCGGAGTTAAGCGACCAATCAGTGTGAAAGAAAGTCATTTCAGCTGTAAGGCGTAAACTTTGCACATGACATGAAAACATGACTAGAGAAATCCTTGTAAATGTTATTAGTCTTGCCACACTTGCCATGCCATGCTAGTTTACTTGTTGTTTTCTTTACCTGCTGCACTCATACTTAAACTGCCATGTTATTGCATCATGCTAGAACTGCTAGGTTGCTTTACTTTCACTTTCAGTTTCCTTGCACAAGTCTCTTGTAGACTTGCTGACATGTGCCCCTTGCTCTTTTGGGTGTCACATGTTAGACCCTGAGCCAGAGACCGTTGCTGAGTACGTGATGTGTTGCTGACGCTGAGACTGAGTCCATGATTGCAGGAGGATTTTGTGGACACCGGTGACTATTCTTTGAGTCTTTGTTGAGCTTTCTTTCGTTTTAGGCCTTTTGTTAGTTGTCGGTGCGTGTCACCTTGTTTTGTACGATGTACTTTTGTTGGCCATGTTTGGGCCTTTAGTCTCTCTTTTATTTCAGCCTGGTGGCTTTTCTGCGATGTTGGAATTTATATTTATGGATATTCTGAGATTATTCTTTGTCTCATTTCATTATTATTATCTTTGTTCCGTTCGCGTTGCAAGGACCTGCAGTTTTAAATTTGATTGACGCTTATCGGACTTGCAGCTTTGTAGCTTCAAGTCTGAGCGGACCTTCTCACGCTTCGCCTCCATATTTTTGGGTAGCGGGGCGTGACAGGTTTTGTTGGTGGCCCATGCAGGTCCAGTCTTGCAATTGCGAATTAACGAAACAACGATAATAACGGAATGTCCATTAAATAAATTGCAACATCCGAGTCATAAGCCCTGAGTCTAGTCGTTTTCTTAGGACCCTAGGTGATAAGAAGGCTTAGTTAGACGTCCGTGCTTGCTAGTTAGAGGCCTTTAGTTGTTAGTTAGACTCCCTGTCAGCAATTGATCGTCGTAGGAGTTACCTTAGTGGTTAATGCCTAACCCTGACCATATTAGGCTTCTAGAATTTCTTTTAGTCGTTCGCTTGGGTTCATCGATTTCGGGCCAAGCCGAACGCATTTCCTTACCGTCTAATCTTTAGAAGTCTTAGCGCTTAGTTCTTAATCTTTAGTTGGTCGACCGTATGAGTTTCCCCGTAGAGTCTCCTGATTCATATCCTAGGTGTATGTATGTTCTGATCACCTGACCAAATTTCCTTGCCTCGATTCACGAGATCGCCTCATGACGACCGTCGTCCATTTTCAAACATCTCCATTGCAAATCTTGAACCGTCTGAAAGTATTTTTCAAATCTTCTCTTCCACTAAGTTTAATTTTGTCCAAAATTTTAATATACCTATATTTCATCCTCCTTCATTGATTCAAATTTTTAAAAACGTTGTCGGAATTTCTGAATACTAGTTTATAGTATTTTCCCAGCCTATGTTTTTCGTACTTGTGTAAATGTGTCGTTCCTTCATATATTAATTTTATTCTGAACCGTACTTTTATTTTGCTCAATTCGATTTATAATTTCCCTCTTATTTATGCCATTTGAATAATACATCGTGTTTACTTTAATACACTTTCAAGACACATGGAATCTCAGCTTCCAGCAAGTTGGTTTTGCTCGTCGTTCTCGCTATTTCAGATTTTTGCAAAATTACTATTTTCATAGCCTCTTCCTACTTTAGACCCTCCCTGATTTGATTTTAAAGATTTGCTATTCGATCTTGATAATTCTTATGCTAAATTACTATTATTTTCTTTCAGCTCACCATACACGCTTTTAGAAAAATTTCTAAACCAAATTGAATTTCAATTATTTTTATATCCGTGCCAGACTTGTTGAGCTCGTATATTAAGAACCCTGTGTAAATCTGTTTCTCATTTTTGGCAAACCTTGGTTCTCTAAAAGTAGTTTCAATGTTGGTTATTTTAAATTTTCCATAGCCTAAAAGTTTTGAAAGCATTTAACCTGAGTTTAAATTTTTCCGTTACTTGATTTCATTCTTCGACTTTCCAAAACTTTTTGACAAAATTATATTAAATCACTGACGTATGAATTTTCTAAACCATGTCCTTAATATTCGTGTAAACGATTTTACTTCCTTTTAAAATTTTTAAAACCAATAGACCATTTTCTTTTATTATGAATATTTGACTCAAACTTATTTCAACTCGCTTTACCGATCTTCAGATATTTTATACAGATGAGGAATTCCAATTTATCTTGAAGTACAACAGTTTTCAATTTTGCGTATTTTAGCTCATGCTATTTACCCTATTTTCTTTTTCCCCTCCTATATAAGCATCACTCATCCCCCTTTTCCCCTCAACCTAAACATCACCCTTGAGTCAATGTTTCGTCTAACCAAGCTGTCTCCTTGTACTCGTCCTATCTGAACTCGTGCTTATCGATCCTTCCCTCGTCACGCTTTCGCTCTCGACCTCTCCTTATTGCTTAGGCTTTAGTGCTCGTCAATGTCTGTGTCAACCCTTAATTGTTAGTAGACCCTTGGACCCTTGTAAGGTTGTCGTAGTGCACGTACCTAAGCTGTGTACGTGGGCTTGAATGAGTGTACCCCCATAGTATATTGATGCTTGCCTATTGTGTGGTATATATATATATATATACTCGGAGTTATTCGTGATAGTATGAAGTGGTTGTGTGTTAGTAGTTATAGATTTTTGGGTGGATAGCTATACTATACTAGGGATGCCGGTGTGTGTTAGAGTTAGCGTTGAAATATCTAAGTTGTGTATGTAGTTAGAGATACTTATAATGGTTGAAATAAATGATTGGTAAAGCTATGTGTATGTTAGTAGTGATAATAATAAGAGTACGTATGGTTAAGAGGGTAGGCCTATTATGTGACGTATATGTTAGCACGTATGAGTGTGTGCTCGTATGTGGGTATGTATTGTGTTTAGACGTAAGTAGTTATGTTTTGTTGCCTGAGTATATAGGTGATATACATATGGTAGTAGGAGTATAATTTTGATTGGTATTGCTTGCTTTTCGGGATGTTGCATGCGTGCATACCGTGAGGTATACACGACTATTGCACATCTTAATTATGTATGTGTGAATGTGTTAGTATACTAATTATAGGTAGTAGGCTATGGTGTGAATATATACATTATTTATGTGTGACTATACGGTGAATGTTTGTACTAGAGAGGGTATTATAAATATGTGGGTGCTGATGTCTGCAATGTTATTATTATGGTATATAATTAGATTGAACTATGTGGGTGTTATCTGACTAAATATTAAGTGTGATTGATTTATGGAATGTATATGGTTGTATTGGTAGATGTATATATATATATGGGAGTAGTATTGGTATATGTATGAATGTCTTGTTACATATATAGAATATTCTAATATGTGAATTGAGTCTCACTCAAGCTTGAGTGGGTATACTCTAAGTATATCGAATGTATGTTTGTAGTTTGAATATAGCAATGCTTGATGTATGTATAGTGATAGAAGTGTTTGTGCCTGGTTGAGTTACGCACATGATTGTGGGTCGCTACGCCAGTATATAGTTATAGGTGTTGGTCTTGTGGTATAGTTAATTACTAAGGACTTGCTAGTGTGAACATATGTGTACTAGCTAAACTAGGTGTGTTGGTGTGCTAGTTATATATAATGGTGTGAATGGTATGCGTAAATGAAATGTTAGCGTGCATGGGTGTGCACCATGCACGGGTAAGTATGTGCTTAGTTATAGGTATTGATGACTATGATATATGTGGCGTGTCGTAAATACAGTTATAGGACCGTACGTAATGGGAATGTATGGTGAAATATTTGAATGCATTTGAATGACTATATATATTATGAAATTATAGAAGTGGTGAATGTATATTATATATGGTGAATTTGATTTAATAATGGTATGGTGTGACTATATGTGTTGAGATGTTTGGTAATGGATTACTAGAGGGTAGTATACCCTTGATGTTTGTGCATAGGTAGCTATCTATACGTAGGGCAATGATTGTATTTGCTAGTATGAGATCATACCTATATAAGTATCTGAACTACTGTTTTGTGAGTAGCAGTTATATAAGGGATGTATGTTTATATACCTGATTGAAATACATGTATGAAATTGACTGGCTATAATAGGTATAAACGTATAACGTACGTGAATATATATAAATATATATACGTGTTGGCAGTATTAATGTTTGACTACCTAGTGCATATATAAGCACTTGTAATGACTATACCTGGTTGAATTATAATGAGACTTGATTGGGGTAGTATTTAGAGCGACTAGACATATTAGAAAGTCCGAGAACAGACTTTATTCTAAGGTGGGGAGGATGTAACGACCACTTTCCGTTGCACGTTGTTCGTGCACGTGCTTTTGACCGTGCACGTGTTTGTTTTAGACTTTGTTTGTTTGTGAACACTTTGTTGCGATATGCCGTTGAGAACGTCTCTGAGAGTATTAAATAGTGGCACTAATTTGGAACGACGTTTCTCGAGTCGTTTTCCCACAATTTAAACTTATTCGATGAGACGTGGCGATTCTCACTTTTGACGTGAGACGTTTCTATTTTTAGTTTAGTCGTCCGATGTCGAAATTGAGATCCGTCTTCTTAGTTAGCTCACTTTCGTCACCACGATCACCTTGATATTTATTTTATAATTTTTGGAGTTTATTTGACCACTTTTATAATTTTTACAAGTTTTATATTATTTTTAATAATTAATTTATAAATTATTTTCGGCCAAATAAAATTTATTTGAGTTTTAAACGTTTTAAAGAATTTTTGAGCCAATTTCCAGCTCATTTGGACCAAGTCAAATCCTAGGGTGAGTTGGAGAAGTTGAATTTCAAATTTTAAATTATTTTAATATTCTAATCCTATTAGATTTAGCCCTAGACCAAGTCAACCCATCTATACTATATAAGCAACCCCTAGGAAGACCTATTTTCGCCAGAAATTAGCCCTAGCCTCTTCCAAACTTGAAATTGGACATTGCGACGATTCGTCGCAACGTTGCGACGTTCAGCCACCGCAGCGACCGAAGGAAACGGCCCCGTTCCCCCGCTCCGACCGAAGCCCCGCCCCGCACCAAGCAGCTCCGCATCGCAGCACAGCGCTCACACCATCGCCCGCTTGTCGCCCCGCTCCGCAGCCCGCACGACCGACCCGCTGCTCCGCACCGACCGCTGTTGCAAGCGCTGCAACGTTGCAACGCTGCCCCGCCCCGCATCCAAGCGCCTGACCGAGGCTCCCGACCGGTCTGACCAAAGGAAGCTCTCGCACCAAGCATCGCCCCGCAGCCGCTGCATACCCCAACGTCGCAGCCCCCGCATTTTGAGCGCACGACCGACGGATCTCCCCGCATTGGCTGTGTACGACCGAGAGCCACTTGTCGCAACCCCGCATCCGTCGCACCGCTTGCTACCGTGGGCCCCCCAAGTTCTCCAAATGTATTGTGGGTCCCCCAAAGGCCCCTAGGACTGCTGTGGGCCCCACCTAGGTGCTTCCTCTCCTACGATTCGCCGTGCACGACGTTGCGACCCGTCGTAGCCCGTCGTCGCACGTGTTAGCTTTGGAATCTGGAACCGTTGCTCAGGTTGACGCTCTGAAATTTCCAGCGAGTAATCTAATTGGAATCTGGACTTGGAGCGCGATCTTTTATTCCAACCCCCGGCGTCGCTACCCGATGCCGGTGTAGCTTTCGCGTCGTGTTGAGGTAACGCTTTGCCCCCTAGGACCCCCAACCCAATTGCATGCTAATCAAGACTAAAAATCAGTATTTTAAAGTATTTTAAATGTTTTAGAAATCACTAATCAAGATTAATAATATGGACTTTAGGCCGGTGGACTTGTGCACGTAGGATAATTGTGATTTTTGGACTCATTGGACGGTGTGCTCAGACGTCGTACTTGCAGGCAAGTGAAACTTGCCAACTCTTGTGTAGGGCCATGTTTTTAGGCCACTTCCTTGTTCCTAGCGTAAAAGAGACTAGTCAGTGAAATGATAGCTGGCTAGGCGCCTACTTGATCTAGTTTGACAACGAAACTAGATCCGTCACCTAATTGATCTAGCTTGACAACGAAGCTAGATCCAACCCTTTAAACTTGTTGTTCATGCATACTAAACTGTCACGTTTACTTTCCTTACCTGTACGCACTTTTAACTGCCATGCATTGCATCTTACATGTCATCCATGCATTGAATATTGCATTCGTAGCACACGCTACATACTTGTACTTGCTTGTCCAGGGCTAGGTGCACCCCTATTCCAAACATGAAAAACACTTCCTGGCTCGTGATCCAGAAGCGAGCATTACCGTTCGGGGGTAAGGCCCTGGCTCGATACACGTGGGATGGGGTAAGAGTTAAGCGGCCAATCAGCTGGGAGTCTGCCTGATCAGCAACTGCAGCTGTAGGGCGTAAACTCTGGGTGGGGTGGAGTTAAGCGACCAATCAGTGTGAAAGAAAGTCATTTCAGCTGTAAGGCGTAAACTTTGCACATGACATGAAAACATGACTAGAGAAATCCTTGTAAATGTTATTAGTCTTGCCACACTTGCCATGCCATGCTAGTTTACTTGTTGTTTTCTTTACCTGCTGCACTCATACTTAAACTGCCATGTTATTGCATCATGCTAGAACTGCTAGGTTGCTTTACTTTCACTTTCAGTTTCCTTGCACAAGTCTCTTGTAGACTTGCTGACATGTGCCCCTTGCTCTTTTGGGTGTCACATGTTAGACCCTGAGCCAGAGACCGTTGCTGAGTACGTGATGTGTTGCTGACGCTGAGACTGAGTCCATGATTGCAGGAGGATTTTGTGGACACCGGTGACTATTCTTTGAGTCTTTGTTGAGCTTTCTTTCGTTTTAGGCCTTTTGTTAGTTGTCGGTGCGTGTCACCTTGTTTTGTACGATGTACTTTTGTTGGCCATGTTTGGGCCTTTAGTCTCTCTTTTATTTCAGCCTGGTGGCTTTTCTACGATGTTGGAATTTATATTTATGGATATTCTGAGATTATTCTTTGTCTCATTTCATTATTATTATCTTTGTTCCGTTCGCGTTGCAAGGACCTGCAGTTTTAAATTTGATTGACGCTTATCGGACTTGCAGCTTTGTAGCTTCAAGTCTGAGCGGACCTTCTCACGCTTCGCCTCCATATTTTTGGGAAGCGGGGCGTGACAGGAAGAGATGCGGGAAGCGCTCTCTCATGTCATCCTCACGCTCCCAGGTAGATTCCCCAGGGAAACCATGACGCCACTGCACTCGAACCAAGTCGACAGTCTTAATCCGCAGCTGCTTCTGACGTCGATCCAAAATTTCAACTGGCTGCTGGTCATAGGTAAGATCCGGATGAACTGTGATCTCCGAGAAATCCACAGCATGGGACGGATCACTGACGTATCGACGTAACTGAGATACGTGAAACACGTCGTGAACTCCCTCCAGTGACGGTGGCAACGCCAAACGATAAGCCACAGCTCCAACTCTCTCCAGGATGTCAAACGGCCCAATGTACCTCGGACTCAGCTTGCTTCGCTTCCCAAAACGGATTACTCCGCGGTTCGGAGAAATCTTCAGGAAAACGTGATCCCCATGCTGAAACTCCAAAGGCCTTCGTTTAGCATCCGCCCAATGCTTGAAACGGTCCTGGGCAATCCTCAGCTTCTCCCGGATGTTCCTCACAACATCCACAGCCTCCACGATCATCTCTGGTCCTAACAGCTCCCGGTCTCCAATGTCATCCCAGCTCAGCGGCGATCGACATTTCTTCCCGTATAGTGCGGCGAATGGCGCCATGCCAATACTCGCCTGGTAACTGTTATTGTAGGCAAACTCCACATGATGGAGATGATCCTCCCAAGATCCCTTGAAGTCTAACATGCACGCCCTCAGCATGTCCTCCAAGATCTGGATCGTCCTCTCGGACTGGCCACCTGTCTGCGGATGGTACGCCGTGCTGAAACTCAGACTCGTACCCAAACTCTTCTGTAGACTCTGCCAGAACTGAGATGTGAATCTCGTGTCTCTGTCCGACACGATACTCACAGGGACTCCATGCAGTCGAATGATCTCCTGCTCGAACACGTTACATCACTAACTATTCAAGGAAAAGGAAATAAAAATGGAAAGTAAAAGGATTTACCTCCATATATCTCCTCGCCAGTGTCTCAGTAGACTGTCCTACTCGGAACGGAATAAAGTGCACGGATTTGGTCAATCGGTCTACGATCACCCAAATCGCGTCATTCTGTTTCGGACTCCGAGGTAGTCCAGTCACGAAGTCCATAGTGATGTGTTGCCACTTCCACTCCGGAATCGGAAGCGGTTGTAGCAACCCTACCGTACGCTGATGCTCCGCCTTAACCTGCTGACAGAACAAACACTTGGCAACGCTCCGTGCCACACTTCGCTTCATGCCATGCCACCAATAGTTCAGACGAAGATCCTGATACATCTTGGTGCCACCAGGATGCACAGAATACGGCGAGCTATGTGCCTCAACTAATAACTCCTCTCAGATATCTCCAGGTGGCACACAAACTCTAGCTCCATACCTCAGCGAGCCATCCTCATGAATCCGAAAGTCAGTCCGCAGACCGGCTTCTACCTGCTCACGGATCCTCCTCAGCTTCGAATCTCCAGCCTGACCTGCCTTGATCCGATCCACGATCGTCGCCTGTATCTGCATACACATCAACGGCGAAGCCTCTCCAGGAAGTACAATCTCAATACCAGACTCACAGAAATCCTGCTGCAACCTCCACTGTGCAGTCAACATCATCACCGCTGGAAGCCTACTCAACGCATCAGGAACCACATTCACTTTTCCCGGGTGATACTGCAACTCGATCTCATAGTCTGCCATGAGCTCCAACCATCGACGCTGTCGCATGTTGAGCTCCTTCTGTGTGAAAATATACTTCAAGCTTTTGTGATCGGTGAAGATCTTCACCTTCTCACTCAGCAGGAAGTGCCTCCAAATCTTGAGTGCAAACACGACTACCGCTAACTCCAGGTCGTGCGTCGGGTAATTCTTCTCATGAGTCTTGATCTGACGAGAAGCATACGCAACCACATGCCCATGCTGGTGCAACACACAACCGAGACCCTTGCCCGAAGCATCACAAAAGATCTCGAATCCTCCACTACGATCAGGCACTGCTAGAACCGGTGCAGTCGTCAATCTCTCCTTCAGAACAGAGAAGGCCTCCTCACAAGCATCGGACCAAACATACGGTATATCCTTCCTTGTCAGTTTAGTCATTGGTTCTGCAATCCGGGAGAAATCCTTAATGAAACGCCGATAATATCCTGCTAGCCCAAGAAAACTCCTGATCTCAGTCGCTGACTGTGGAACCGGCCACTCTCTGATGGCCTTGATCTTCTCGGGATCCACTGAAATCCCATCACCAGTCACCACATGCCCCAGAAAAGCCACTTTATCCAGCCAGAACTCGCACTTCGAATACTTGGCATACAACCGATGCATCCTTAGAATTTCCAATACCGTCCTCAAGTGCGACGCATGCTCCTCCTCTGACTTAGAATAGATCAGAATGTCGTCAATGAAGATAACGACAAACTTATCTAGATAGTCATAGAAGATCAGATTCATCAGGTTCATAAATACCGCGGGCGCGTTGGTCACACCAAATGGCATAACCACGAACTCGTAGTGACCATACTTCGTCCTGAAAGCCGTCTTCGGAATATCCTCTTTCCTCACCTTCAGCTGGTGATATCCACTTCTCAGGTCCAATTTGGAGAATACCCTCGATCCTCCCAGCTGATCAAAGATATCATCAATCTGCGGCAATGGGTACTTATTCTTTACAGTCACCGCATTCAGTCCTCGATAATCCACGCACATGCGACGCGAACCGTCCTTCTTCTTTACCAGCAGAACCGGTGCTCCCCACGGAGACACACTGGGATTAATGTAACCCTTCTGCAAAAGCTCGTCCAGTTGCTTCCGCAACTCCTCCAATTCCGCTGGAGCCATACGATAAGGTGCCTTCGAAATGGGCTGCGCTCCCGGAATCAGGTCAATCGAAAACTCTAGAGCTCGATCGGGCGGCAGACCAGACATCTCCTCGGGGAAGACGTCATCAAATTCACGCACCACAGCAGGCCTACCCTGCTCCATCAGCATAGCCACAGCTTCCACCGGCTTGGCCCGAAACCTGACCGGACCCAGCGAACTGCTACCACGGCTGAACTCAAACACTAGATGTCCAGGAATCTCGAACACCACCTTCTTCCTCTGATAGTCGATCGTAGCGTAGAAGCTGGCAAGCCAATCCATCCCAAGCACAACATCGTAGTTGATGATGTCGTGGACAATAAAATCAGCATACAGCTCGTGTCCACAGACCACCAACGGGCAAGAATTGCACCCACGATGCACCGAAATCACACCATTACCTGTGACGATGTTCCAACTCTGGGGAAGAGAGGAAGTTGACAAGGAATGCCTCTCCACGAAGCTCTGAGAAATGATGCACATGGATGCACCAGAGTCAAAGAGAACTCGTGCAGGAAAAGCGCAAACCAAAATCACACCTAACAGACAGTCTAACAATCAAATTCTATTCTAGCAGATAATCATATGCAAACAACTAATCATATCTAACAGCCAACTAACTAAGAAAGGAACAGCTAGTTAGAAAGTTACCTGCGATAACCTCATCCAGCGTCTCGGTCTCAGCAGCAGTCGTCTCGGCCGGACAGCCTGCTGAAACGCCTGCCTCTGCGGAACGAGAGGCGCCCCACGACCAGCAGGAACAGGTGTCCTCTGCTGCAACGGCTGAGCTGCAACAGGTGCCTTCCACGGCTGCTTCGACCTCGGGCAATCCTTCATGGTGTGCGCAGAATCACCACAAACTAAACACTGCCCCAGCATCTTCCGGCACTGATCCTTGATATGCCCCGTCTTGCCACAGAAGTTACAAGTCTTCAGAGTAGAAGGTCCTCCAGGCCTCTTGAACTGCACAGGCTGGTTGGGCCCGTGCCCCGGTCTCACCACTGCTCTGGCCTGCTCCATAGGCCTCTTCCTAGTGCCAGAAATCTGTCCCCTCTTCTGATTCACAATCCTCTCCTGTCTCTTTGCCGCAATCAGATCCTTCTGGTAAGTCTCCGCATCAGAAGAAGTGACATAGCTCTGCAGATCCAATGAAAGCCCCTGCAGAAACCTTTGGGCTCTCTCCTCAGCATCCTGCACCATCTTTGGTGCAAAACGACTCAGCCTCGTAAATTCCTGGTGGTACTGGTCCACTGTCAAATTCCCTTGCTTCAAGTCAATGAAGCGCTGAGCCATCTCCCTCCTAGCGGCCTTAGGAAAATATTCCTCATCAAACCTGGACTTGAAGGTAGCCCAAGAAATCGGCTCCTGCAACAACTCCTCCTCGGCATCCCACCAGTTCCGCGCATTGTCCTTCAGCTGCCGTTTCGCCAGATCAACCCATCCAGTCGGGTCGACCTTCGACATCTTCAGATTGTCTTCCATGTTCCTGGTCCACTCATCTACAGCCAGGGGTCCCTCGGTCCCATTGAAGTAAGCGGGACCCAGCTCCCGAAATTGCTTCGCCCCTGGCTCGAAGCGAGGGACATTCTGGACAGGCTGCGCTACTCGAGCAGGCGTAACATTCTGGGCATTCCGGAGCATGCCCTGCTGCACCTGCATCATCTGATGCATCATTCGCATGATCTCTCCATTGGTGGGCTCCCGATCTGGCTCCTGGTCGCGAGGGGGTGCACCACCACCACCACGGGTATTCCGTCTCCCAGCCATCTATTGACACAGAAAACGAAACAAATCAGACTCTTTGCCTAAGGCACGGTGTTGAATTTTGTTTATTGGACTTTCTATAATTCTTATTGTTATTCTGATTAAGTCACAGTTACAGAAAATAGGAAGGACCTGCATGGGCCACCAAAGAAACCTGTCACGCCCCGCTTCCCAAAAACATGGAGGCGAAGCGTGAGAAGGTCCGCACGGACTTGAAGCTGCAAAGCCGTAAGTCCGTTAAGCGTCAAATAAAACGAAGTAGCAGGTCCCTGTAATGTGACTCAGAACAACAATAATAATAATAGCAAAAGAGGCGAATAATAAAGCATTCATCCAACTCATAGTCCAACAAAAGTCCACAACCATAAATGCCACCGGCAACAAAAGAGTCAAAAGTACAAGGCCCAGCATGGCCAAAGGAAACTAACAAAACGGTGCTACTCACCGACAACCACCGCTAGCAAGGAAAGTACGGAAAATCTCTAAGATTGATCACCGGTATCTTCGTACTCTACGTCACCAACGGGCTCAGGCACGAACTCCACGAACTCGTCACCCTCCGCAACTATCTCTGGCTCAGCGACTAACATGCGTCACCCAAAGAGAAGGGGCACATGTCAGCAAATCTAAAAAGACTTGTGCAAGGAACTATAAAAGAAAGGTAAAACAACCTAACAGTTCTAAAGTAAAGTATGACATGGATATAAAGTGACAAATGACATGGCATGTCAATTATACAAGTAAAAGACAAGTACTGTAATTTTAATCACGTCGTGCACAGAGATTCCGTCCTTTGGCTAGAGTGGCTGTACGGGCCAACTCTTACACTCAAGTGACCGTTTATCCCTACCCCTCCACGTGTGTCGAGCCAGGGCATTACCCCCGAACACGGAATGCTCGCTTCTGGATCACGAGCCAGGAAGTGTTTTTAACACGGATGGCGTAGGGTTATGCCCGCATAACGGGTGCCTAGCCGGTAACATGGAAACATGGATTGTACAAGTAGTGTAGCGTGTGCTACGATGCAAGTTTAACTAGGATGACATGTATGATGCAATGCATGGCAGTTAACAATTCAAATGCGTACAGTTAAGAAATTTAAACATGACAGATATCATTACATAACTGATATGGCAAGGTGTCGGATCTAGCTTCGTTGTCAAGCTAGATCACAAGGTTGCGCCTAGATCGCTATCATTTCACGATCTAGTCTCTTTCACGCTAGTATGGGAAATTGGCCTAAAGACATGGCCTAAAGAAAAGTTGGCAAGTTTCACTTGCCTGAACCTGAAGTTCTTGGTGTCAGCGAGTCCGTACAGAAAGCGCGTACGTTTTCTGTATTCTCAAAGTTGCGGGTGCAGGTGGGCTCGAGGGTGGCTGCGGCGCTTGGGGGGTGCTCCGGCGACCAACAAGGACTCACGGCGGCGATGGGCGGCGGCGGCGGCGGCGGCCTGCTGCAGATGCTGCTGCGTTTTACAGCGGGTCGGGGCAGTTTTAGCGGCGGTTTCCGGCGACTGCACGGAGGAGCAACGGAGGGAGGAAGGTCGGGGGTTGGTCAGGGGCTCGTCGGTGTCGGGGCTTGGCCGGAGGAAGAGAGGAAGAAGCGGGGAATGGGGTTTTTGTGTGAGTGAGGGAGAAACTAGGGCCGGCTGCGGGGTTTCTTTTTGAGTTGCTACAAAAACCTAGGTCCTAGGTTTAGTATTAATAGGGAGTGGGGGCACGTGATGTAGGGTGGGAGGTTGCTGCTGCGTGGGTACATGGCTCACAGTTGGGTTAGGGCTTAGATAATATGAATTGTTAATAATAGATTAGATTGTTAAAAGCCCAAGTTAAAAAAAACTCACACTCTCTTTCTTGCGTGAAACTGTGTGCCAAGTGGGTTAAAAGTGGGCTAAGACAAAAGCCAGATATAATTATAATAATATTATTATTAAGGGTTATAACACCATGAAACCTAGGGCTTAAAATACAATAAGTTGGGCCGAAAAGCGCACATAGATCAAACGGTGTCCAAAAATCGTAAGAAAAATACTGGGGTGACCGGGGCGACGAGAGAAAGGGGATGGAGGAGACGGATCACAATTTCGATGACGAGAAGAGAAATTAAAAATAAAAACGTCTCTCGTCAAAAACGAGAATCGTGACGTCTCTTCAAACAAGGTCAATTCGCAGAAGAACGACTCGCGAAAAGACGTTGCAAATCAACACAAAATTCTAATACTCTCAGAGAGGGACACAACGACATATCACACGATAGGGTTCGGATACGGACATCGTCAAAAATAAACACGTGCACGAACAAGGCTACGTGCACGTCAAAGCGTACAATGAAAACTGATCGTTACAGCCAGGTCCAAAGAAAGTGGGATTGGGGAATCTCGTATAGGGGGTGGAAGCAAGCCCGTAAAGCCAAAAATATCTATCTCGCTTGAAAGCTCTGATCATGTGCATGTTTGTGAGCATGAAGAGATCGAGCGAAGTGGGGCCTGGCACGGGGGTCATTGAGTTTGGGATCTTAAAGCTAATAGGAGAAAGCTGGGTGATGATAGTAATGAACACTCTGCAACAGATACGAGAGCTAGGGTTGGCGAGGGTGTGGAGGAATCTGTATATGATCCAAGATCCGACGTGCAGGATAAATTATGGGACAGTTGTGGTACCTTCACGGAGGATGCGAGGATGTATGGCACACCATAAGAAAAAGAGCTCGTCCTGAGAGACCTGGCCAGTCTCGTATCGACAGAAAAGTGTGTTCGTAATAATGCAGTGTACGATATAGTGGCTAGGGTGGAGGATGCTTGAGGCCTTTACCCGTGTCTTGGGGAAGGGTGTGAGTCCAGTAATCTTCAACCAAAAGGTGTCAGCCATGTACTCGTGAGGGTATGGGTAGTTGTGGTGGCGTGCCTTAGGCTCAAGTGCTCTAGGCCACTTAAAGAGGGGGTTGATGGAATATTTGGCTATACCGTATTCCTTGTTCATGATACGGAAAGAGAACCCAGGCGGATAAGCCTTGAAAATGGACAAGAACTCTATTGTGAGTCTCATATATGTCCTGGCCTCACACTCTAGGAACTCCTCCCATCCGATGTTTCGAAGGGTGTTGACAATGTCTAGGAGACCTAGTGCAGAAAGAGCGGCGACGCTCGGGAATTTGGTGGACACGATAGATCTGGAGCTAAGAGATAGGAATGAGGTTTGTTGATGCTTGTTAACAAACTCAATTCCTAGTGTGTCAATCTAAGGGGGAGGGAGTGGTGCATTTCCCATCTATAGTATAGCTTGGGCGTGGACAATGTCCTCTTGAAAAGCCTTGGTCTTACGATGCTTGCCTTTGCCCTAGGTGGGGCCAGTAGTGGTAGACTTCTTCTTGTGTCTTTGAGAGGCATCATGTGAAGAAGTGAGTGATGCAAATGGAGTGGAGTGAAGTGTGTGCAGACTCATGCAAAGAATTGGGCGATTTCAGCGAAAATGCGTATAAAAACTGAGCTATGGAAAGAGTTTACCAAGCACTGAAGCTCCGTACGGAAATCAATCTCCCCAATGCCTAGAGAGAAGTCCCCCAAAGCTGTTCTTGAGCAACCAACTGTAGTAGCACTGCCCGCATCGTATGTGAGCCGCGAAAACCGTGAAAACGGCTGCTAGGGTTTCGTCTTCTAGTCGAAATGGTCGGGGAGGGGGCTGATGAAGGGGGTGATGGTGGAGAGGAGTTGGATGATGGATTTCAAGAGTGGGGATGATTTTTGAGAGAGGTTGGAGTGAGATCGAGTGAGGAAGAATGAAAGGAATTTGAAACGTTCGAAAGAAATCGCACGAATCGGACGTTTCGATGGGTTGGGATATATGTAGGCAGACGACGCGGTCGCGTTGATTTCGACCAAACAGCCACGTCGTATATGTAGAACTTGGGAAGTCGGCTCGAGAAAACAGCGAGGGACGCAGCTGCGTCAAGTAATTTAAACGGCCATGTCGAATGAATGAGAATTGAGGCTTAGGAATTTGGGTTCGACGTGGTCGTGTTGTTTTAGTTTATGCGGCCACGTAATTGGGCTTTAGAATGGGGATCTACGTGCTCACATCGAATGATGTGAAATGGCTGAGTAGGCTCTGAAAAAGATTGAGTTTTGGGCCGAAAAACAAAGACCTATGCGGCCCGTTTTAAAACAGTTTAAATGACCACGTAGATTGGTTTAGCAAGTTAGAACCTTAATTTGAGGTTTCCTACAAGTGTAATCAATACACAATTGATGTCCTTGAATCCCACAACTTGGGATCAAGCAAACCACTCTTACAACCGAGAGTAAAACCAAATAACGGATGTTATGAAATTTGAAATAAACAGTTACAAATCACCTATGCATTGAAGTAGAACTTGAAAGAGCAAAGTGACGTGAGTGTTGATCTCTTCCTAGAAGAGTAAGTAGCCCTTTCTATTGTCACCACCAAATTCCTAGAAGATATGAACTTTGATTCTAGGTTAGAGAGCAAGAAATAATAAGGGCTAGAGAGAATTGATCACTTGAGAGCTTTAAAGATTGAGATAAAATCAATGGAGTTCTAAGAGATGATCTAGAGGCTCCAATGGAACAGTAGTGGGCCTCTTTATAGGTTCTCTAAAACCATCAAACAAAATACCTAAAACACCCCTTTGAAATCCGTATGGAAAATCCCAACGGATTAATTTTACAGCCAGGACAAGTGACTGATTAAGAACGGATAGTCGCCTGCTGTACTGTGTCAGAGGGTAGGTGAGAATTCAAATGGTAACTTACCATGTAGGACAATCAACTGATGAAGATTAGACAGGTGCCTGAAAACCGACATGCGACTGAGAAACCTTTTACAGGCATTTGTGAGGCAAAGTGCGTAAGTTGACAGAATGTAAGACTTCTGGGTAAGCTTGGACAGGCGACTGATGTGTTATCCACAGGCGCCTGTGCTATGGGTAGGTGACTGGGAAACTAACATCAGTCGTCTGTGTGCACAAGTGCGTAAATTTCCAAAATGAAAGATTTGGGCAAGCGATGGACAATCGAATGTAGACGTATAGATATGCGCCTGTGTCATGGGAAGGTACTTGTAAAACCTACATAGTGTGCATGTATGCACAAGTGCATAAGTTGACAGATCATGGGATCTTTGGACAAGAGAAGACATGCGACTAACTAACAAGTCACAAGCGCCTGAAACTAGACATACGCATGTACTTTGTACAGTAGTCACATGTTGAAAGTTAAGAATGAAAAGCCCAAAAACATATGTCAAAACATCTGCATTACAGACAACTGCAGAACAATTCTCAAGCGCATGTATGGAGACAGGCACCTGCATTTTATTCTTCAGTCACCTGTTGAAAGTCCAGAATGCACATTAAAGGGAATGAAGAGATGTAGTCCTAGGAAATGATTTCTAATGACTTCCTAGGATAGATAGAGTGAAATGTGTAAGCTCCAAGATAGTTCTACTACAAGTCTACAGTCTAATCAAGATAAATTAAAGCATAAAAAGATTTACATTGAATTTTACTTATCTTCTTTCTCTTGAATGGCCTGGAAGTCCTTAAAGCTTCTTTCTTCAACATGATCACCCAATCTTCAATTCATTGAGCTTTGATTGATCATAGTCATCCATTGCTATTTGATATTTATGATTGGCTTAGGCAATGGATTAACTGTATGGAGGGGATTAGTCTCAAGTATTTATGTTTGCTCATCATCAAAACCAAGTAGGGAGAAGTCCAATACTCAACATATGAGAGCATTGGAGGGACTGCTGAGAGTTTTTACTTCGATAACGATGAGGAGGATGTGTCCAAGGAGAGAGCATACATACCATGATGGATCCTGAGCCATGCCTTCCTACTGATTCAGCTCAACAGCTATCATTTCGTTCTCCTCAGGATGTGCATTAGGCCATCGTTTACGAAGTTTTTGAGGAAGGACCACAGAGCATAAGGAGGATTGCTGAACATGTATACTCTACTGGTGAGGATGAAGCGAGTGAAGGCAATTATGCGATGGTCTACATTGAGCCTGAGCTGCCTTCTCCTCTAGATTTCTCTCTTCAAGCACTTCTCCCTCCTCTAAAGGCCTCGCATCAACCAGACCCTAACAATCTACTTCAGGGAAGTTTTCATCCAAACACTTCCTTCATTTTTGAATATCAATTTTCAATTCCATATATTTTAGTTTCAGTTTATCGTCAAGTAGATTTAAATTCTTTATTTATTATGACGAACTAGTTTGGAATACTTTTATTGATAGGCCATGTACACCCCACCTGGATTGATACTGTTCATCTCCTATAGGATATAGGAGAACATTCTAAGCAGATGCTGGAAGATGTGTTGTAGGATCCAACACTGCAAGTAAAGGAAGGACGCTCGCTGGGAAGCGGAAGGAGCTATCTGAGTAGCTACTGTCACGAAAATACATCTGAGATCTACGATTTAATTACGGTGGGTTCTTTCTAGTAGAATATATTTTTATGCTTTCTAGGTTAAGATGCTTTTGAATAAATATAATACGCTTTCAACTTTGAGGACAATGTGTGTCTTTAAGTTGGAGGTAGAGTGTCAGAATGTAGGACTTTTTAGGATTTTGACAAAAAAATTTTTTTGAGAAAGGAGACATACATACATTTTATGATTATCCAATCATATATATTCCTCCACCCAAATTTACTTACTTGATTGTTAGTTCCTTTGTGCATGGAGATATAGTCTCGGATTATTACCCTTTGTTCAAAGTCTTGAAATTGATGGTATGACTTGGAGTGTGTTTTCCACATGGAATGATATGTTTATTTCCTTTCAGAAAACATGTTCATAGTGTCCATGATGTATGTTCTCGAAACGGCTTAAATTAGTTTTTTTTTCTTATAAATCCACGCGACACATGTATCATGGTAGTCATAATTGAAAAGAGTGGTTGGTAATCTAAAAGTAAATTGGATAACAACATATTCAATTTAGTACTGAGGAATGGTTACTTGGCATGCTAATTCATGTTTAAAAATGAGAAAAAAGGATTGTTAAGTGTATCGTTCTTCCAACTCTTGTTGAGTAGCCGGGTCGTCATGCCTCAAGAAGCATTGGAGATTTGAGTTGAAAGATAGAGTATGGAGGAGGAGTACACAAAAGAATAAATGAAACATTGGTGGTTTTAGTTTGTAGGTCCGAGGGATTTCTTTAAGTCTACTGCCATAAATAATCTGATTTGGGAGTCATTGACCAAATTGCTACATGAACCATTCTAAGATTTCATTCAAAAAGAGTAAAAAAGAGAATAAAAATAACATGAATGATGCTAGTCGATAACCACAAGTCAAGAAACGATGGACGTGTTGTGAGTGCCATTTTCTTGAAAGATTCGTATAACCAAGCCTGACATTGTGATTTACTCTTGATTCAGGCATAACGTCGATTTATATTTTACTAATTGAAAGCGAGATAAAGAAAATATATTAGAAATTGTGCTTTTTCATTGTGCATGTTATATGTTAGTCTATGTTGGAAAATGATGATTTGTGTTGTGCCATGTTCAATGGAAAGAGTTTGATGTGCTTTGTGTGCATGATCCGAATTTATCACTTGTTTTGATTGGGACAAGCAAAAAGCTAGTTGGGGGTATTTTAGGATGTTTGACAAATTTTTTTTGAGAAAGGATGCATACATACATTTTCTCATTATCCAATCATATCTATTTCTCCAACTAAAATCACTTGCTTGATTGCTTAGTTCCTTTGTGAATAGAGATAAAGTCTCTTTCGGATTATTACCCTTTGTTCATAGTCTTCAAATTGATGGTATGACTTGGAGTGTGTTTTTCATATGGAATGATATGTTAATATGCCTTTTATGAAAAATGTTCATAGTGTCCATGATGTATGTTCTCGAAACGGCTTAAATTAGTTTTTTTGGCTTATAAATCCACGCGATGCATGTATCATGGTAGTCATAATTGGAAAGAGTGGTTGGTAATCTAAAAGAAAATTAGATAACAACATATTCAAAGTAGTACTGAGGAGTGGTTACTTTGCTTGCTAATTCATGTTTGAAAAAAATGAGAAAAAATAGTGATAAGTGCATTGTTCTTCTAACTCTTATTAAGTAGCCAGGTCCTCGTGTCTCAAGAAGCATTGTGGATTTGTGTCAAAAGATGGAGTATGGAGGAGTGCACACAAGAATAAATGAAACTTAGATAGTTTGAGTTAGTAGGTCCGAGAGGATTCTTTAAGCCTAATGCCTTAAAAAATTTGATTTGGGAGCCATTGACCAAATGCTCGCTACAAGAACCATCCTCAGATTTTATTCAAAAAATGAGTGAAAAAGAGAATAAAATATCATGAATGATGCTAGTTGAGAACTGTTGGGTCCATATTTTCCAAATTTTAATTGTGCATTTCCATATCATTTCGATCGCCCGAGTTCATATCTCCATATTATATTGCACTTTTCTCGAAATATTTGACTCTAGCAAAGTTTTGTATACTTTCAAGGAATTCAAAGCGATTCGAAGCGATACTAGACTATGGACACAATGTTGGATGCTGAAGCTCGCGTCGCCTTGCAACGATGACTCAAGGGATCTAAGGTTAGAAAGAATGAAGTGGAGAAGAGAAGGAGAGGAACAAAGATAAGAGAGAAGAAGGAGAAGAAAAGAGATGAGCAAAGGATTCCCAGATCGCTCGGTCGAGCGCATGATGCGCTCTACCGAGCTATGACTCCATAGAAGGGGAACAAAATGGCAAGGGGTCGCTCAGCCGAGCGACCTAGCTCGCTCGACCGAGTGACCACTCTCGCTCGACAGAGCTATGCCCTGCAGAGAGATCCAAATTTGCCTTCGAACTCTCTGTAAAATTTGCATTTAATTCGCTCGATCGAGCGGCGACCCGCTCGACCGAGCGACATTAACGCCAATCGAGCGACATCAATACTCCAAGATGCCGCTCGGTCGAGCGGCTTCCCCGCTCAACTGAGCAGCCCCTTCTCCAGCAACCAAAGCAAAGCGCCATAGGATGGCGCTCGGTCGAGCGACCACTTCGCTCGACCGAGCGGTAGGTCGGCAAACTCCTTTTTGGCCATTTTTATCGAGTTTCGGGTTGGTTTCTTTGTAAAAACCGAAACTTAATGGGCTGTATATAAGTAAACTCAGTTTAGATTCGGGTTATAACCTTTATTTTAATTCAGAAACCCTTGAGATATTGTGGAGGGAGAGGTTTCTTGAGCTATTTTTTGCAATCTAAACTTTGGTGAATCACTCTTGCTCTTTGATTTTGTTATACATTGCTTTCATTTTGCATTCTATCCGTATTGAAATTAGTTTTGTTATGTTTTCCCCTCTCATGATGATTATCTCCATTGCTCTTATATTTGTAGCTAATGCCATGGTAGAGTAGTGTGTTTCTAGGGCTTAGGGACGATCCCTAGGATCCTAAGGATTGGACGTTAGGTTAAATCTTAGTTGGATGAATCTAGGGTGTCCCTATGGTACTTTGAACAAGATTTTGGGGGATTAACCTTAGGATCAGAGGATCGCAAAAGCGGCTCCATATCCTAGGAAGAATCCTCACGGATCCGATTTGAACTTAGTGGCCGTTTCTATGGCTCGTGCTCACGAGAGTGACTCGAGAGCTAGGGGCGACCACTAATCCTCGATCCGCTGGTCGATGACTACGAAAGTAGCCCGACCGCTAGAACCAACCATACCGTGGCATCACAGTCCATATATCATAAGTGTGGATACAGATTATGAGGCAGGACCAAGTGTCAAGCTTAATGAACGCATTCTTGTACGAAGCCGATTGCGAAAGCACGGCTCCACATAGGGACGTGTTAGATGAGTGTGACGACGGAAGTCAAACGCTCGTTCCCATCCTCGATGGACACTCCTACCCTCATCTATCGTCTAACGAAAGACACATTGACCTGACATCCATGACCGAAGGGTCGTGGGGAATCCCGAATGCCTTAGACCTTTATTATTTAGTAGACCTCATTTCCCACAATCAATCAAACCAAACTTTCACGTGACAACCCCCGACCACTCATTCTCCCCCTTCCATAAAAGCTAAACACTAAATGACTGCCTCCCCTGAGTTCGACAATCTATACATACTATAATGCTCTATGCACTTACGGTGATTCGAGCGCTCTCGGGTGTGAACACGAGACGTCGAACAAGTTTTTGGCGCCATTGTCGGGGAGGCAATGGATTGTTTTGGCTTTCGGGTTTGAAAGTGCTGGTTTCATACATATTCAACCTTTCATCATTCATTTTTAATTTTTGTTTTTTCTATTATTATACGTTTCCTATGCTAACATCCCTCCCCAGCTTGCCCTTGTCCGAATATCATACATTCAGGAGGCTACTGTAACGACCAGTTTCACGATGCGTTTTATCCGTAATCTTCTGTGTGTTTATTCTTATTCGTATCCGTAGTTGTGGCTTACCTCATCCCGTACCGTATCAACTTCTGAATTTTATATATTAACTATTATTATTACTACTACTAAGATAAATCCCTTCTAATAATTAAATTAAAATATTTCAATTGTATTTTTGAATTTAAGATTATACCCATTTGAAATTATTAATGAATGATTTTAAAAACTTATTATGGTGAATAATTTTCTTAATTAACTATTTGAAAACCTTATTAATTAGACCCATTTAAACCCATATTGATTAGCCATTATCTCCCTTGAATTAAACCTATTAAATTTCAAATCCCTTTCCTATTATAACATTAGCCTTGTTGTAACCCCAGACCAATCGTTAACACACACCCAGTACACCTGAGAGAGAGGCCGAACTTTATGTGTATATATTATTAAAAAAAAGAAAAGCTAACCTAATACCTAGCTTTGCACTGCCATTTCAACCCTAAGCAAGCTAGCATTATTTTTATAAAAAGAGAATATGAAACTCTAGGGAACCGAAGCCCTCCTCACGTGCTCATGCCCCTACTGCCTTTTTGAAACCCTTTTAACAGTAACCCTCACAAAATTCTATATAATAAAAAACCTAGGCTAACATCTATACACAACAACCCTATTTCCTTATATATAAACAAACCCTAGGTTTTTAGCTTCTCCATACAACCACAGCCGCCCATATCATCATCTCCCCCACGCAAGCAACAAACCCGTCGACCTTCCTCCATCAACCCAGGCCTCACCACACGGTCACCCCCTCCTTCTTCTTCACGCAGAATCCCTACCCACGGCCTCCTTCCACTCGTGATGGCCCCCTCCTCGCCTTGCTGCACTCCCGCGCCATCACCCCCCACGCGACGTCTCCCTTCATCCACGCGATACAGCCGCTAGGCCCTCGGTTGCTCCTCGCATGCAAGCACCAACACCGGCATCATCCATGCCCAGGCAACCGGGATACGCACGCCAGGAGCTGCTCCCTACTCGCCGCTCCACACCCAGACCGCCGGCGGCGAGCTCAGATCCAACACCCCGTCTCCTTCCCTACTCTTCCCATCCAAGCACCGCGAGCTGCCCCCTCGCCCACAACAGCCCACGCCCAAACTTCGCCACCACCTGCGCCCCTCATCGCTCAGCGACCGGGCTTCCTCCTTCATCCACGAAACGACGCAGTAGATCCACCCTAAGAGCCACCCGTCCACTTCCCTTCGTGCTGCCCACCAGATCCCTACGCACCACCGTTGATGAACCCTCCTCAGATGGCCTCTCCGGCGAGCCCAGCCACTGACCAGAGCCATCACACCCTGCTAGGAACTCTACGGCAACAAAGATGGTAACGTGAGTCTCTATTCTTGAGTGATCAGTAGGTAGCAGTTTCCTATAGCATACATATGATGCAAGATTATAAGTAATTTTATATAATAGATGTTATATTTCTTATATGCAGTGATAAAGATGTGAATAGTAACTCTTTTATAAGGGCTAAATGTTATATTAAAATAAGTTATACATAGTTATAATATGTAAGTCCCAGACTCTTATGATACTAGTAATAGGCTGTAGATACATGAAGGACGGTATAATATAGTGTGCTATGTAGTAGTAGTATTATTAGCTTGTCACCTTTAGCTTAACATCACATATCTATTGTCGCAGATATATCGTATCTATCACCGCAATCACCTGGACTTGATCTGAATTTGTGTTTTATCAAACCAGCGAACCGTCATCACCGTAGCGTAGTACCCGTTGAGACGTTTCCGACGACACCAAGAATGCCAAAAACAGGCAAGTATAAGAATTGATATGATTTTTTGAAGTTTTGGCACTTTTACGCCGCTTTCACGTATTGTTGAATAACTTAAAAATTAGACTTGAAATGACATAAGAAATGACACCATGACGATCAGGACAAAATTTGTGATCCAACGGTATATCATATGATATACCTTAATTTTAAACAAATAAGAGAAAAAAATGCCTTCTGTAGCAAGTTCAATAAACGCACGTGTTCATTATTATTTTAAGAATGCGATAAAATTGTTCAACCCACTTCTGCCTTGTAGAACTGTCACAATAATGTAGTAATGTTGATAACATTAAATTTCTGCGTGTTTTGACATGTCTAACAAATAGTGACATCGTGAAAATCGTGCGCCTCGAAGGCGAAATCGTGAATTCGTGATGTCGTGTGAGTCGACTAGGCTGGCTCGTGTTCCAGTACAAAATTGGGGTGGGTTAGGGTTGAGCGGCCACTAGGCGTATGAAAGGGTCCTCTCTTCAAGAACACCACCCGCATGCGGTGGGTTAGCGTCAATCACGGTAAGCCCCCGTGAGAAGAACGACTTACTCATCACGTCCTAAAGGCGAGAACCCTAGATTAGATGTAAACTCTTGACATGAAACTTGTAATGCTAACTTAGTCTCATGAAAATTGATATGCTAATGAAATCAGAGAAAGTCTTTACTTTAATTCTTGAAACTGCTTAGAACTGCATTTAAGGATGTTCGTTTCCGTTTCTATATAATTGTTGATATTAAATTGCTACAGTGATTTCTTTAAAATATTAAATGCCTTCTTAAATTCATATCTGTCGTATATCTTGTCTTGGGTTGCTAACTCTTTCTTGCAGACCCTTAGCTGACATATATTCATGTTTCTGGATGTATGTCAGATTCTGAGCTCGAGTACCCGGAGGACCCGTACGTGACACCATATTTGGGGAGCCAGGAGTTGGCTCCTGACGCCGAGCCTCCCCCATCAGAGAACTAGTGGACCCATACTTTATTTTTTTCCTTAGTTTCCTTTCAGACGATGTAGTTGTTTGTGTACGCTTATTTCTGTTGCTACTTTAGCCCAGCAGTGGCTCGTTGTTTAATTTTGTGTACGAATAATATAACTCTGGATGTGGCTTTATTTTTTGAAATGTTTCTGATTGTTCTGTTACGCAAATGCAAGAACCTCATCTGTGTTTTTATCACAAAGGCTTATTGAACTCGAGCTTCACCGCTCCAGTTCAAGCGGACCGCGTAACGCTCCCGCTTCCGGTGTCCTTTGGGAAGCGGGGCGTTACAGGTTTTATTGGCGGCCCATGCAGGTCCTGCAACTGTGAAATTCAGAACAATGAGAACACTTTTCATTAGCCAAAACATCCAAAATTAGTTCGTACGCAAAATTACTCGAATACCTTGTCTCAGCACGATAGTAAACCCAATACCAGGATAATCGGAAGAGTTAGTTAGACGCTCGTGCTCGTTAGTTAGACACCCTTGCCACAACTTAGTATTATCACCTTTGGATTCGCCGTAGCGATTGATCATCCAGCTCTGACCATATTAGATTTTTTTCGAGTTTTGTTAGCCGTTCGCTTAGATTTATCTAATCTAGGGCCCAACCGAACGTAGCGACCATTGTCGTGCAAGTCGAACCGAGACGCCTGCAATGAGTAGACCTCGAGGTGTAAGATATTCCAGATACACAAGATCTCGATCTTGATCCTCTATGAACCCTCACCTCGGCTTTCCTAACGCAGTCTAGTCCGTTGAAGAACCTTAGTGCTAAACCTTAGCCGACCCAATTATTATTTCCCTGCTTTTACTATTTCCTAATCATTACACTTCTAGGTTAGTGATTGTAGAATGCCATCGTAGCGTACTCACGGAGTTACTTCCTATTCATCCTTACTTTTCGATCGTCGAACCCATTCCTTGTCCTTGATTCACATAGACTCTACATGTCCGCCATCTTTAACTTTGAACCTCCCCATTGCAGATCCAGGGTCATTTAAAAAGTATTTTCGATACTTCTTTTATTAAATTCTTCGCTAAGTTTTAAAATCCTTTCGAAAACTTTTACTTAGATTTTTCTACATTTCAGTCGACCTAAACCCAGTCTTGATTATGAAACTTTTCTGACACGCTCTCTAGTTACTATCCTATAGCGATTCTCTTACATACACCTTCCGCACTTCTATTTCACATAACCTCGTATAGCTACTCTATATTCCTCATGTAACTCTTTTTTTTAAACGTTATTTCTATTTCGCTAGCTCAAAATATTATCCCCTTTTCTTACCAACATACTTCAAAAATAGTCATTCCTACATACTTTTAAACTACCTTCCTAAGTTAAATAGAACTTCGAAATATTGTGCGTCAGTTTTATAATCATTGTCTTCATATTTCAAAAAAAAAAAGATTTTCTTTTTCAAACCTATTTTCCATTTGCAAAATAAGCACTACATCACTAGGCCTATATTACTCTTCACCTATTATTTGACTGACCACATTTTACGTCTTAACTCCTACCGTATGCTCACTATTTTCCGTAAGTTATGACGATATTGTTATTCTTACACACATCTTTATCTTCTTACTTTTGTACATAAATATTTTATCTCACCCAACCGACTAACCTCTTATCCATCTCACATTCGGAACCATCCGTCACAACATTAGTTCGTTGCGTCTTCCAGCTCTGAATCCGACACTATTACTTAGTTACCACTTTAGTGCTTATCATTGCTTGGTGAGACCATTATCATTGATTGTAGTGTTGTTGTGGTGCATGTGAATATATAGTGAGTGTGGACCCGTGTGTGCTAATCTCTATATACCACCCATGTATGAGTGTGCTTACCCTGAGTATATTAGTATAGTGTGATTATCTATTGTGATTGTATGTGCATGTATGGTAATACATGTCATATATGTATATAGTCGAGTATAGAAAAGTAAGTGTTATACTTATACCTAGGCGAGTGACTAGCTATATCACTATAGGAATATCTGTGCATATTGGATTTAGTATTGGTTAGTTACTGGGAGTATATGTACCTTAGTTGTATTTGTAAATGTTTGTAATTGTATGCTGGTACACTGATATGCAAGTTAGGCGTATGATAATATGTGTACGTATAGTTGTGTGTTCAAATTTATTATGTGATCTATATGTTAGCTTGTCTGGCGTGTGTCTGTGTGTATATATTTATGTGGTTAGTTATAGGTATGTATATATATATTGTAGGAATATGTGTGTTTTATGTATAGTAGGATTATAATATCGTATTACCCCTACGGGATGATGTACGAGCATGTGTATACCAGGAGGTATGCATGGACGTATGTTTGTGACTGCGCATATATATGGATGTATGAAATAGTATGCTAGCCCTATATAAATTACCATGGTTGTGTGTACTGGTGTGTATATATATGTCCTATATAGATACGAGATAGGTGTGTAGTAGCGTAAGTATGTTTATGTATGTAAAATGAACATACGTATAGGTATTGGAAAGTGTGTGTAACGGTCGCTTTCCGATCGTATCCTCTTCGTGCACGTGCTGTTGACCGTGCACGTATTTGTTTTAGACCTTGTTTGTTATTGAACACTTTGGTGTGATATGCCGTCGTGACCCTCTCAAAGAGTGTCTAATTGTGGAATTAATTTGGAACGTCATTTCACGGGTCGTTCTCCCACGATTTGACCTTGTTTGATGAGACGTCACGATGTACGCTTTTGTCGTGAGGCCTTTTATTTTTAATTACGTTTCCTATCGTCGAAATTGTGATCCGTCTTCTTAGTTGCGTTTCTCTTGTCCGTACGGTCACCACAGTATTTATCTCACAATTTTTGGTCTTCGTTTGACCTACCTTCGCTTTTCGCTCAACCTATTTTTTTTGCTTAACCCTAATTTTAATTGATTTCATCACTCTAATTATTATATTATATTAGTCTTAATCTCCCCTTACTGAGCCTAGCCATTAGTTGCTATTGGCCGAACTCATACCTAGGTGAGAGAGAGAGATAGCTATGTTTTTATATTAAATATTAACAAACTTTTCTCTATCAAAAAAAACAACTAGCCTGTATACCCAACTAGCCCACTTGCACCATCACTTATAATAACCAATGTCCTATGGTTTTTCTCAGCCCAATTGGAAGCCCGATAGCCTAGCCCATTATCCTACAAAGTTTAACCTAGGTCATTCTTTTCTTTCACAGTAATCACAACTAGCAACCCTACCTCTATTTTTATAACCCCAGTCTCCCTCATACGTGGGCCTTAGGCCTTATTCCTCTACTTAATATTAACCCAAGGACATCTCTAGCCCCTGCCTAGTACTCTTGCTAACAAGCCCTAAGATAAAACACACAGCCTCACCCTTACGTGCTCTAAGACCCTATATTCTCTTTATAATAACTCTAAATAAACCCTAGGGCGGGCCCTCTTTCTTTTTGTCCTCAGCACCAAACTGCAAGAGAGCCGCCGCTCTCATTCATTGGCGCAGCAGCAACCGCTCCCTCGTCATGTCTCTGACCCCCGACCCCTCACTGGAGACCTTCTCTCTCCACCCTGCCATGCCTCGCCGGAATCCCTGACCGCCCCCCGCATCGACCCACAACATCCCCACATCGCACGCTTCCCCTCCGCAGCAGCACATGGCTCCCCTCTCCGATCGCGCAAGCCCGCACGCCTGACCTCCTCCTCCCCACGGCCTTCTCCCCCGATGAATTCGTCGGTCTTCCCTTCATAGCCAGCGATCAGCATATGCAGCAACCCCAGGAGACGGCTTCTCTAAGCGACAGCCCTCCTCTGCCTTAAAACACGCGGCCATCTCTCCATTTCCGACCGCTCCACCTTGTATCACCGTCAGATCGCAAACTCTGGCCCTCTTTGCTTCGCTATCCGACCAAGCACCACCGCACCCCCACCGGAAAATGCCGCAAACCCCATCTTCTCCTCTTGCAAACTGCCGGCACCCTCTATAGGCTGCCGCCCTCCCCGTGGATACCAAGCTCTCAACCGCGCGGACGGCCCCTGCTGATGTCAGCAGACGGAGTTAGAGCGATAGCAAGTAAGTTTGCAGGCAAACTATGTTACACCATTGATATATATATATATATTAGTGATATATGGTTCCTTTATAACAGTACCCTATGTTGCACTGCATAAATTTTATAAACTAATGTATTGTGAGTAAAACCGTGAGTACTTGGGGTAGTGTGAATGAGTAGTATCTTTATTAATGTTAAGAAATTTGGTGTACATTGTAAACATTACAAGCTGGTATATATATGATCGTACGGTGATCACTTAGGTCTTATCTCATATTAAGTTATATATATTGTTATATCTGATAATAGGTTAGGTCATATCATAATGAAGTTGTATCCTTTTGGTTATAACTATGAGTAGGTTTTAATCTGTTATATATATTATAGAGAAATAGTGTATCAATAAACAGTGTATTAAAGATAGCGTAGTTGGATTTTATATTACTTTATCAGTTAACAACTTTTAGCTTATTATAAATCCATGTCGCAGATACTATACGTTTTATTCGCGACCCGTTACCGTCCCAAGCCGACGACGTTACCTTACACGCTACCTGAATCCAACCCCTGACGTCGCTACCCGACGTCAGAGTAGCTCTCGCATCGTGTTGAGGTAAGATCTGCCCCGTAGGAATCACCACTTGCCTGTTAATCAACTAAAATTGGTAAATTCTGATGGTTGTGTTTCACTAATCAAGATTAATAAATTGGGATGTAGGCTGGTCTGCGAACTGAACACATAAGTAGTTTGGACTCTGATTGATCGTGACTTCAGCTTGGTTGTTCATGCAAGTGAAACTTGCCAACCTTGTTTTAGGCCATGCTTTAGGCCAATTCCTTGCTTTTAGCGTAAAAGAGACTAGACCGTGAAATGATAGCGGTCTAGGCGCAATTTCAAGTTCTAGCTTGACAACGAAGCTAGAACTGCCTTTCGTCATGTCATGTCATGCATTTGCCTGACACATTTAATTTACCTAACGGTACGCATTTTTATTTGAATATCTGCCATGCATTTGCATTCTTTACATGTCATCTGATTCGTATGTTGCATCGTAGCACACACTACAAAATACTTGTACAATCCGTTTTTCCGGCCAGGCACCTGCTATGCGGGCATAACCCTACGCCATACTTGTTAAAAACACTTCCTGGATCGTGATCTAGAAGCGAGCATTCCGTGTTCGAGGGTAAGGCCCTGGCTCGATACACGTGGAGGGGTAGCGATAAATGGTCACTTGAGCGTAAGAGTTGGCTCGATCAGCCACTCTAGCCAAAAAGGCGGAATCTCTGTGCATAATGTGCTTACTAGACCTGTCTTTGTACTTGTACTTGTTCATGTAAAAACTTAACATCCATGCCATGTTTCAAATGCCATGCTCGTACTTTTCTTTACCTTACCTTACTTGTCGCACTCATGTTATTACGTCCATGTCATTGCATCATGCTAGAATTGCTAGGTTGTTCACTTTACTTTCAGTTTCCTTGCACAAGTCTCTTGTAGACTTGCTGACATGTGCCCCTTGCTCTTTTGGGTGTCACATGTTAGACCCTGAGCCAGAGACCGTAGCTGAGTACGTGGTTGTTGCTGACGTTGAGCCTGAGTCCATGTCTGCCCAGGAGGAGTTTAGTGGATACCGGTGATCTTTCTTAGAGACCTTGCTGAGCTTCCTTTTGTTTTAGGATTTTTGTTAGTTGTCGATGTGTGGCACCTTTACTTTGTACGTTCTACTTTTGTTGGCCATGCTTGGGCCTTTAGACTATTTTTCTTTTAGCCTGGTGGCTTTTCTGCGATGTTGGAATTTATTATTATGGGTATTCTGAGATTTCTCTTTTGTCTCATTTCCTTATTATTATCTTTGTTTCGTTTCACGTTGCAAGGACCTGCCATTTAATGTTGATTGACGCTTATCGGACTTGCAGCTTTGCAGCTTCAAGTCTGAGCGGACCTTCTCATGCTTCGCCTCCATATTTTTGAGAAGCGGGGCGTGACAGTGTGAGATATAAGAGTAAGTGTATGCATATGGATGTATATGGTTTCATTATAATGTAGGTATGAGGACGGGGCGTGACAATGTGAGATATAAGAGTAAGTGTATGCATATGGATGTATATGGGATAGAATGACCTTAGTATCTAAGTCCGCTCACCCCTACGTCGGCCTATTTAAGGAAGTCTGAGGATGGACTTAATCCTAAGGTGGGTAGATTACTATGACCATAGTGCTATGAGTAAGGCTTAAATAAATTTGTGCATGTTATAATGATTACATGCATGTATATACGTATAGTGATATATATTATTACGTGTATATAGTAATATGCGGTATGTAAAAGCGATCATATGATTGAAATGTTAATTGACAAAGAATGAGTGTATTTTATTAGTGGTATGTTTATGTCACATGTGGTACTATATCAGTATAGATTGTGAGTGTATAAGATGTATGGTTTTACCTTGTGTATTGGTAATGATGTGAGTGTGGAAGGTGATAACACGCTTACTGCTAGTAAATTGACGTGGTTGTGTAGTAAAGTGTTACTATTCACCCGAGTATAATATTAGTTGGATTATATTTGTAGGGTGGTATTAAACATATCATGTAAATCTGTAATTAGTAATGTGTGTATGTGTATAGTTACTAGTAGCATTGGCATTGATTAGTATTATCGGTGGTAATACAATTGTGTTGATATTAATATTAGAAATTACTATTTGGTTATGGCATGCTGGTTGTTATGGTGTATGCGTTAGAAAATGAGGTACGAGCGTTACCCTTACGTTTTCCCAGTGTCTTAGCCGATTAGATTCCGAGGACGGAATCGTTCATAAGGTGGGTAGGATGTAACGACCAGTTTCACGATGCGTTTTATCCGTAATCTTCCGTGTGTTTATTCTTATTCGTATCCGTAGTTATGGCTTACCTCATCCCGTACCGCATCAACTTCTGACTTTTATATATTAACTATTATTATTACTACTACTATGATAAATCCCTTCTAATAATTAAATTAAAATATTTCAATTGTATTTTTGAATTTAAGATTATACCCATTTGAAATTATTAATGAATGATTTTGAAAACTTATTATGGTGAATAATTTTCTTAATTAACTATTTGAAAACCTTCTTAATTAGACCCAATTAAACCCATATTGATTAGCCATTATCTCCCGTGAATTAAACCTATTAAATTTCAAATCCCATTCCTATTATAACATTAGCCTTGTTGTAACCCCAGACCAATCGTTAACACACACACCCAGCACACCTGAGAGAGAGGCCGAACTTTATGTATATATATTACTAAAAAAAGAAAAGCTAACCTAATACCTAGCTTTGCACTGCCATTTCAACCCTAAGCAAGCTAGCTTTATTTTTATAAAAAGAGAATATGAAACTCTAGGGAACCGAAGCCCTCCTCACGTGCTCATGCCCCTACTGCCTTTTTGAAACCCTTTTAACAATAACCCTCACAAAATTCTATATAATAAAAAACCTAGGCTAACATCTATACACAACAACCCTATTTCCTTATATATAAACAAACCCTAGGTTTTTAGCTTCTCCCTACAACCACAGCCGCCCATATCATCATCTCCCCCACGCAAGCAACAAACCCGTCGACCTTCCTCCATCAACCCAGGCCTCACCACGCGGTCACCCCCCTTCTTCTTCACGCAGCATCCCTACCCATGGCCTCTTTCCACTCGCGACGGCCACCTCCTCGCCTTGCTGCACTCCCACGCCATCACCCCCCACGCGACGTCTCCCTTCATCCATGCGACACATCCGCTAGGTCCTCTGTTTCTCCTCGCACGCAAGCACCAACACCGGCATCATCCATGCCCAGGCAACCGGGATACGCACGCTAGGAGCTGCTCCCTCCTCGTCGCTCCACACCCAGACCGCCAGTGGCGAGCTCAGATCCAACACCCCGTCTCCTTCCCTCCTCTTCCCGTCCAAGCACCGTGAGCTGCCCCCTCGCCTACAACAGCCCACGCCCAGACTATGCCGCCACCTGCGCCCCTCATCACCCAGCGACCGGGCTTCCTCCTTCATCCACGAAACGACGCAGTAGATCTGCCCTAAGAGCCACTCATCCACTTCCCTTCGTGCTACCCTCCAGATCCCTACGCACCACCGTTGCTGAACCCGCCTCTAACGGCCTCTCTGGCGAGCGCAGCCATCGATCAGAGCCATCACACACAGCTAGGAACTCTACGGCAACGAAGATGGTATCGTGAGTCTCTATTCTTGAGTGATCAGTGGGTAGCAGTTTCCTATAGCATACGTATGATGTAAGATTATAAGTAATTTTATATAATAGATGTTATATTTCTTATATGCAGTGATAAAGATGTGAATAGTAACTCTTTTATAAGGGCTGAATGTTATATTAAGATAAGTTATACATAGTTATAATATGTAAGTCCCAGACTCTTATGATACTAGTAATAGGCTGTAGATACATGAAGGACGGTATAATATAGTGTGTTATGTAGTAGTATTATTATTAGCTTGTCACCTTTAGCTTAACATCACATATCTATTGTCGCAGATATATCGTATATATCCCCGTAATCACCTGGACCTGATCTGAATTTGTGTTTTATCAAACCAGTGAACCGTCATCACCGTAGCGTAGTACCCGTTGAGACGTTTCCGACGACACCAAGAACGCCAAAAATAGGCAAGTATACGAATTGATATGATTTTTTGAAGTTTCGGCACTTTTACGCCGCTTTCACGTATTGTTGAATAACATAAAAATTAGACGTGAAATGACGTAAGAAAATGACACCATGACGATCAGGACAAAATTTGTGATCCAACGGTATATCATATGATATACCTTAATTTTAAACAAATAAGAGAGAAAAATGCCTTCTGTAGCAAGTTCAATAAACACACGTATTCGTTATTATTTTAAGAATGCGATAAAATTGTTCAACCCACTTCTGCCATGTAGAACTATCACAATAATGTAGTAATGTTGATAACATTAAATTTCTGCGTGTCTTGACATGTCTAACAAATAGTGACATCGTGAAAATCGTGCGCCTTGAAGGAGAAATCGTGAATTCGTGATGTCGTGTGAGTCGACTAGGCTGGCTCGTGTTCCAGTACAAAATTGGGGTGGGGTTAGGGTTGAGCGGCCACTAGGCGTATGAAAGGGTCCTCTCTTCAAGAGCATCACCCGCATGCGGTGGGTTGGCGTCAATCACGGTAAGCCCACGTGAGAAGAACGACTTACTCATCACGTCCTAAAGGCGAGAACCCTAGATTAGATGTAAACTCTTGACATGAAACTTGCAATGCTAACTTGGTCTCATGAAAATTGATATGCTAATGAATTCAGAGAAAGTCATTACTTTAATTCTTGAAACTGCTTAGAACTGCATTTAAGGATGTTCGTTTCCGTTTCTATATAATTGTTGATATTAAATTGCTGCAGTCATTTCTTTAAAATATTAAATGCCTTCTTAAATTCATATCTTTCGTATATCTTGTCTTGGGTTGCTAACTCTTTTTTGTAGACCCCTAGCTGACATACATTCATGTTTCTGGATGTATGTCAGATTCTGAGCTCGTGTACCTGGAGGACCCGTACGTGACACCAGATTTGGGGAGCCAGGAGTTGGCTCCTGACGCCGAGCCTCCCCCAGTAGAGAACTAGCGGACCCATACTTTATTGCTTTCCTTAGTTTCCTTTCAGACGCTGTAGTTATTTGTGTACGCTTATTTCTGTTGCTACTTTAGCCCAGCTGTGGCTCGTTGTTTAATTTCGTGTACGAACATTATAACTCTGGATGTGGCTTTATTTTCGGAAATGTTTCTGATTGTTCTGATACGCAAATGCAAGAACCTCATCTGTGTTTTTATCGCAAACGCTTATTGAACTCGAGCTTCACCGCTACAGTTCAAGCAGACCGTGTAACGCTCCCGCCTCCGGTGTCTTTTGGGAAGCGGAGCGTTACAGCTATAATGTGTCGGTAAAACCCGTGTCTGACCAAGAGCTTCCCTCGGTCTGACCGAGGATTCCGCCTGCACCGACCCCCGCTCTGCACCCCGCTCCGCATCCCCGCTACGACCGACGCTCCCGCCCGCACTAACCGAGAGATCCCCCGCTTCGCCCGCACTGTTGCAACGTTGCAACATTGCAAGCCTCGCCCAAGCGCCCGACCGACCCGCCCCAAGTGCCCGACCGAAGGAATTCTCCACAGCGGCCTGCTGTGACCGACCCCGCAGCGCTGCAACCCCCGCCCGCAGTTTCTGTCCGAGGGATTTCTCCGCACCGACCCGTGTCTGACCGAGCGACGTTTTTCGCAACGTCGCAACTTCCGTACCGCTTGCCACCATGGGCCCCCAAGTTCTCCAGAGGTATTGTGGGTCCCCCATTGGTCCCTAGAACTACTGTGGGTCCCACCTAGGTGTCTATTCTTCGAGGATTTGCCGTTTACGACGTTACGATACGTCGTAGCCTGTTGTCACACGTTCTAGCTCTGGAATCTTGGTCCGTTGATCTAGTTGCTATCCAGACTTGGCAAGTGAGTAATCTATTTTGGAATCCGGACTAGGAGCGCGTTCTTTTATTCCAACCCCTGGCGTCGCTACCCGACGCCAGTGTATCCTTCGTGTCGTGTTGAGGTAACGATCTGCACCCCTAGGACCCCCAACATACTGCCTGCTAATCAAGACTAAAATCAATGTTTTTAAATTGTTTTAATTAACTAATCAAGATTAATAAAACGGGATGTAGGTCGGTGGACTCGTGCACGTAGGATATTTGTGACTTTGGACTCGTTGGACGGTGTTTCTCAGACGTTTGACTTGCAAGCAAGTGAAACTTGCCAACTTTTGCTTAGGGCCATGTTTTTAGGCCACTTCCTTGCTTTTAGCGTAAAAGAGACTAGACAGTGAAATGATAGCTGTCTAGACGCAACTTTAAGATCTAGCTTGACAACGAAGCTAGATCTGTCACCCTGCCATGTCATTCATGCATTGTTATCTGCCAAGTTTAAATTCCTTATCTGTACGCACTTTTAACTGCCATGCATTGCATCTTACATGTCATCCAAGTTGATTGTTGCATTCGTAGCACACGCTACAATACTTGTACTTCCTTGTCTCGGCTAGGTGCACCCATATGCCATCATGAAAAATACTTCTTGGACTCGTGATCCAGAAGCGGGCCACATGTGTTGGTCAAAAGCCAATGCCCGACTTCCTTGTTACGGCTAGGTGCACCCCTATGCCATCTTGAAAAACACTTTCTGGCTCATGATCCAGAAGCGGGCCTCATGTGTTGGTCAAAAGCCAATGCCTGATACATGTGGAGGGGTAGGGATAAGCGATCACTTGAGCTAGGAGTTGGCCGCGTAGCCACTCTAGCCAAAAGGCGTAATCTATGTGCACGACGTGCTTACTAGACTTGTCCTTGTGCTTGTGTTTGTTCTTGTAAAACTTGACATCCATGCCATGATTTAAATGCCATGCTCGTACATTACCTTACTTGTTGCACCCATACTATATCTGCCATGTCATTGCATCATGCTAGAACTGCTAGGTTGCTTTACTTTTACTTTCAGTTTCCTTGCACAAGTCTCTTGTAGACTTGCTGACATGTGCCCCTTGCTCTTTTGGGTGTCACATGTTAGACCCTGAGCCAGAGACCGTTGCTGAGTACGTGGTAATTGCTGACGCTGAGCCTGAGCCCATGTCTGTCCAGGAGGAGTTGTGGATACCGGTGACCAGTCTTAGTGACCTTGCTGAGCTTCCTTTGGTTTTAGGATTTCTGTTAGATGTTGGTGGGTGACACCTTTATTTTGTACGTCATACTTTTGTTGGCCATGCTGGGGCCTTTTTGGACTCTTTTCTTTTAGCCTGGTGGCTTTTCTGCGATGTTGGAGTTTGTTATTATATATATTCTGAGATTTCTTTTGTCTCATATTCTTTATTATTATCTTTGTTTCCTATCGCAATTGCAAGGACCCGCCATTTAAAGTAGTTTGACGCTTATCGGACTTGCAGCTTTGTTGCTTCAAGTCTGAGTGGACCTTCTCACGCTTCGCCTCCATATTTTTGGGAAGCGGGGTGTGACAGGCTTATAGTTCATTGTAGTTATACATGGAAACATATTAATGCTAGTATCTTCTTTGAGGCTGGAGTAGGTCGTTGGGGTGACCGAACCAAGGTAAATCTGCTGTGCACTCTGTGATTGCTTATTATTTACGCTGCATCTTCTATAACTGCATGTGATTGCTCGTGGGTTGTACGAGAATTTTTATCAGCCTATTCACCCCCCTCTAGGCTTAGATCTAGATCTAACATTCCTATCGATCGAGCTCCTCCGTATTATCTCACCATCTCCTTCCCTCCACGACCTAAATTCCTCATCTCCACCTCCCTACTCCCCATCTCCACCCTAAATATCATTCTTCTCCACCTCCCCCAAACCCTAACATCACAAATTTCCCCAAATTCAAAAAAAATCAAACCCAAAGTCCGAATTTTACCAATTGTATTGGGCTTGCGTGGTTGCTTAGAGGAGAACGTGAAGTCTTCTTGTCTAGCTTGGGGGATTTCACACGTTTGGGCATGTGGAGCACGTAGTTCTCGGTGTCAGCTTGCTTGCTTGCTTGGGTATACTCCTTCCATGCTTGCGCTTTTATTTTCATATCATTATTTGGTTATTTGGTTGATTAAGCACTAACGCCATGCCACCCTGCAAGGGCACCAGGGCACGCATTCGCACACCCACACCAACTCCACCACCACCACCTCCATAGTCACCTCCTAAGAAGAAGCGAAACCCTTCTGCTTCCTCCTCTAGGACACATGTCCCCACAACAGAGCCCGCACCTCCACCGCCTCCACCTCCACATCCTGGGGGCACCCATATTGAGACGTTCGGCATCACATTTATAGACGACGTACATCGTCAAAAATTTACAGAACTCTCTAAACGCCCAATCATAGTCACAAAGTTCGCTGACTTAGGAGAACTAGAGCAACTAGGTCTATTGCCAGGGGTTCTGCAACTTTATCGTAACTTAGGCTGGGAGTATTTCTTAGGGTTGAATACACTCGACTCACCTTGGAAGTGTTTGATCTGGATCTAAGACTAGGGGTGAATATGCTTAAAAAATATTCGTGCAACCCACACGAAATCTCAGGCAGTTGTAGCCCAATCAATCAGACACAGAGTATAGTAAAGCAGTCACATCATGCACATGCGATATACCTTGGTTCAGTCATTCCAACAACCTACGTCCAGCCCCAAAAGAAATACTAGATTATTAAAGTTAACTTGTACAACTTGTAGCTAGAGCACCAACTCTACACTCACCTGGCTCTCAATACCTGCACTTACCAAAGTGCCCAAACAATAAAAACACTAGTAAAGCTCTCTCTTGGCTAGTCCCAACTAGCTAAGTCCCCAAAAAGATAATAAATTGTTCCACAAGATTACAACACCAATATCACAAAATAAGTATGAGTTTAGAATTGTTCAGTTGTGACTGTGTTGATGTCTCTGTCGTTCAGCGCTGGTCAGAAGCAATCTGACATGTAGTAGTCCCTCGTCTCTAATCCCACCTCCTTGGATGATGATCTGAACGTGTTGTGGCTGCCTTCTTTCTTCTATCAAAAATGTTGAGAATTGCGGCAGGTTTTTTGGTCTCCTTTTGTTCGGCCAGATCTTTGGGATTTTAAACAAAGAAACCTACGGCCAAGAGTTTGGGGTTTTTGCAAATATATTGGTCAAATTTTTTGGCTGCTAGGGTTTTCAAAAAGGAGATTTCGGCTTCTGTAAGTCAAATAATTCAGCAGCTTTTGTATTTGCAAAGAAGAGAAAGACAGTAGCTCGTGCTCTTGGAGAATTTTTAATGAAAGAAAAAACAATGTGACCTTTGGGAATTGAAGATTGTGGGTGCCTCCTTGGGAATTGAACAAGAGTACGGCTGCTCTAAGTATTTGTGCGGCTCGACTCAAAAACAAATTTGTACGTCTCTCTAGAATTTTTGCGGCTGCCTCTAGTATTTTTGATGAAGAGATTGTGATTTGCTCCACAGGTGAAAAGAAAACATTGCGGCTGATTGGCTCTTGCGGTTTTCTCTATGATAACAGGCGGCTGCTCTTTGCTTTTGAGAGAACCTCTAAAGTTGCGGCTTTGATTTCTTTTTGATTGAAAGAGAGAACACCAAAATGGCCTGATGCTCTTGGGAAAGATAAGGTTGCTGCTCTTCTCTATTTCGGCCAACTATCCTTGTTTTTTATTTCTTTGCTTGTATATATAAGGGGCAAGTAGCTTGCGGCAATAGGAGAGTCCCTATGTCTAGGGTTGTGGCAAGGGATAGATCAACGGCTATGATTAATTAGGCTATAGGGAATCCTGGTGATAGGGGGAATTGCAATGTGTACAGAGTTTGGACTTAATACGAAATATGATTTGGGTTTGACTCCAATAGATATGAGTCAACTCAAGCTAAGTTCTCCCTCTTTCTCCTTTGCACATTGACCAAGTCTCTTTGTAAATTAATCACAAGTTTGCCATTCCTGAATACTTAAAACACACGTTAAAAACGTTCACACACGTTTGTTATCATCAAACACGAAGTTCACAGATCGTTGCTATCAACAATCTCCCCCTTTTGATGATGACAAACTAAGTATAAGATTTGAGAAATAAGTTTCCAAAATAGGGTGTGTGAAAGTGTGATGACAGTGGGTGACATGCAATGAGATATAATGAAGTGCAAACAATGATGTGCAAAGTTAACAATATGCATGCTCTCCCTATTTATGTGCTTCCCCAAAATCCATTAATGATCCCCCTTAATAAAACATTCATATTCATTAGGCATACATTCACATTACAATCACATATAACTCAAATTATTCTCCCCATTTTGTTATCATCAAAAGTAGAAACACGAAGTCAAAAACATATACCATGCAAAAAGAGAGCATTATAAGCCAAAATCAACAACTACATGTATACTACCATAGAATAATCAAGTCAAATCCAATGACGTTAATCAACTTAGACTTCAATACCAACATGCAAGTGTGATGATTAAAATTGAAGCACATAAGGAGAATCATTAAGAAGGTCAACCAAAACCAATCCACATTTTCCATATAACGTTCTATCACCGAGGATTGATTTTCCCCATCTCATTAAAAATGAGTTCAAGATACCACACCCCAAAACATAGCCTATAAGGACACTTAGATGTTGGGGTGGCTTTGCTTGACGAGTGAATACACCAACGCTAAAGTTTACCCATAAAGCTTATGTTCGATACTCGTGGGTAATACCGTTGCCAAGGATTGTATCCATTTTTCATATGGAGCAATTAAAATTCTATTTCATTTTTATACTTGTAGGATCATTTTTAATGCTCAATTTTTATCCATGGCAAGGTATATCATATCCCTTAGATTTTCAGTTAAGTTACCCTCATACATTCACTTTCCATACTTCATAAACGATATCTCCAAATGTGCAACAATAATAATACATTTGGAAGTGAAATAGGAGGTGTAGAAATCAAGTTATTGTCAGTCATTGAACATGCCATGAATATTTAGAAAATGAATATGCGCATGTAGCAAACAACAATAATACGCCAATTTCTAAGTAGATATGAAAATCATTCATGAAGACGTCTTTTAATGAATCAAAGAGAAAGATAAAATTTAAGCACCATTTTTTTTATTTTTCAGTTTTTAATGCATGAAGTACTAAAGCAAACATGAGATGTAGTCACACAAAACAAAGAAAATCATGCACACATAACAATGCAGCAACTGGCACACAAACAAGAAAAAAGTTCAAGCACACAAGAAAGCATGAAATCTCGTACTAATTTTTATCAATAATACCAAGCTCAAGATGAAGATGACAAAAGCGAGCCTCAACTAAAGGTTGGTGAATATGTCTGCAAGTTTTGATTCCGTGGGAACAGACTCGACAAACACATCCTTTTTAGTGAGGTAATCTCTAAGAAAATGGTGTCTTACGTCAATATGTTTAGTACAAGAGTGGTGTACGGTATTATTAGAAAGATCTATGGCACTCTTGCTATCACATCTGAGAGAGACTCTTTTAAGAGCTAGTTTATAGTCAGATAATGTTTGTATCATCCACAATACTCGAGCTCAATAACTGCCTAAGGCAATGTATTCTGCTTTAGTAATGGATAATGCAACACTATTTTGCTTATGGCTAGACCATGAAACTAAAGAGTGTCCTAGTATAAAACAAGTGTGCTCTTTCTATCAGTTAAACTACCCGCATAATCAGCATCAGAATAACCCACCAAATCAAAATTACCATTAGAAGGATACCAAAGGGCTAAAGTAGGTGTACTAATTAGGTATCTAAAGATCCTTTTAATGGCTTTTAAATGAGACTCTTTTGGGTTTGATTGAAAGCGTGCACACAAGCATACAACAAACATTATATCAGGTCTAGAAGCAGTCAAGTACAACAAGGAACCAATCATGCCTCGATATAGCTTTTGGTCCACTGCAACTCCTTGTTCATCCTTGTCCATTTTTGTGTTGGGGCACATCAACGTTCCAATTCATTTAAACTTCTCCTTCCCAAACTTTTTCTGAAGCTCCTTGATGTATTTGGTTTGAGATAGAAAGATGCCTTCCTTTACTTGCTTTACTTGGAACCCAAGAAAATATTTCAGCTCTCCCACAAGGCTCATCTCAAATTGATCTTGTATGACTCTCTCAAACTGTTGACATAGAAGATCATTAGTAGCACCATAAATAATATCATCAACATATATTTGCACAATGAGAAAATCATCAGATTCATGCATCAAAAATAATGTATTGTCAGCACTCCCCTTTTTAAAATTATTTTCCAACAAATATTTGCTTAGACGGTCATACCAAGCTCGTGGAGCTTGCTTAAGACCATACAAAGCTTTTCTAATTTATAAACATGGTTTGGAAAATTATGGCTTTCAAAACCTGGGGGTTGCTCAACAAATACCTCTTCTTTTATGTAGCCATTAAGAAAAGTGCCTTTTACATCCATTTATTTCAGTTTGAGCCCTTTATAACTTGCAAAAGCTAGCAAGATTCTAATGGACTCAAGCCTAGCAACTGGTGCAAAAATCTCATCCACATCAATTCCTTCAATTTGATTATAACCTTTAGCTACCAACCTAGCCTTGTTTTTAATAACATTACCAGATTCATCATGCTTATTTTTAAACACCCATTTAGTACCAACAATAGGATAATCAGTGGGTCTTGGCACAAGTTTCCAAACATTATTTCTAACAAATTGATTCAATTCATCTTGCATGGCCAAAACCCAACGTTCCTCTTCTCAAGCAGTTTCAATGTTTTTAGGCTGTATTTCAGAAATAAAATCACCATAAATACATAGAGCGCATAGATTTCTAAAAGAGGAACGTGTGCGAATACTTGCCGTAGGCTCACCTAGAATCAAATCTGATGTGTGGTTTTGATTGAATCTCAGCTCTCATCTGGTAAAGGCTTCATCTTGTATTTCAACTGTGCCAATTTCAGTTTCCTTTTCTCTTTCAGGTTCCTCCTCATTATTCCTATGAATGCTTTGTTGTTCTACATTTTTCTCTCCATTGTTCTGCCTGCAATGCATTTATTATAAATCCTGTATGCTCTACTCCTTGCTGAATATCCCACGAAGACTCCCTCATCTGATTTGGATTCAAATGTGCCAAGCTGATCTGCAGTGTTTAGTATATAGCACCTGCATCCAAAAACTCTAAAGTAAGTAAATTTCGGGGTGTTGCCATGCCATAGTTCATAAGAGGTTTTATTTAGTATAGGTTTAAGCATAACTCTATTGCATAACATGCAGTATTAATGGCCTTTGCCCAAAAAGACATATGCAAACTTTATTCATTTAACATACTCCGAGCCATCTCTTTTAATGTGCGATTCTTTATTTCAACCACCCCATTTTGTTGAGGTGTTCTAGGAGAAGAGAATTAATGTAAAATTCCTTTTTCAAGACAAAATTTTTCAAAAATAGCGTTTTCAAACTCACCTCCATGATCGCTTCTAATTTTTACAATGGAAGAATTTTTCTCATTAGAAACTTGTATGCAAAAGTTTTGAAAATTGTCAAATGAGTCTGATTTTTTGGCTAGAAAGTAAACCCATGTATATCTAGAGAAATCATCAACCAATACTAAACAAAACTTTTTACCTCCTAGGCTAGCAATATCTGTTGGACCAAATAAATCCATGTGCACTAATTCCAATATGCGTGTGGTGGCAACTTCATTAATGCTAGAGAAAGTAGATCTAGTTTGCTTACGTTTTGTGCATGCCACACACAACTTACCATTCTCATATGTCCGGTGCGGTAGTCCTCTTACCAAAATTTTGTTTTCCAGCTTCTTGATCAATCCCATGCTTGTATGTGCTAATCGTCTATGCCATAGTGTGGCATCTTCTTCACCTACATGCAAGCATTTAGAAATAGTTAGTTCTTCAATCATAAGAGTATAAACACCATTCTTTCTATTTGTAGTAATAATAGTGTCACATATGGAACTATCAATGATTCTACAAAGTTTTGCATCAAATTCAACTTTCATACCTTTGTCGCACAGCTGACTGATAGAAATGAGGTTATGTTTCAGCTTTTCAACCAATATAACATCTGTAAGCTGAAAGGTGTCGTTATCTACAACACCTTTACCAATTACCTTGCATTTTCCATTGTCCCCTAAAGTAACACTTTCTCCTTCATGCTTTTCAAGGCTAAGAAACTTTTCGCTAAAACCTGTCATGTGTCTTGAGCAACCAGAGTCTAAGTACCACTCATACCGTTGTCCCTTAGCAGTGCCATGTACCTACACATAAGAAGAGATTGATACATGTTACCTAGGAATCCAAATAAGCCCACTAGTGTTAGTCACTTTACTTTTTGGAACCCAAATTTGCTTAAATTTGATGTTGGTGTTCCTATACTTGCAATTATAATATACTTGACCAACACTACCACATGTATAACATTTATCAAGCATACTTCTTCCTACACCAGTTTCTTTTTGATACTTTCTATTAATTCTTGGCCTTTCATCAATTTTATTTCCATAGCCCAAACCATGCATATTATTTCCATGTATGTGATTTCCTAGAATAATGTCTAAAGAATGCTTTCCAACACCAAATTTTTTAATAGACACTTCAAGATCAGATATTTTAGATTTTAAAAACATGTTCTCATTAACAAGCATGGTACATTTACCAATAAAGGCCATTTTGTTCTCTTCCTCACTCTTTTTCAGATTAACCATCTTCTTTTCTAGCTCTTTGTTTTCATTGATTAGCATGCAAATTTTCTCATTTAGCAATTTATTTTCAACTTCTAGCTTAATTATATTTTGTTTAAACATGCTAATATCTTTAAGCAAAGTAGAGCAATTAAGACATTCAGTTTTAGCAGGCATGCTAGAGTTTCCCTTTTTCAAAGAGCTAATAGTAGAATTACATTCAGCAAGCTTTTCTTTTATTTCATCAACTTCTAATGACATGTTATAGTTGTCTTGCTGCACTTCAAAGTTAGCATTTTTAAACTTCTCTACATGGGATTCAAGTAACTCAACAGTTGATTCCAAGCTTCGAATTTCATCTTGCATTTCTTTAAAAGTAGTCACAAGTTGAGCTTTGGTTAGAGATTTTACCTCATCTAGTTCTCCCATCAGGCAAAGGGAGGAGTGGGCAACTTCCTCTTGAGATTCATTCTCGTTGTCCATATCCCATGTTAGCACTAGAGATTTCCCTTTTTGATCCGCAGCATTGTTCTTTGATTGAGGGCATTGCTTCATGAAGTGTCTCTGCTTTTTACATTTAAAACATATAACAGGACCAGTAGTAGTTTGCTCAGAAAATTTATTTGCAGAATTAAACTTGTTAGAGCGATTAAACCTTTTTAGCATCTCTGATCTCCCATTGCCTATTCTGATATATTTGTTGAAGCTTCTCACCAAAAAGGCCTCCTCTTCATCTCCATCTTCATCCTCCTTAGCATGAGGGGTTGGTGCCTTCGAAGTCTTGATTTCATTGTTCTCTCTCAGTTCAATGCTCTGCAGTTCCAGCTCATTAGACATCAGGTTCCATATCAGGTCTTCCACTTTCATCTGCGATAAATCCTTCGCTTCCTGAATAGCTGTAATTTTGGGGCGGAAGGAGCTAGGCAATACTCTCAAGATCTTTCTGATTTTCTCCAGTCTCGAGTACGGCTTTCAAAGAGAGGTAGATTTGTGGATGATGTCTGTGAACCTCGCAAACATCTCCTTAATTGACTCTATGGAAGCATACAGAAGTTTTCATATTCAGTGTTGAGCAGCGCAAGTCTGGACTCCTTAACTTGCAATGTACCCTCAGAATCACCTCCAGAGTGTGCCAAATTTCCTGCGTAGTTTGACATTGAGATATACGGTTAAACTCAGGTTTATCTAAAGAACAAATCAGAGCATTCATAACTTTATTATTTAAAGAAAAACGTTTCTTTTCATGATCATCCCACTTATCTTCGGGTTTCACATTTCATTATCTTCAATTTTAATAGTGGGATGATTATAGCCTTTTTCCATAATTCTCCACACATCATAATCAACAACAGTAAAATAAATCCTCATCCTATTTTTCCAATATGCAAAATCAACACCATTGAACTTAGGGGGATGAGAAATAGACTGACCCTCAGCAAAAGCAGAATCAGACATATTAATAGGCATGATCAACTAGGCTAGATCCTTTAAACTGACTCTGATACCACATGTTGGATCTGATCTAAGCCTAGAGGGGGTGAATAGGCTTATAAAAATATTCGTGCAACCCACACGAAATCTCAGGTGGTTATAGCCCAATCGATCAGACATAGAGTATAACAAATAAGTCACATCATGCACATTCGATATACCCATGTTCGGTCATCCCAATGACCTATGTCCAACCTTAAAAGCAATACTAGATTATTAAAGTTAACTAGTACAACATGTAGCTAGAGCACCAACTCTACACTCACCTGGCTCTCAGTACCTGCACTCACCAAAGTGCCCAAATAGTAACAATACTAGTAAAGCTCTCTCTTGGCTAGTCCCAACTAGCCAAGCCCCCAAAAAGATAATAAATTGTTTCACAAAGATTACAACACCAATATCACAAAATATAATAAAGTATGAGTTTAGAATTGCTCAGTTTTGACGGTGTCGATGTCTATGTCGTTCAGCGCATGGTCAGAAGCAATCTTACATGTAGTAGTCCCTCGTCTCTAATCCCAACTCCTTGGATGATGATCTGAATGTGTTGTGGCTGTCTTCTTTCTTCTATAAAAATGTTGAGAATTGCGACAGGCTTTTTGGTCTCCTTTTCTTCGGCCAGATCTTTAGGATTTCAAACAAAGAGACCTGCGGCCAAGAGCTTGGGGTTTTTGCAAATATATTGGTCAAATATTTCGGCTGCTAGGGTTTTCAAAAAGGAGATTACGTCTTTTGTAAGTAAAAGAATTCAGTACCTTTTGTATTTGCAAAGAAGAGAAAGACAGCAGCTCGTGCTCTTGGAGAATTTTTAATGAAAAAAACAATGTGACCTTTGGGAATTGAAGATTGCGGGTGCCTACTGTGGAATTGAACAAGAGTGTGTCTGCTCCAAGTATTTGTGCGGCTTGACTCAAAAACAAATTTGTGCGGCTCTCTAGAATTTTTGCGGCTGCCTCTTGTATTTTTGATGCAGAGATTATGATTTGCTCCCAGGGTGAAAAGAAAACATGCGGCTGATTGGCTCTTGAGGTTTTCTCTATGGTAACATGCGGCTGCTCTTTGCTTTTGAGAGAACCTTTAAAGTTGCGTCTTTGATTTCTTTTTGATTGAAAGAGAGAACACCAAATCGCCTGATGCTCTTGGGAAAGATAAGGTCGCTGCTCTTCTCTATTTCGACCAACTCTCCTTGTTTTTTTATTTCTTTGCTTGTATATATTAGGGGCAAGTAGCTTGCGGCAATATGAGAGTCCCTACGTCTAGGGTTGCGGCAAGGGATAGATCAACGACCATGATTAATTAGGCTATAGGGAATCCCATTGATGGGGGGAATTGCAATGGGTACGGAGTTTGGACTTGATACAGAATAGGATTTGGGTTTGAATCCAATAGATATAAGTCTACTCAAGCTAGGTTCTCCCTCTTTCTCCTTTGGACATTGACCAACTCTCTTCGTGAATTAATCACAAGTTTGCCATTCCTGAAACACTTAACACACATGTTAAAAATGTTCACACATGTTTGTTATCATTAAACACGAAGTTCACAGATCGTTGCTACCAATAGGAAGCCCTCAGTTCTATCCATAGGACCGACAGAGGGATAGCATTCTGCATACTGGATGAAGAATTAGAGTTCACTTACGGAGAAATCAGTAAACTTTTCCAGTGGCCAGTTGTCCCCGATGTCGAGTCTGCCTATTCACCTGGCAAGGATCCTCCCCCTGCCATTCACTCCACTCGCTTTTGGGAGAGGATCTCTGGCCTACTTGTTTTTAGTAATAGCTGCTCCAAGTCATCCTCCATTGTACATCAATAGCTGCGCTTTGCTCAGCGCCATCTAGCCACCACCATCATATGCATGCATGAGCCCAGGACCATGTCCACCATCCAGCTTATCCTCTTGTAGGCCCTTACACTCCCCCTCGAGGAGGAGTATGATGATACTCTTACCCCAACCATCGATCCTACATTTTCAATGGACCCTGCTCAGATTGTCTGGATCGTTTGATCTTCGTCGCTACCTTACAGAAGGGCCCTATCTGTTGTGGTGGTTTCTTCACCCTCATCGCCCACCATGCCAAACTAGTTATTCATGATGATCTGGCAGAGGCACTGAGCCCTACCACCCTATCACTTGATGTGCCTTCTCGCATGCACATTGTCAGGGCCCATGGTCGCTGGTCGCCCCAGAATACAACTCCGTAAACAAAGTAGTTTTACTGCATGCACACGGTTAAGTGGTAAGCAGGTATCGATCACGGGGAGCAACTAATAACGGTAATCTATATGATTTACTAAGCTATTGGTGGAAAATTAGCTTTGAAAGAGTGCATGTCACATTTGTTCAAGTATCACGGTAAGTTCAATATATAAAGATCTCTAGGGCTTGGGAATCCCCACTATAGATCTCAAGTGATCAATTCGAATAATGAATCTAAATGTTACTAAACTTGGGTTTAAGGTGAACTTGGCGTAACTAAATAGAGAACCAATGCATGCTCTCGCTCTATACAAGTGTATAGCAATCTAAACTAAAGCATCGCTCTCGCGTAAGCCTAGTTCAAAATACTAGCATTAAGATCGACAATTATATCCAATCCCAACTCAAGCTTGCTCTCACGTAACTTAAGTTCGTATCTGGATCATGATAGTTCATACTCGTTTCACCATCGTGTAAACGAATATAAGTATAGAAATATAATAAAGATGCTAGCTTTGGTCACTCTCGCGCACCAAATCAAGTGAATCTCGATTATAGATCTAAATCGAATATTTAGGGCTTCCCATAGATAAAGATCCTCTCTCGAGCTCTCAATATCCGATGGAAATTCCTAGCTATCCGTAGTAATCCAATCACAATCTAACCTACAACAATTCTAGCAACATTGAAATCCAACAAATATTACAAATCTTACTTTAGATCCATAGGGTTCATCCCTTTGCCCTAGAGCAAGGGAATTACTCACAAATCATCATGACAATCACAAGAGAAATAAGGTTAATAAGAGAATTCATTGCAAAACTCAGATATAAGAAGATATATATCATAAAAATATAAACTTGTAAGAGTTTTAGAGATACCAATGTCGATTACGAGCTTCAACAATAAAAGAAAGATCCAAGTCTTCAATCTCTCGTCAAAAGAAATCTATAAACTAAAATTAAAACTTAGAAAATAAAAGTATTGCGTCTCTCTTTTCGGGCTAGAGATAAATCTGTGTATTTATACATGCCAACAATAACCAAAAAATCCTGACAATTCTACCCCCGGACCGTTGCAACCCCTAGTTTTCAAGACTGGGTCGGTGGCGCTACTCGGCCGAGTGAATATCTCACTCGGTCGAGAGAGGAATCCGCTTCAGAATAGGAAAATCAGCGTTCTGGGCTCCTCAGACCACTCGGCCGAGTAGTCTGCTTACTCGGTCGAGTGGAGTATTCTACTCGGTCGAGTGGAGTCTTCTGCAGATCCTCCCAAAAAACAGAGAAGTGGCCAAGTTTTCTTCACAAGATCATCCCAAAAACAGAGAAGTGGCCAAGTTTTCTTCACAAAATACGTTGACACTCGGTCTAGTCAGACTCTCACTCGGTCAAGTGGAAATTCCAACTTGGTCGAGTACATTTCAGCTCATCTTTAGGCTTGAGTCGATGTATTAACTTCACTTGGTCGAGTGAGCTGCTTGACTCGGTGGAGTGAGCTGCGTCACTCGGCCGAGTAGCCTGTTTCAGCACTTTTTTCTTCTTCTCCTCGCTTCCTCGTCGATTCCTTCGACTTTCTTGTTCTTCTACTCATCCTCCAGCTCTGTTAGCTCTTCGATATCATCGTGGGTGATGCTCCGGCATGCGTGTAAGTGCTCTTGGTTCCAAATTGCTCCAGATTTCTCCATATCTCCTGAAATCAGACGTAACAGAGAAATAGTGAAATATATCATGAAATCGTTGTATAATCGCTAAAATCACGATATGATCAGTCGAAATGGCATGCAAAAATGCAGCAATAAAGTGTAAAATATCAGCGTATCAAAATCCCCCAAGCTTATCTCTTACTCGTCCTCGAGTAAGATGAGTAAAAAGTGAACTTGGCGAATAAAAATAAAGATAAATCAAAGAAGATGAAAAAGAAGATGAAGATGGGATAGTGCCAGATCATTCTCTCAGAACTCAGATTTGCTTACTCAAATAGCACGAGCAATGAATAAGAAACATTGATAAATCTTTTATTTTGTTATCACATCATATGGGTACATTCGATAGGAAAAACTAAAACCAACGTGAATCGTCTGAAATATGAAATCATTTTAGAATCAGCATCATCTAAGGCATATAAATTGATATATGTGATGATAGACAACACACTTTTCAATTGACTGCTTCTAATTGGAGTATAAGAGAGATCACACATTTCAAATCAAAAAAGCTCGTCACAAGTAGTGAAGGTGCCATGTGCTTGCGTCCTCAACCAATATTGAGCTCTATCTCGGAGAGTGAAGGGGAAAATGCGCAGACGGATGGTGGCCTTCGGTACATTGGGGATATGAAAAGTGGTGCACTTTGCCAAGAACATCTGGAGATGGTAATGCAGATTTCCATGCGCATTCCCATGGAAGGAGCCTTGTTGCATCAGCACAACAAGCCCCGTTTTCAGCTCGAAATTCTTATCTGGCAGCAACTCCAGCATGAGTATGGAAGATGTTGTAACGACCACTTTTCGTTGTACGTTGTTCGTGCACGTGCTTTTGACCGTGCATGTATTCATTCTAGACTTTGTTTGATTGTGAACACTTTAGTATGATATGCCGTTGTGAACGTCTCTGAGAGTATTAAATTGTGGCACTCATTTGGAACGACATTTCTCGAGTCGTTCTCCCACGATTTGATCTTATTCGAAGAGACATTGTGATTTTCACTTTTGACGGGAGACGTTTCTATTTTTAGTTTCATCGTGCGACGTCAAAATTGAGATCCGTCTTCTTAGTTAGCTTTCTTTCGTCATCACGATCACCCCGATATTTATTTTATAATTTTTGGAGCACAATTGACCACTTTTATATTTTTAACAAGGTTTAAAATATTTTTAATAGCTACGTTTTAAATTAATTTCGGCCACATAAAATTTATTTGAGTTTAAAACGTTTTAAATAATTTTTGAGCCGAATTCCAGCTCATTTGGGCCGCACCCAAGCCTTGGGTGAGTTAGAGAAGGTGAAATTTGAATTTTAAATTATTTTAAACTCCTAATCCCATTAGGATTAGCCTTAGACCAAGTCAACTCATCTACACTATATAAACAACCCCTAGGAAGACCTATTTTCGCAAGAAATTAACCCTAGCCGCTTCCAAAACCCAAAATTCATGTTGCGACGTTTCGTCGCAACGTTGCGACGAACATCCCCCGCACCTACCGAGGAAACAGGCCAATTTTTCCCGCTCCGACCGAATGAAACCCCCGCACCAAGCTCCGTCCGCACCCCGCTACTACCACCTGCTCCGTTCTCCTGCTCCGTTCTCCTGCTCCGACCGAGAGGAGCTCTCGGTCTGACCGACAGCCTCGCCCGCTCCGCACGTCCGCTCCGCACCCAGTCGCCCCCGCTTCGCAGACCCGCTCCGCACCCCGCATCTCACCGTGCCCGATCGAAGCATCCGCCTGCTCACGCCCGCATCGCTGCACGTTGCAACATTGCAACGTTGCAACGCCCCCGCCAAGCGCCCGACCGGTGATGTCTCCCGCACCGACCGGGGATTTCCTCCGCACCAAGCATCCGCCTGCACCGTTGCAGCCCGCTGCGCTGCAACCCCCGCTTCCCTAGTGCCCGACCCAGAGATCCACCCGCACCAAGCGTGTCTGACCGAGGGCCAAACGTCGCAACCCCGCACCCATCGCACCGCTTGCCACCGTGGGCCCCCCAAGTTCTCCAAAGGTATTGTGGGTCCCCTATTGGTCCCTAGGACCACTGTGGGCCCCACCTAGGTGCTTTCTCTTCGAGGATTTGCCGTGTACGACGTTTGTAACGACTGTTTTTCATGAATCTGGATTTAATATATTATAATATATGTTTTGGTGGATTTTCTCCTCTTGTGTGGTTTTCGTCTCCGTAGTTTCATTTTCGATCGATTCGTCGTATTTTCTCGCTTCTTCCTTAGGATTGTCGATTTCGAATTATGTCACTCGTGACGGACTTCATAACGGTCGTATCTAACTATTAGATCAAGCCTAGGAGTCTTAGGAACCGATCCCGGGGCCCCGCGCCCCGTATCGGAACTTTTCTGTGCTCATTAGCCGGTGTAAGAAGGGCCACCGACCGACTAGATGACGATCCAGTCTGTCGGTAATCCTTCTTGGACCGACTAGTTAGCTTTCTAAATTTCTCAGGAGTTACTGTTTATCGTTAGTCTGTCTAAGAACGTTGGTTGACCGACTAGGTTGCAAACTAGTCGGTCAGCAATGCTTCTTGAACCGACTAGCTCATCATATTATTTTTGTATCAGTTACTGTTTACTCTTAGTCGGTCTAAGAACGTTCATCGACCGACTAGTTGCTAAACTAGTCGGTCAGTACTTGTTCATGGACCGACTAACTCTAGAATCCTATTTTCGTTCAGGAGTTACTGTTTGCACTTAGTCGGTCAGCGTTGGTCGACCGACCGACTAGTTGCCAAACTAGTCGGTCAGTGGTTGCTCTTTGACCGACTAACCAGTGTTAAAACCCTAATTTCTGGGCAGCCGCCAGCCCAACCTATTTATACCCAACCCAATCGTTTTCATCTTCTCCAACACGACCCAAAACCCTAAAAACTTCCCCTTGAGCCCCCATCTTCCTCCAAGCTTCATTTCTTCATTCCAAGCCTTAAATCCATCATCCAAACCATCCATTCACTCCATCCACCTCTCATCTTCCCCAAATCTCCATCAAAACCCATCAAAATCCCCAAAATCCCCCAAAACCCTAGTTTCCCCAAACTTCTCCATTTGCTTCCAGATCTGATCCTAGGGTTCCCCGGAGTGTTTCTTCCGCCTCCTCTCGGTAAGAAATCGATCTACCGTTGTTTTCATATCCTATTGTAATTTTTATGAAACCCTAATAAAATACTTGTGTTTTGATGATTGTTCCCCATAACAGCGATTCCCCGTAAGCTAGCATCCGCGGAAACGAACTTTCGTAACCGTCATCCCCGATGATAGGCAAGTGAAACTTGCCTCTTTTGATTTGGGCCATGTCTTAGGCCATTTACCATGCTCTAGCGTAAAAGAGACTAAACGGTGAAAGGATAGCCGTTTAGACGCCATTGATCTAGCTTGACAACGAAGCTAGATCCGTCACCCTCATCATGCTTGTATGTCACGTTTAAATTCAATTAACGGTACGCAAATATCTGTTCATGTCATTGCATAGTGATTATTTGTCGTGATTGCGTAGCACACGCTACAACATTATATTCCTGGCTCGTGTTCCAGAAGCGAGCCATGTAGTTGCTAACCCCAACGCTCGGATACCGGCTAGGTGCACCCCTATGCCTTACACACACTTATTTTCCTGGCTCCTGACCAGAAGCGAGCATAATGAGTTGCTAACCACAACGCTCGACACATGTGGGTGGGGTAAGAGATAAGCGGACTGAGCCCGAGTTGGCTTGATCAGCCACTCCGGCCAGCAGGTGAAATCTCTAGTGTTTAAGTGATTGATAGTGATAGAGATAAGCGGACTGAGCCACGAGCTGGCCAGCAGGTGGACTCTCTATGCACTAAGTGATAAGTGTTAAGTGATAAGTGATAAGTGATAAGTGAAAAGTGATAAGTGATAAGTGATAAGTGATAAGTGATTAGTGAATTGGTAGCTTTTGCTACATCGTGAGTGCTTGTCTCTCTTTTAAACTGTTGCATCATATTCAACTGCCATGCCATTGTTTAACATTGAAATGCTAGGTTGTTAGTCACTTTCAGTTTCCTTGCCCAAGTCTTTTTAGACTTGCTGACATGTGCCCCTTTCTCTTTTGGGTGACGCATGTTAGACCTTGAGCCTGAGTTGCTTGCTGAGGGTGAGGTGTTTGCGGACGCCGAGCTTGCGCCCGTGTTGGACGGGGAGTACGTGGACACTGGGGACCAGTCCTAGTGTCTTCGTTGTGCTTTACTTTTGTTTAGACAGTTGTTTTGTTATCGGTGCGTAGCACCTATACTTTGTTGTTGTCGTTGCTTTTGTTGGCCTTGTTCTGGGCCTTTAGACTCTTTTCTTTTAGCCTGGTGGCTTTTCTGTGATGTTGAATATTTTGTGGACAAACTTTGGGATTGGTATTTCATATCCGTCTCATATTATTATTATTGTTGTTGTTTCGGTTGCACTTACAGGGACCTGCTATACTAAATTGACGCTTATCGGGTTTGGGGCTTCACCGCTCCACTCCCGTGCAGACCTTTTCATGTCTCGCCTCCATTTTAGGGAAGCGGGTCGTGACAGGTTTTAGTGGTGGCCCACGCAGGTCCTCTGTAACTGCGATTATCGGGATAACAATAATAATGCAAGATTGTCCAACTAATAAGTTCGACATCTGAGCCCTAAGCTGTGAGTCTAATTGTTTCGTTTTCTGCGTCATTAGATGGCAGGAAGGCGAATCACCCGTGGTGGTGGTAGTGGTGCGCCCCCTCATGACGAGGAGCCTGAGCGGGAGCCCACTAATGGAGAGATGATGCGGATGATGTTGCAGATGATGCAAGTTCAGCAGGGTGTGCTCCTGCAGGTACAGAATGCTCCGGTGACTCGAGCTGCTCGGGTGGTGGAAGCCCCTCGCCCTGAGCCCGGGGCGAAGCAGTTCAGAGAGCTGGGTCCTGCATATTTTGATGGAACCGAAGGTCCACTAGCTGCTGATGAATGGATGAGGAATATCGAGGACAATCTGAAGATGTCCAAGGTCAACGAAGTAAGTTGGGTTGACTTGGCGAAGCGCCAGCTGAAGGATAATGCTCGGAATTGGTGGGATGCTGAAGAGAAGATGTTGGTGGAGCCGATCGTCTGGGCTACCTTCAAGGCCAGATTTGATGGTGAGTTCTTCCCGAAGGCTGCCAGGGAAGAGATGCTGCAGCGTTTTATCGATCTGAAGCAGGGGAACTCGTCGGTGGACATGTACCACCAGGAGTTCATGAGGCTGAGTCGGTTTGCGCCGAAGATGGTGCAGGACGCTGAGGAGAGAGCTCAGAGGTTCCTGCAGGGACTCGCTTCGGAGCTCCAGAGTTTTGTGACCTCCTCTGATCGGGAATCTTATCAGATGGTTCTGGTAGCAGCCAAGAGGCAGGAGCTGCTCGTGAACCAGAGGAAGGGGTCTGTAGTTGGTGCTGGGAGGAGGCCTGTGGAGCAGGCGAGAGCTGTGGTTAGACCTGGATTCAGGCCGAACCAGCCTGCTCAGTTTAAGATGCCAGGAGGGCCCGTTCGGAGGACTTGCAATTTCTGTGGCAGGGAGGGCCATATCAAGGAATCATGTAGGAAGTTCTTGGGGCAATGTATTGCCTGTGGAGATCCTACCCTTGTTATCCGGGAGTGCCCGAGGTTGAAGCAACCTTGGAGGACACCTATTGCTGCCCCGCCGTTGCAGCAGAGAGCCCCGATGCCCGCTGGTCGTGGGGTGCCCCTCATTCCGCAGAAGCAGGCTTTTCAGCAGGCCGCTCCGCCGAGGAGGCAGGCATTTCTGATGACTGAGGAGGACGTTTTGGCCATGGATGAGGTCATTGCAGGTAACTTTCAATCTAGTTGTTCCTTCCCTAATTAATTGATTGTTAAATTATGTGAATGCTTGTGTATGGTGTTGCTAGAGTAATATTTGATTGATTAGACTGTTTGTTAGGTGTGGTTTTGGTTTGCACGTTCCCTGCCCGAGTCCTCTTTGACTCTGGTGCATCGATGTGCATTTTGGCCCAGAGCTTCGTGGAGAAGCATTCCTTGTCGACGTCCCCTCTCTCCAAGAGTTGGAACATCGTTACAGGGAATGGAGTAGTCACGGTGCATCGTGGATGCAGTCCTTGCTCTGTGGTGGTTTGTGGACATGAGCTTTATGCTGATTTTATTGTCCACAACATCACCAACTACGATGCGGTCTTTGGGATGGATTGGCTTGCGAGCTTCTATGCTACGATCGACTGCAGGAGGAAGAAGGTGGTGTTCGAGATTCCCGGACATCCAGTGTTCGAGTTCAGTCGTGGTAGCAGTTCGCTTGGTCCTGTCAGATTTCGGGCCAGGCCGGTGGAGGCTGTGACTATGCAAATGGAGCTGGAGTGGCCAGCTGTGGTGCGTGATTTTGGCGACGTCTTCCCCGAGGAGATGTCTGGTTTGCCGCCTGATCGAGCTCTGGAATTTTTTATTGATCTCGTTCCAGGTGCGCAGCCGATTTCGAAGGCGCCGTATCGTATGGCACCTGCAGAGTTGGAAGAGTTGCGGAAGCAGTTGGATGAGCTGTTGCAGAAGGGTTATATTAATCCTAGCGTGTCTCCGTGGGGAGCACCGGTGTTGCTGGTTAAGAAGAAGGATGGTTCGCGTCGCATGTGCGTGGACTATCGGGAGTTGAATGCGGTGACCATTAAGAATAAATACCCGTTGCCTCGCATCGATGATATTTTTGATCAGCTTGGAGGTTCGAGGGTGTTTTCTAAATTGGATTTGAGGAGTGGTTACCATCAGTTGAAGGTGAAGAAGGATGATGTTCTGAAGACAGCGTTCAGGACGAAGTATGGACACTATGAGTTTGTGGTTATGCCCTTCGGCGTAACTAACGCGCCCGCAGTTTTCATGAATCTGATGAACCTGATTTTCTACGACTTTTTGGATAAGTTTGTCGTTATCTTCATCGACGACATTCTGATCTATTCGAAGTCGGAGGAAGAGCATGCCTCGCACTTGAGGACGGTATTGGAGATTTTGAGGAAGCATCGGTTGTATGCTAAGTTTTCGAAGTGCGAGTTTTGGCTGGATAGAGTTGCTTTTCTCGGGCATGTGGTGACTGGAGATGGTATTTCAGTGGATCCTGAGAAGATTAGGGCCATCAGGGAGTGGCCTGTTCCGTCGTCTGCGTCTGAGATTCGGAGTTTTCTTGGACTTGCTGGTTATTATCGGCGATTCATTAGGGACTTTTCTCGTATTGTTGAGCCGATGACCAGGTTGACGCGGAAGGATGTTGCTTATGTTTGGTCGGTTGATTGTGAGAGTGCTTTTGGTATTCTGAAGGAGAGGTTGACGAGTGCCCCTATTCTTGTTGTGCCTGGTCGCAGCGGTGGATTTGAGATCTTTTGCGATGCTTCTGGCAAAGGTCTCGGTTGTGTGTTGCATCAGCACGGGCATGTTGTGGCGTATGCGTCTCGTCAGCTTAAGGTTCATGAGAAGAACTATCCGACGCATGATTTGGAGTTGGCTGCCGTTGTGTTTGCTCTTAAGATTTGGAGGCACTTCTTGCTGAGTGAGAAAGTGAAGATTTTCACCGATCACAAAAGCTTGAAGTACATTTTCACTCAGAAGGAGCTCAACATGCGACAACGTCGATGGTTGGAGCTTATGGCGGATTATGATATTGATTTGCAGTATCACCCTGGCAAGGTGAATGTGGTTCCGGATGCTTTGAGTAGGCTGCCAGCGGTGATGATTTTGACCTCGCAGTGGAGATTGCAGCAGGATTTTTGCGAGTCTGGTGTGGAGATTGTTCTTCCTGGGGAGGCTTCTTCGTTGATGTACATGCATGTACAGTCGACGATCGTGGATCGGATTAAGGCTGGTCAGGCTGAGGATCCGAAGCTGGTGAGGATTCGGGAGTAGGTGGAAGCCGGTCTGCGGACTGACTTCTTGATTCATGAGGATGGCTCGCTGAGGTTTGGAGCCAGGTTGTGTGTGCCTGCTGGGGATATCAGAGAGGAGTTGATGGTGGAGGCACACAGTTCGCCGTATTCTGTGCATCCTGGTGGAACCAAGATGTACCAGGATCTTCGCCTGAATTATTGGTGGCATGGTATGAAGAGGAGCGTGGCTCGGAGTGTAGCCAAGTGCTTGGTTTGTCAGCAGGTGAAGGCGGAGCATCAGCGTACGGCCGGGTTGCTACAACCGCTTCCGATTCCGGAGTGGAAGTGGCAACACATCACTATGGATTTCGTGACTGGACTACCTCGGAGTCCGAAGCAGAATGACGCGATTTGGGTAATCGTGGATCGGTTGACCAAATCTGCGCACTTTATTCCGTTCCGAGTGGGGCAGTCCACTGAGGCGCTAGCAAGGAGATATATGGAGGTAAAATTCTTTTACTCTCCGTTTTTATTTCCTTTTCCTAGTTAGATAGTGATGTAACGTGAATCGTGCAGGAGGTTGTGCGACTTCATGGAGTCCCTGTGAGTATCGTGTCTGACAGAGACACGAGGTTCACATCTCAGTTTTGGCAGAGTTTGCAGAAGAGCTTGGGTACGCGTCTGAGTTTCAGCACGGCGTACCATCCGCAGACGGATGGCCAGTCCGAGAGGACGATTCAGATTTTGGAAGACATGCTGAGGGCGTGCATGTTGGATTTCAAGGGTTCGTGGGAGGACCATCTACATTTGGTGGAGTTCTCTTACAACAACAGCTTCCAGGCGAGTATTGGCATGGTGCCATTCGCCGCACTTTATGGGAGGAAATGTCGATCCCCATTGAGTTGGGATGACGTTGGTGATCGGGAGTTGTTGGGACCTAAGATGATCGTGGAGGCCGTGGATATCGTCAGGAATATTTGGTAGAGGTTGAGAATTGTTCAGGACCGTTTTAAGCATTGGGCGGATGCTAAACGTCGTCCTTTGGAGTTTCAGCCGGGCGACCATGTGTTCTTGAAGATTTCCCCGAATCGTGGTGTGATTCGTTTCGGGAAGCGTGGGAAGTTGAGCCCGCGATACATTGGACCGTTTGACGTTTTGGAGAGGGTTGGCGAGGTAGCTTATCGCTTGGCCTTGCCGCCGTCTTTGGAAGGAGTTCACGATGTTTTCCATGTGTCGCAGCTTCGTCGATACATTAGCGATTCGTCTCATGCGGTGGATTTTTCAGAGATTACCGTTCGCCCCGATATGACGTATGACCAGCATCCAGTGCAGATTCTGGACAAGCGTCAGAAATTGCTTCGAAATAAGATTGTCAATCTTGTGAGGGTGATGTGGCGACACGGTTCACCTGGAGAGTCTACTTGGGAGAATGAGGATGAGATGCGAGAGCGTTTCCCACTTTTGTTTTCGGACTCGTGAGTTTTTGGAAATTCCGAGGACGGAATTTTTCTTAAGTTGGGGAGGATGTAACGACTGTTTTTCATGAATCTGGATTTAATATATTATAATATATGTTTTGGTGGATTTTCTCCTCTTGTGTGGTTTTCGTCTCCGTAGTTTCATTTTCGATCGATTCGTCGTATTTTCTCGCTTCTTCCTTAGGATTGTCGATTTCGAAGTATGTCACTCGTGACGGACTTCATAACGGTCGTATCTAACTATTAGATCAAGCCTAGGAGTCTTAGGAACCGATCCCGGGGCCCCGCGCCCCGTATCGGAACTTTTCTGTGCTCATTAGCCGGTGTAAGAAGGGCCACCGACCGACTAGATGACGATCCAGTCGGTCGGCAATCCTTCTTGGACCGACTAGTTAGCTTTCTAAATTTTTCAGGAGTTACTGTTTATCGTTAGTTGGTCTAAGAACGTTGGTTGACCGACTAGGTTGCAAACTAGTCGGTCAGCAATGCTTCTTGAACCGACTAGCTCATCATATTATTTTTGTATCAGTTACTGTTTACTCTTAGTCGGTCTAAGAACGTTCATCGACCGACTAGTTGCTAAACTAGTCGGTCAGTACTTGTTCATGGACCGACTAACTCTAGAATCCTATTTTCGTTCAGGAGTTACTGTTTGCACTTAGTCGGTCAGCGTTGGTCGACCGACCGACTAGTTGCCAAACTAGTCGGTCAGTGGTTGCTCTTTGACCGACTAACCAGTGTTAAAACCCTAATTTCTGGGCAGCCGCCAGCCCAACCTATTTATACCCAACCCAATCGTTTTTATCTTCTCCAACATGACCCAAAACCCTAAAAACTTCCCCCTTGAGCCCCCATCTTCTTCCAAGCTTCATTTCTTCATTCCAAGCCTCAAATCCATCATCCAAACCATCCATTCACTCCATCCACCTCTCATCTTCCCCAAATCTCCATCAAAACCCATCAAAATCCCCAAAATCCCCCAAAACCCTAGTTTCCCCAAACTTCTCCATTTGCTTCCAGATCTGATCCTAGGGTTCCCCGAAGTGTTTCTTCCGCCTCCTCTCGGTAAGAAATCGATCTACCGTTGTTTTCATATCGTATTGTAATTTTTATGAAACCCTAATAAAATACTTGTGTTTTGATGATTGTTCCCCATAACAGCGATTCCCCGTAAGCTAGCATCTGCGGAAACGAACTTTCGTAACCGTCATCCCCGGTGATAGGCAAGTGAAACTTGCCTCTTTTGATTTGGGCCATGTCTTAGGCCATTTACCATGCTCTAGCGTAAAAGAGACTAAACGGTGAAAGGATAGCCGTTTAGACGCCATTGATCTAGCTTGACAACGAAGCTAGATCCGTCACCCTCATCATGCTTGTATGTCACGTTTAAATTCAATTAACGGTACGCAAATATCTGTTTATGCCATTGCATAGTGATTATTTGTCGTGATTGCGTAGCACACGCTACAACATTATATTCCTGGCTCGTGTTCCAGAAGCGAGCCATGTAGTTGCTAACCCCAACGCTCGGATACCGGCTAGGTGCACCCCTATGCCTTACACACACTTATTTTCCTGGCTCGTGACCAGAAGCGAGCATAATGAGTTGCTAACCACAACGCTCGACACATGTGGGTGGGGTAAGAGATAAGCGGACTGAGCCCGAGTTGGCTTGATCAGCCACTCCGGCCAGCAGGTGAAATCTCTAGTGTTTAAGTGATTGATAGTGATAGAGATAAGCGGACTGAGCCACGAGCTGGCCAGCAGGTGGACTCTCTATGCACTAAGTGATAAGTGTTAAGTGATAAGTGGAAAGTGATAAGTGTTAAGTGATAAGTGATAAGTGATTAGTGAATTGGTAGCTTTTGCTACATCGTGAGTGCTTGTCTCTCTTTTAAACTGTTGCATCATATTCAACTGCCATGCCATTGTTTAACATTGAAATGCTAGGTTGTTAGTCACTTTCAGTTTCCTTGCCCAAGTCTTTTTAGACTTGCTGACATGTGCCCCTTTCTCTTTTGGGTGACGCATGTTAGACCTTGAGCCTGAGTTGCTTGCTGAGGGTGAGGTGTTTGCGGACGCCGAGCTTGCGCCCGTGTTGGACGGGGAGTACGTGGACACTGGGGACCAGTCCTAGTGTCTTCGTTGTGCTTTACTTTTGTTTAGACAGTTGTTTTGTTATCGGTGCGTAGCACCTATACTTTGTTGTTGTCGTTGCTTTTGTTGGCCTTGTTCTGGGCCTTTAGACTCTTTTCTTTTAGCCTGGTGGCTTTTCTGTGATGTTGAATATTTTGTGGACAAACTTTGGGATTGGTATTTCATATCCGTCTCATATTATTATTATTGTTGTTGTTTCGGTTGCAATTACAGGGACCTGCTATACTAAATTGACGCTTATCGGGTTTGGGGCTTCACCGCTCCACTCCCGTGCGGACCTTTTCACGTCTCGCCTCCATTTTAGGGAAGCGGGTCGTGACAACGTTGCGACACGTCGTAGCCCGTCGTCGCACGTGCTAGCTTTGGAATCTGGATTCGTTGCACCGTTTACTGCTCTGAACTTTCCAGCGAGGAATTTATATTGGAATCAGGACTTGGAGCGTGATCTTTTATTCCAACCCCTGGCGTCGCTACCCGAAGTCAGTGTAGCTTTCGCGTCGTGTTAAGGTAACGCTTTGCACCCCTAGGACCCCCAACCCAATGCCTATTAATCAATACTAAAATTGAAGTTTTTAAATTGTTTTAAATGTTTTAAATTCACTAATCAAGATTAATAATATGGACTTTAGGCCGGTGGACTTGTGCACGTAGGATATTGTGACCTTGGACTCGTTGGACGGTGTTTCTCAGACATTGTACTTGCAGGCAAGTGAAACTTGCCAACTCTTGTGTAGGGCCATGTTTTTAGGCAACTTCCTTGCTTTTAGCGTAAAAGAGACTAGTCAGTGAAATGATAGCTGGCTAGACGCCTGTTTGATCTAGTTTGACAACGAAACTAGATCCGTCACCTTATTTGATCTAGCTTGACAACGAATCTAGATCTAACCCTTAAACTTGTTCATGCATTTGTATCTGTCACGTTTAAATTCCTTAACTGTACGCACTTTTAACTACCATGCATTGCATTTTACATGTCATCCAGTTGATTGTTGCATTCGTAGAACACGCTACAATACTTGTACTTGTACTTCCTTGTTCGGCTAGGTGCACCCCTATGCCATCATGTTAAAACACTTCATGGCTCGTGATCCAGAAGCGGGCCTCATGTGTTGGTCAAAATCCAATGCCCGATACACGTGGAGGGGTAGGGATAAACGATCACTTGAGCGTAAGAGTTGGCCCGATCAGCCACTCTAGCCAAAAGGCGGAATCTCTGTGCACGATGTGATTACTTTACCTGTCTTATACTAGTGAGTGTTTCTTGTAAAACTTGACATCCATGACATGCTCGTACTTTACTTTACTTGTTGCATTCATACTTTAACTGCCATGTCATTGCATCATGCTAGAACTGCTAGGTTGCTTACCTTCACTTTCAGTTTCCTTGCACAAGTCTCTTGTAGACTTGCTGACATGTGCCCCTTGCTCTTTTAGGTGTCACATGTTAGACCTTGAGCCAGAGACCGTTGCTGTGTACGTGGTAGTTGCTGACGCTGAGCCTGAGTCCATGTCTGCCCAGGAGGAGTTTTGCGGACATCGGTGACCCTTGCTGAGTTCATTTTGTTTTAGGATTTCTGTTAGCTGTCGGTGCATGGCACCTTTGTTTTGTATGTTGTACTTTTGTTGGCCATGTTTGGGCCCTTAGATTCTTTCTTTTAGCCTGGTGGCTTTTCTGCGAGGTTGGAATTTATATTTATGGATATTCTGAGATTATTCTTTTGTCTCATTTCATTATTATTATCCTGTTTCGTTTCGCGTTGCAAGGACCTGCAGTTTGAAGTTGATTGACGCTTATCGGACTTGCGGCTTTGTAGCTTCAAGTCTGAGTGGACCTTCTCACGTCTCGCCTCCACATTTTTGGGAAGCGGGGCGTGACAGATGTAGTAGCCGAGTTGTTTGGAGTAAGCCTATCTCGGATGGAAATATACCTAACGGGCCTTTGGTGAACATTCTCCTATGCCATTTGATATTCCTCTAGAATTTATCTCTTTTCTGCTCTTAATCAACTTACCATGCACTCGATCTCGGGATCAAATAATATATCATCCTCAGCCGCCCTCGATCGTGTGTACATGCAGAGGAAAAAGAGATTAGTGTTAGCACAATAGAGGAATAAAAAGAAAATAAAGAAAATAAAAAGAAATAGCTAAGTAAAAATCTACAGCCTTGAAACCGAGGAACTTCCACGAACAAACCCTGAATGTACATTTGGCGGGGTTTAGTCGAAGGTTGTATTGCTGGATCTGTTCAAAAATCTCCTGGAGGTCTACAAGGTGATCTGTTGGCTTCTTCGACTTAACCAACATGTCGTCAACGTAGACTTCTAGGTTTCACCCTATGTGAGCCTCGAAAACGTTGTTCATCATGCGTTGGTACGTGGCTCTTGCATTTTTCAAACCGAATGGCATTTTGGTGTAACAGAATATACCTCGATCAGTGATGAAATAAGTCTTCTCCTCATCCACCGGTGCCATTTAGATCTGGTTATACCCTGAGAAGGCGTCCATGAAGCTGAGAAGCTTGTAACCCAAAGCACTGTCAACTAGATTGTCGATTCGTGGTTGCAGGTAGATATCCTTAGGGCATGCCTTGTTAACATCTGTGAAGTGCCGTTCGCCTTCTTGATCATCACGACATTCGAGAGCCATTCAGGGTACTTGACTTTTCGAATGAAGTGGGCTTCCAGAAGTCGATCCACTTCTTCGTTAGCAGCTTTTATCTTTTCGCCTCCAATGTTTCTCTTCTTTTGCTTCATGGGCTTGGAGGTTGTTCGACCTCCATCTTATGGGACGCTACCTCAGGGTCTATGCCAGGCATGTCCTTTAGGGTCCAAGCAAAGATGTCGACATGCTCTCTTAGGAGGGCAATTAACCGCTCTTTTAGGTCATAAGGGAGCAGTGATCCGATTGAGGCGGTTTTTCCTTCCTTGTTGGAGACCTTGATGCTCTCCGTTTCTTAGACTGTGGCAGGCCGTTGATCTTCTATCCGTGGGTTGACTGGATCAGCCTGCTCGATCCTCCTCAGGGTGGTGGACAGCGTGTAGCATGACCGTGCTTGTTTCTGATTCCCTCTCGCTCTTCCAACACTCTCGACGGTCTGGAACTTGATCATCTGATGGAAGGTTGAGACCACCGCTTCTATGATATTCAGTAGCGGTCTTCCGATGATCTCGTTATATGCTGAGTTGATCTTCACCATCATAAAGTTGGTTAGATAAGTGATTTATTGAGGATACGTATCGAGGGTCACCGATAAGGTGATGGTGCCTGCTATCGGGGTGGAGTGTCAGGTGAACCCCACCTAGGGTCCTGTGCAAGGCGTCAATTCCACGGACAACATTCTCATCCTTTCCAGTGTAGTGAAGAAGAGTATGTCGCACGAGCTTCCAATGTCGACATGCAACCTTTTCACAGCGATCTCTTTGATGATGGCTGTGATGACGATGACATCATCGTGTGGTAGTTCTACACCTTCCTGATCTTCAACTGAGAAGGAGATAAGATGCATTGAATCTCTGGGGCACTCTCTCCCCACAGATACTATCATCAACCTCCCAGCATATGAGCTTTGGAGTGAGGTTGATAGCTCTAGGTGCAGGGACCTCCTGTTATCATGTTGATGATCCCGACACTGGGGGGTCCTGTGGCAACATCAAAGGACATGGTTGCGTGAGTCGACATGGTCGAGTAGTTCGTCGATCGGGATGTCGACTCGTGGGTTTCTATAGACGGCACCAAACTGTTATGGCCAAAATTGACCGATACAGTTGTCAGGCTGACATAGACTCAAAGTGCTGGGTTGGAGCCTCGTCAGCAGCTAGAGTGGGACCCTTGGTTGAAGGAACCATGGTCGAATGATGGTAGTTGGACGTGTTACGTCCTTCGATCGACCTTTGGGCGACCGTTGTGTCGATCGTTCGAGGTTGGGGAGCTCGACGTCGACCTTGGTGCTGGACGGTGTTGACCTGCACCATAGGAACTCGTTAGGGGGTTGGATCTGGGTTCCGACCCAAATCCCCTCCGATGCTTAAGTTAGTATGGAACTTAAGGAAGAGACGGAGCTTGGTGTAGCTGAAATCGACCCATGGAGGTTCGTCTCGAGACTGATGACGCAAGCTCGAATATGAGAATGGTAAAAGTGAGAAGACAAAGTTCTATGTCTTAGATCTGTACCTTGAAGATGGAACCCCTTTACCTTCGTTTGTCGATCTATTTATAGGTGGCTCCTTATTGATGATGTGTAACTGTCCCTTATTGATTGGGGTATGATCTCCTCCGAGATTCGAGCTAACGACTGTCCATTTACTCGGCCATATTAAACTTTCCTTGAATGTCGGTGCTAGCCCAACTGTCGAATGACCCATTCGTCCGACTCAGTTGTAACCCGCTTAGAACGCAGGGGTATTGGGTTGCGGATTCTAAACGGGCCGGGTATGCGGATACACAATTTGGGTTCATAACCATGTACTAACAGCTAGGAATTTCCATCAGATTTTGAAAGCTCGAGAGAGGATCTTGATCTATGGGAAGCCCTAGATAATCGATTAAGATCTATAATCGAGATTCACTAGATTGGTGTGCAAGAGCGACCAAAGCTAGCATATTTATTATATTTCTATACTTATATTCATTTGCACGACGGTGAAACGAGTACGGACTATCACGATCTAGATCCGAACTTAAGTTGCGCGAGATCGAGCTTGAGTTGGGATTGGATATAATTATCGATCTTAATGCTAGTATTTTGAACTAGGCTTGCGCAAGAGCGATGATCTAGTTTAGATTGTTACAGACTTATGTAGCGCAAGAGCTTGCATTAGTTCTCTATTTAGTTATGATAAGTTCACCTTAAACCCAAGTTTAGTAACATTGAGATTCATAATTCGCATTGATCACTTCAGATCTATAGTAGGGCCCTAGACATCTTAATATACTGAATTTACATCTTTATATAGTGGGGACTGCGGTTCTCTATATCTTTACTTAGCTATTTATTTTTCATTTTCTTTATTTTATTTTTATTCCTCTATTGTGCTAACACTAATCTCTTTTTTCTGTGCATGTACACACGATCGAGGGCGACTGAGGAGGATGTATTTTTTGATTCCGAGATTGAGCGCACAGCAAGGAGATTAAAAGCAGAAAAGAGATAAATTCTAGGAGAAGATCAAATGGCGGAGGAGAATGTTCACTAAAGGCACGTTAGGTATATTTCCATCCGAGATAGGCTTACTCCAAACAACTCGTCTACTACATCTTCCATACTCATGCCGAAGTTACTGCCAGATAAGAATTTCGAGATGAAAACGGGGCTTGTTGTGTTGATGGAACACGACCCCTTCCATGGGAATGTGCATGGTAATTCGCATTACCATCTCCAGATGTTCTTGTTAATGTGTGCCACTTTTCTTATCCCCAATGTACCAGAGGCCGCCATCCGTCTGCGCCTTTTCCTCTTCACTCTCCGAGATAAAGCTCAATATTGGTTGAGGACGCAAGCACATGGCACCTTCATTACTTGGGACGAGTTTTTTGATTTGAAATGTGTGATATCTCTTATACTCCGATTAGAATTAGTCAATTGAAAAGTACGTTGTTTATAATCACGTATATCGATTTATATGCCTCAGACGATGCTAATTCTAAAATGATTTCATATTTAAGACGATTCACGTTGTTCTTAGTTTTTTCTATCGAATGTACCCATATGATGTGATATCGAAATAAAAGCTTTAGCTATGTTTCTTATTCATTGGTCGTGCTATTTGAGTAAGCAAATCTGAGTTCTGAGAGAATGATCTAGCACTTTCCTATCTTCATCTTCTTTTTCATCTTCTTTGATTTATCTTTAGTTTTATTCGCCAAGTTCACTTTTTACTCATTTTCCTCGTGGACGAGTAAGAGGTAAGCTTGGGGGATTTTGATAGGATCATATTTTACCTTTATTTCTGAATTTTTTGCATGTCATTCGATTGCTCATATCGCGATTTTAGCAATTATATGACGAGAAAGCGCCACCGACGAACACATCTTCATCGCCGAGAAAGCCATAAGAAGCCAAAAACAATAACTTGGGGGAGTCATCCCCGACCACCATTAGAGAGGAGGCGCATTCAAAGGAGGTCGAAGAAGAACAAGCGCAATATCTGAACCCTCACGGCCTCCCCGAGAAGATTGACACGCGCATCTCCTATGCGCCAAACATCACACTGTAAACGAAGAAATCTTAAGGGGTCGTGCTCAAGACCGTAAACGAGCGCTTATTAGGAGGCAATCCAATGTTCTATCTTAGTTCTTTTGGTTGAATTTTAGTTATCATTTTTGTTTAAAAATTTTAAAAGTTTAGAGAGTCAAGAGTCTAATAAAAATCTGACAACGGGTAACATTTTTCATTGCAGGATGAGGATATGAGAAAACAAGTCAATGAAGGGTAGCCATAGCGTGGAGAGCAGCTCCAGGGATGCGCTTAAATGCCAAAGGAAGGAAAAAACTGACGGGAGAAGAAGAATCAGAAACTGTAGAAAAACAGAGAGGTTGGAGCTGAAAAGAGCAGCCCACTTGGCCGAGTGATATTCTCATTCAGGTGAGTGAAGACCTCATTCGACCAAGTGGGATACTGTCCAGAGAAGTCACAAAAAACACCCACTGGAAATTATATGCCACTCGGCCGAGTGACTTTGTCACTCGACCGAGTGAATTCCAGGTTGAATAGCTCTATAAAATGCTCTGTAAAGCCTGTTTACTCGGTCGAGTAGATTAGTTCACTCGACTGAGTGACTATTTACACTCAACTGAGTAGGAGACTGTAGTAGAATTTTCGAAAAATCCAATCCCTATTTTTATATGCCACTCGACTGAGTGGAACTTGTCACTCGACCGAGTGACTCAAACCACTCGGGCGTGTCACTCGACCCAGTCGAAACGCCCAGATTGAAGATTTTTTAGATTAAGACACACGACCGAGTGATGATCATCAGTCGGCCGAGTGACTTAAGCGGGCCATCCTTATAAATATCCATATCTCACTTGCCCAAACCGCGTGCGCTTCGAAATCCCCAAATCAGCAAACCCTCCCTCTTCCCTCCGACTCGACCGAAACCCTCCACCTACTCTCCCGAGGCCCTCTGCCCACTTGCCCGAGTTTGCTGCCCCCACTCATCGAAGGCACCCACTCCGATGACTCTCGGCGGTCGAGCTCCGGCGATCGCCGGCCCCTTTCGCCCTAATTTCGCCCCTTTCTTCTCCTATTCTCTTTGTAAGCCCAAATCCAACCCCATTCCTATTTCAAACCTATTTCATGCCTGTTACTCTTGATTAATCCCAAAATTTGGTGAATTTTAATGCTAATTAATCTTTTTTGTGCTTCAAGATAGCTTGTTGGAGATCATATGCTGATTCAAAGCTTAGGGGAGGAGCCTCTCGCTCATCTGCTCGTGTGGAGTCGAATCGTACTTGGTACACTCGTTCCTTATTTTATTTTGAGCACTTTGTGACTGTTGCATGTTTCACGACATTTACGCATGTCTCCATGCACCACACCCCCCCACTAGGTCTAGCGCGCGGGAGCCCGCTGCCAAGCGAAAGAAGACCGGTGACCCTGGCTCTTCTTCGTCTAGAGCAGAGTCCCGCTGCATAACAACCCACATCCCACACTCACAGCTTCCACTGCACCTATTCCAACCCAACAAGTACAGCCAGCCCCTGTGATTGACACACTTGGTATCACCTTCGGAGATGACGCAAACTGCATCAAATTTGATGGGCTCTCCAAGCGTCAGATCATACACACTACGTTCTCGCATATCGACACACTCGAGAGCCTAGGGGTACTACATAACCTGCTCTAGTTCTATGACAACGTGGGGTGGCGCGACTTTTTGTCGGTGTCAGCAGACATCTTTATCCGACCGACCCTTAAGGTCTTGAGTTCTATTCGTATGACTCTCTCTTTTAGGCTTATGGATCGTCAGTGCGAGATTTTGCACGACATGCTCCGAGCTTACTTTCACTTGCCCCCTGTCCCAGACCCCAAACGAGCTTACTGTCCCACGCATCACACCCTGGTTGTCTTTGCTTCTGATGCTTTCTGGGACATGATCACTGGCACGCGCCATTTTTTTACCCTAGCCGGGCCAAAGACTCTTCCATATTCCACCCTTCCCTGTAGATTGCACAGTGCCTTTTGGCAACTACCATTTTAGCCAGGCCAGAGGTTGGGATGGTGTCCATGCTAGAGCTCTTTATGCTCTACGCGATGACCAGGGAGAGAGCCTTAGAGGGCACGGGGACATCTTAGTCTCCGCCATTTCGATAGATGTAGCTAAGTGGTATTTAGACCGCATATTTTCCATTGTTGCCTCTAGGAAGGCGATATGTTATGGCGGTCTGATTACCCTCCTAGCTCCCATTTTTTGGATTGAGCTCCCTACCGGTTCACGTCATCCTACGGGCCCCACTTCACTATTTCTCGATGTATTGTTCCATGTGAAGATGCTTCGCCCCCATGGTCAACGACATTGGGTTTGGCTACAGGGTTTGTTTTCTGCAGATTATATGGTGCTTCTAAGTCCCGCTCGGACCTACATTATACCTGTAGGTGGGGAGAGGAGGCCCGCGATGGACCTCCTTATTCCATCTGTCTACGTGCTAGAGCCCGATGGCGACCCGCTGGAGCCCCTTCTCGACCCTTTTGCCCCTGAGATTCAGTTTTCCTTAGCCTGCCCCTGATCCGATACCCAAGCCCGATACAATTGTCCCCATCTCTGCTCGTGCCGAGAGCTCTTCCATTCATGTGTCTGTTCCCACCTCCACTTCTGTGCCGCTGAGAGTTGACCCCATCCCAAAAATGAGCATTGAGAGCACTACACCTACCACTTTTGAGAGTGGCGAGCCTTCTTCCTCCATGATTGCCAAGACACTATCAACCCCTCATTTTTCAACTCCTGGGGAGTCATTCTCTGCTGATTTCATGACCTCCCCAGCAGTCAATGCCCTTGTCTCTGCTGTCGCTGTATATACCGAGAGTGTCGAGGTGTCTGTCACCACAACTGTTGCCACGACCTCTCTGCCTGCATCATCCTCTACTGATGTCACATCCTCCACTAGAGGCTGAGCATCCTGTTGTGAGCACCACACCACACCCACCCGATAGTGGCCCCACTTGTTTTTGGAGGCCGTGTGAGACACCCCTACCCACCACCTATTCGACCCTTTACCTCTGCTCTCGACGTCCTTGACTTGTGCCTCCGCACAGTCGAGACGGTAGTGAGTGGGCTTAAAGTGGATTTTAGGGCTCTCACAGCTGTCGTTGCTACCCAGCAGGCCCATGTCGACATGATTCCTGATATTCAGCTCACGCTGAACATGATTCTTCAGCACCCGTAGCAGTAGCAGCGCTACCCCAGTCTGCCCCTCAGCAGTCTGCACCACCACACCCACCATAACCACCACAGGGAGGTGATGAGCCCCACCACCAGCAAAGGCACGTACTTTTGATGCTTGTCATCTCTTTTGCCTCACCCCTCACCCCATTATTTTGTTTGCCTATCTGTCTTCACCATTTTGCAGGGTAATATATATATCAGTTTGAGGGAGAGTATGTATTTCTGGGCCACCATCTTATATCCATCTTGCATATATCATCCATCATGCTGCATCCATTCATCACTTTGCATGCTTGTTTGCATATACCATTTACATACACTGTTTGCATACATCATCATCTTTTATTTTCTTTATTTTTTTTATTTTGCATCATACATACATCCTCACCCACCCACCCCTATCTTATATGTCCTTATGCCACACTTCGCACATTTAGGACAATGTGACGTTTAGCTTGGGGGAGTGAGTGTACACACACTTTCTATTTTCTTCATTTTTATCTTCATTTTTCGCTTATTTTCATGCCCTTTTTTATTTTTATTGCCATGCATCATTTTAGAGAGCTCCAGAGGCTGAGCGAAAGGATAGCAGCCATGGGATCCAAGCAAAACGATGGCCAGACAAGAACTTTGAATCTTAGAGAGCTCTAGAGGCTGAATGGAAGGATAACAGCCTTGGGACGATTCATGTCTAAGTCGGCCGAGAGGTCATTACCTTTCTTCAAGGTGTTGAGAAAGGCGATAGCCCCTGCCTCGAGCGACAAGAAAATCATCAAATGATATGCAGACTGCAAAAAGGCCTTATCATATTTGAAGGAGTACCTTTGCACTCCACCGCTCCTGACCAATACAGATAAAGATGACCAGCTCATCATCTACCTGGCCGCCACCGAAGAGGCCGTAAGTTCAGCACTCGTCAAAGTGGATGCTGGGGTACAACGGCCCATTTACTACGTCAGTTAGGTCCTCCGAGTTGCGGAGGTCAACTACTCGAGGATCTAAAAGATGGCTTTTGCGCTGGTTCAATCCGCCAGGAGATTACGACCATATTTCCAAGCACAAACCATCTTGGTCCTCACCGAAACTCCCTTAGAGTAGACCCTGAAGAGGCTCGACCGAACAGGGAGAATGACGAAATGGGGAGTCGATCTAAGCGAGTTCGACATCTAGCATAAGTCGAGGACCGCCATCAAAGGGCGGGCTCTCACCGACTTTATCATCGAACTCACCTACAATGACTGCCCCGGGAAGAGGTATGTGCAACTAGCACACTGCCTGAGGCTGTCCCCTCGCCCTCAACAAGCAGAGCAAAATACGCAATCGAGGACGAGGGAACCAGGATCGTACAAGTCGATGGTTCATCCACATAATCTGGGAACGGGGCTGGAATAATTGTCTAAACCTTCGGTGGTAATATATTTGAATACGCCCTCCGCTTCGATTTCCAAACCACTAATAATGGGGCGGAATGTGAAGCGTCCATCAACGGACTTCAGCTGGCTCGAGCCCTAGGGGTGAGAGTGGTCCAATTACTCATCGACTCCAGTCTCGTTGTTCACCAACTGAATGGAACTTTCGAAGCCCGCAACGACTCGATGCCGAGCTACATGCAAATCGCTAAAATAGAGCTCGCCAAGTTTAGACGCGTAGAGATCCACCACATGCCGAGGTCGAAGAATCATCAAGTTGACGCCTTGTTGAAGCTTGCATCCTCATCTCCTGGGGGGACTTGGTCTGACCATGTATGGAGAGCTTCTACCCCACCCTAGTTGAATGGCATATGAACTGTTGAACCTCGATCGAGAGGTCAAATGGATGGATCCAATAATCCGTTACCTAAACATCGGGAAAAAACCGACCGACCCAGTGGAGGCACGAAAGCTTGAGCGGAAAGCCTACCAATTCGTCATGCTAGATGGTTCATTGTACAAAAGACGATAGACCAGTTATGACATTTTCCCCTATCTTAAATGCTTAGCCCCGCAGGAAGCGTACTATGTGTCACGACCCGCTTCCCTAAAATGGAGGCGAGTACGTGAAAAGGTCCGCACGAGAGTGGAGCTGTGAAGCCCCAAACCCGATAAGCGTCCACAATACAAAAACAGGTCCCTGTAACCACAACAGAATAACAATAATAACACAAGTAGAGACTGAAATAAAATTCCACATCTCACAAATTGTCCAACATCAACAAAAGTCCAACATCCAGAAAAGCCACCAGGCTAAAAGAAAAGAGTCTAAAGGCCCAGAACAAGGCCAACCAAAAGCAACGACAACAACAAAGTATAGGTGCTACGCACCGATAACAAACAACTGTCTAATAAAAGTAAAACACAACGAAGACACTAGGACTGGTCCCCAGTGTCCACGTACTCCCCGTCGAACACAAGCTCGGGCTCGGCGTCGGCAAACACCTCGTCCTCAACGAGGTACTCGGGCTCAGGATCTAACATGTGTCACCCAAAAGAGTAAAGGGGCACATGTCAGCAAGTCTAAAAGACTTGGGCAAGGAAACTGAAAGTAAGGCAACTAGCAACCTAGCAGTTTAGTATGCATGACATGGCATGGCAGTTATAACATGAGTGCACAATTTAAAACATGGCAAGACAGTTTGTACAAGAGAACAATCATCGGGACAAGACAAGACAAGACAAGACAAGAGTAGCCACGCTACTATCAATTTCAATCAATTCACATTGTTGGTGTTTACGCCCTTCGCTGAATGGTAAACATTCAGACCGATCGGCACTAAACACGATTCACATTTCACGGTTGTTTTGTAGATGTTTGTGCCCTTCGCTGAATGGCTAGCATGTCAGTCCGATCGGCCCCAAACACTACCCCACCCCAAAGAGTTTACGCCTTACAACTACAGTTGTTGATCAAACAGACTCCCAGTTGAATGGCCGCTTAACCCTCACCCCATCCCGCACTAAACAAGCCAGGGTCCCTGAACATGAGCCCAGCAAGTGAGCCAGGGTTGCCCCGCACGGGAGCTTGTTTCTTAGTTCACAATTCAATATCGAGCGTTGGGGTTTCCAACTACAGGGCTCGCTTCTGGAACACGAGCCAGGTAACACAAGCTAATTCCCCAATTTGCGCCTAGGCGAGTATCATTTCGTCGCCTAGCCTCTTTTACGCCTATAACAAGAAAATGGCCTAAAACATGGCCTAAACCCTAAGTGGCAAGTTTCACTTGCCTAGCACCGGGGATCGACGATCACTTCGTCATACGGATGCTATCTACGGGGGAAATCGCTGTTTTGGGGGACAATCAACAAACAACATGAAATTAATTAGGGTTTCACCAAAATTATCAATAAGTTATGAAAACAGCGGTAGAACGATTTCTTACCGAGAGGAGGCGGAAGAAACACTCCGGGGAACCCTAGGATCAAATCTGGAGAAGATTGGAGAAGTTTGGGGAAACTAGGGTTTTGGGGGATTTGGGGATTTGATGGATTTTGGTGAGATTTTGGGGAAGATGAGAGGTGGAATGAGTGAATGGATGGATTGGATGATGGGTTTGAGGCTTGGAATGGAGAAATGAAGCTTGGAGGAAGATGGGGGCTGAAGGGGGAAGTTTTTAGGGTTTTGGGTCGTGTTGGAGAAGAAGAAGTCGAATGGGTTGGGTTTAAATAGGCTAGGCTGGCGGCTGCCCAGAAATTAGGGTTTTAACACTGGTTAGTCGGTCAAAGAGCAACCACTGACCGACTAGTTTGGCAACTAGTCGGTCGGTCGACCAACGCAGACCGACTAAGGGCAAACAGTAACTCCTGAACGAAAATAGGATTCTAGAGTTAGTCGGTCCATGAACAAGTACTGACCGACTAGTTTGGCATCTAGTCGGTCGATGAACGTTCTTAGACCGACTAAGAGTAAACAGTAACTGATACAAAAATAATTTGATGAGTTAGTCGGTCCAAGAAGCATTGCTGACCGACTAGTTTGCAACCTAGTCGGTCAACCAACGTTCTTAGACCGACTAACAATAAACATTAACTCCTGAGAAATTTAGAAAGCTAATTAGTCGGTCCAAGAAGGATTGCCGACCGACTGGATCGTCATCTAGTCGGTCGGTGGCCCTTCTTACACCGGCTAATGAGCACAGAAAAGTACCGATACGGAGCGCGGGGCCCCGGGATCGATTCCTAAGACTCCTAGGCTTGATCTAACAGTTAGATACGACCGTTATGAAGTCCGTCACGAGTGACTTACTTCGAAATCGACAATCCTAAGGAAGAAGCGAGAAAATACGATGAATCGATCGAAAATGAAATCTACGGAGACGAAAACCACACAAGAGGAGAAATTCCACCAAAACATATATTATATTATATTAAAACCAGATACACGAAAAGCAGTCGTTACATCCTCCCCAACTTAAGAAAAATTCCGTCCTCGGAATTTCCAAAAACTCACGAGTCCGGAAACAAAAGTGGGAAACGCTCTCGCATCTCATCCTCATTCTCCCAAGTAGACTCTCCAGGTGAACCGTGTCGCCACATCACCCTCACAAGATTGACAATCTTGTTCCGAAGCGATTTCTGACGTCTGTCCAGAATCTGCACTGGATGCTGGTCATACGTCATATCGGGGCGAACGGTAATCTCCGAAAAATCCACCGCATGAGACGGATCGCTAATGTATCGACGAAGCTGCGACACATGGAAAACATTGTGAACTCCTTCCAAAGATGGCGGCAAGGCCAAGCGATAAGCTACCTCGCCAACCCTCTCCAAAACGTCAAACGGTCCAATGTATCGCGGGCTCAACTTTCCACGCTTCCCAAAACGAATCACACCACGATTCGGGGAAAACTTCAAGAACACATGGTCGCCTGGCTGAAACTCCCAAGGACGACGTTTAGCATCCGCCCAATGCTTAAAACGGTCCTGAGCAATTCTCAACCTCTCCCGAATATTCCTGACGATATCCACGGCCTCCACGATCATCTCAGGTCCCAACAACTCCCGATCACCAACGTCATCCCAACTCAATGGCGATCGACATTTCCTCCCATAAAGAGCGGCGAAAGGCGCCATGCCAATACTCGCCTGGAAGCTGTTGTTGTAGGAAAACTCCACCAAATGTAGATGGTCCTCCCACGAACCCTTGAAATCCAACATGCACGCCCTCAGCATGTCTTCCAAAATCTGAATCGTCCTCTCGGACTGGCCATCCGTCTGCGGATGGTACGCCGTGCTGAAACTCAGACGCGTACCCAAGCTCTTCTGCAAACTCTGCCAGAACTGAGATGTGAACCTCGTGTCTCTGTCAGACACGATACTCACGGGGACTCCATGAAGTCGCACAACCTCCTGCACGATTCACGATACATCACTATCCAAACTAGGAAAAGGAAGTAAAACGGAGAGTAAAAGAATTTTACCTCCATATATCTCCTCGCTAGCGCCTCAGTGGACTGTCCCACTCGGAACGGAATAAAGTGCGCAGACTTGGTCAATCGATCCACGACTACCCAAATCGCGTCATTCTGCTTCGGACTCCGAGGTAGTCCAGTCACGAAGTCCATAGTGATGTGCTGCCATTTCCACTCCGGGATCGAAAGCGGTTGTAGCAACCCGGCCGAACGCTGATGCTCCGCCTTCACTTGCTGGCAAACCAAGTACTTGGCTACACTCCGAGCCACGCTCCTCTTCATACCATGCCACCAATAATTCAGACGAAGATCCTGGTACATCTTGGTGCCACCAGGATGCACAGAATACGGCGAACTGTGTGCCTCCACCATCAGCACCTCTCTGATATCCCCAGCAGGCACACACAACCTGGCTCCAAACCTCAGCGAGCCATCCTCATGAATCAAAAAGTCAGTCCGCAGACCGGCTTCCACCATCTCCCGAATCCTCACCAGCTTCGGATCCTCAGCCTGGCCAGCCTTAATCCGATCCACGATCGTCGACTGCACCTGCATGTACATCAACGAAGAAGCCTCTCCAGGAAGAACAATCTCCACGCCAGACTCACAAAAATCCTGCTGCAATCTCCACTGCGAGGTCAAAATCATCACCGCTGGAAGCCTACTCAAAGCATCCGGAACCACATTCACCTTGCCAGGGTGAAACTGCAAATCAATATCATAATCCGCCATAAGCTCCAACCATCGACGCTGTCGCATGTTGAGCTCCTTCTGAGTGAAAATATACTTCAAGCTTTTTTGATCGGTGAAAATCTTCACTTTCTCACTCAGCAGGAAGTGCCTCCAAATCTTAAGAGCAAACACAACGGCAGCCAACTCCAAATCATGCGTCGGATAATTCTTCTCATGAACCTTAAGCTGACGAGACGCATACGCCACAACATGCCCATGCTGATGCAACACACAACCGAGACCCTTGCCAGATGCATCGCAAAAGATCTCAAATCCACCGCTGCGATCAGGCACAACAAGAATAGGGGCAGTCGTCAACCTCTCCTTCAGAATACCAAAAGCACCCTCACAATCACCCGACCAAGCAAAAGCAACATCCTTCCGCGTCAACCTGGTCATCGGCTCAGCAATACGAGAAAAGTCCTTAATGAATCGCCGATAATAACCAGCAAGTCCAAGAAAACTCCAAACCTCAGACGCAGACGACGGAACAGGCCACTCCCTGATGGCCCGAATCTTCTCAGGATCCACTGAAATACCATCTCCAGTCACCACATGCCCGAGAAAAGCAACTCGATCCAGCCAAAACTCGCACTTCGAAAACTTAGCATACAACCGATGCTTCCTCAAAATCTCCAACACCGTCCTCAAGTGCGAGGCATGCTCTTCCTCCGACTTCGAATAGATCAGAATGTCGTCAATAAAGATAACGACAAACTTATCCAAAAAGTCGTAGAAAATCAGGTTCATCAGATTCATGAAAACTGCGGGCGCGTTAGTTACGCCGAAAGGCATAACCACGAACTCATAGTGTCCATACTTCGTCCTGAACGCTGTCTTCGGAACATCTCCCTTCTTCACCTTCAACTGATGGTAACCACTCCTCAGATCCAATTTTGAAAACACCCTCGAACCTCCAAGCTGATCAAAAATATCATCGATGCGAGGCAACGGGTATTTATTCTTAATGGTCACCGCATTCAACTCCCGATAGTCCACGCACATGCGACGCGAACCATCCTTCTTCTTAACCAATAGCACCGGTGCTCCCCACGGAGACACACTAGGATTAATATAACCATTCAGCAAGAGTTCATCCAACTGCTTCCGTAACTCTTCCAACTCTGCAGGTGCCATACGATACGGCGCCTTCGAAATCGGCTGCGCACCTGGAACAAGATCGATAGAAAATTCCAGAGCTCGATCAGGCGGCAAACCAGACATCTCCTCGGGGAAGACGTCGCCAAAATCACGCACCACAGCTGTCCACTCCAGCTCTATCTGCATAGCCACAGCCTCCACCTGCCTGGCCCGAAATCTGACAGGACCAAGCGAACTGCTACCACGACTGAACTCAAACACTGGATGTCCGGGAATCTCGAACACCACCTTCTTCCTCCGACAGTCGATCGTAGCATAGAAGCTCGCAAGCCAGTCCATCCCAAGAACTGCATCATAGTTGATGATGTCGTGGACAATGAAATCAGCGAAAAGCTCATGTCCACAGACCACCGCCGAGCAAGAATTGCAACCACGATGCACCGAGACCACACCATTCCCTGTAACGATATTCCAACTCTTGGGGAGAGGGGACGTCGACAAGGAATGCCTCTCCACGATGCTCCGAGAAATAATACACATCGATGCACCAGAGTCAAAGAGGACTCGTGCAGGAAATGTGCACACCAAAATCACACCTAATCAATCAATTAACAATCAAACCCTAGTCTAGCAAACAAGCAAGTTCAAGCAAACAACATAATCTAGCAATCAAGACCAAATAAGAAAGTAACAGCTAGAGTGAGGATTACCTGCGATAACCTCATCCACAGCCGCGCTCTCCGCAGCGGTCATCAGAAAAGCCTGCCTCCTCGGCGGAACAGCCTGCCGAAAAGCCTGCCCCTGCGGAACAAGAGCCGCTCCACGCCTAGCAGGAACAGACGCTCGCTGCTGCAACGGCTGAGCCGCAACAGGAGCCCTCCGCAGCGGACCCGCATGCCGACAATCCTTCGCGATATGAGAAGCATCACCGCAAACCAGGCACTGGCCCAAAAACTTCCGACACTGATGCTTGATATGGCTAGGCTTGCCGCAGAAATGGCAAGTCTTCAGAATAGGCCCTCCCGGCCTCTTAAACTGAGCGGACTGATTAGGCCTGAATCCAGGTCTAACCACAGCCCTCGCCTGCTCCACAGGCCTCTTCCCAGTACCAACAACCGACCCCTTCCTCTGGTTCACGAGCAGCTCCTGCCTCTTAGCTGCTACCAGAACCTTCTGATATGACTCCCGGTCAGAGGAGGTCACAAAACTCTGGAGCTCCGAAGCAAGCCCCTGCAGAAACCTCTGAGCTCTCTCCTCAGCGTCCTGCACCATCTTTGGTGCAAACCGACTCAGCCTCATGAACTCCTGGTGGTACATGTCCACCGACGAGTTCCCCTGCTTCAGATCGATAAAACGCTGCAGCATCTCCTCATTGGCAGCCTTCGGGAAGAACTCACCCTCAAACCTAGCCTTGAAGGTAGCCCAAGCTATCAGCTCCACCAACAACTTCTCCTCCGCATCCCACCAATTCCTGGCGTTATCCTTCAGCTGTCTCTTCGCCAAATCAACCCATCCAGCCGGGGTGATCTTGGCCATCTTCAGAATGTCCTCGACGTTCCGAATCCACTCATCGGCAGCCAGAGGACCCTCAGAACCATCAAAATATGCGGGACCCAGCTCCCGAAATTGCTTCGCTCCTGGCTCAGAGCGAGGGGCATCCGGAAGAGCCCGGGCAGCTCGAGCAGGTGGAGCATTCTGGACTTGCAAAAGCACGCCCTGCTGCACTTGCATCATCTGGATCATCATCCGCATCATCTCACCGCTGGTGGGTTCCCGCTCAGGCTCCTCATCATGAGGGAGCGCACCACTGCCCCCACCACGGGTGAAACGCCTTCCTGCCATCTAATGACACGGAGAACAAATCAGATTAGACTCATAGCCTATGACATCGGACGTCGAACTTAGTTTATTGGACATTCTAATATTATTATCGCTATTCCAAAAATCACAGTTACAGAAGAGGACCTGCATGGGCCACCACTAAAACCTGTCACGACCCGCTTCCCTAAAATGGAGGCGAGTACGTGAAAAGGTCCGCACGAGAGTGGAGCTGTGAAGCCCCAAACCCGATAAGCGTCCACAATACAAAAACAAGTCCCTGTAACCACAACAGAATAACAATAATAACACAAGTAGAGACTGAAATAAAATTCCACATCTCACAAATTGTCCAACATCAACAAAAGTCCAACATCCAGAAAAGCCACCAGGCTAAAAGAAAAGAGTCTAAAGGCCCAGAACAAGGCCAACCAAAAGCAACGACAACAACAAAGTATAGGTGCTACGCACCGATAACAAACAACTGTCTAATAAAAGTAAAACACAACGAAGACACTAGGACTGGTCCCCAGTGTCCACGTACTCCCCGTCGAACACAAGCTCGGGCTCGGCGTCGGCAAACACCTCGTCCTCAACGAGGTACTCGGGCTCAGGATCTAACATGTGTCACCCAAAAGAGTAAAGGGGCACATGTCAGCAAGTCTAAAAGACTTGGGCAAGGAAACTGAAAGTAAGGCAACTAGCAACCTAGCAGTTTAGTATGCATGACATGGCATGGCAGTTATAACATGAGTGCACAATTTAAAACATGGCAAGACAGTTTGTACAAGAGAACAATCATCGGGACAAGACAAGACAAGACAAGACAAGAGTAGCCACGCTACTATCAATTTCAATCAATTCACATTGTTGGTGTTTACGCCCTTCGCTGAATGGTAAACATTCAGACCGATCGGCACTAAACACGATTCACATTTCACAGTTGTTTTGTAGATGTTTGCGCCCTTCGCTGAATGGCTAGCATGTCAGTCCGATCGGCCCCAAACACTACCCCACCCCAAAGAGTTTACGCCTTACAACTGCAGTTGTTGATCAAACAGACTCCCAGTTGAATGGCCGCTTAACCCTCACCCCATCCCGCACTAAACAAGCCAGGGTCCCTGAACATGAGCCCAGCAAGTGAGCCAGGGTTGCCCCGCACGGGAGCTTGTTTCTTAGTTCACAATTCAATATCGAGCGTTGGGGTTTCCAACTACAGGGCTCGCTTCTGGAACACGAGCCAGGTAACACAAGTAGTGTAGCAAAGCTACGCAATCACGGGATCACCAAAACAATGCAATGACATGACATTTAATTTGCGTACCGTTAATGGAAAGTAAACATGACATGGTATTTGTGCAACATGCTAAATGTCGGAATTAGCTTCGTTGTCAAGCTAATTCCCCAATTTGCGCCTAGGCGAGTATCATTTCGTCGCCTAGCCTCTTTTACGCCTATAACAAGAAAATGGCCTAAAACATGGCCTAAACCCTAAGTGGCAAGTTTCACTTGCCTAGCACCGGGGATCGACGATCACTTCGTCATACGGATGCTATCTACGGGGGAAATCGCTGTTTTGGGGGACAATCAACAAACAACATGAAATTAATTAGGGTTTCACCAAAATTATCAATAAGTTATGAAAACAGCGGTAGAACGATTTCTTACCGAGAGGAGGCGGAAGAAACACTCCGGGGAACCCTAGGATCAAATCTGGAGAAGATTGGAGAAGTTTGGGGAAACTAGGGTTTTGGGGGATTTGGGGATTTGATGGATTTTGGTGAGATTTTGGGGAAGATGAGAGGTGGAATGAGTGAATGGATGGATTGGATGATGGGTTTGAGGCTTGGAATGGAGAAATGAAGCTTGGAGGAAGATGGGGGCTGAAGGGGGAAGTTTTTAGGGTTTTGGGTCGTGTTGGAGAAGAAGAAGTCGAATGGGTTGGGTTTAAATAGGCTAGGCTGGCGGCTGCCCAGAAATTAGGGTTTTAACACTGGTTAGTCGGTCAAAGAGCAACCACTGACCGACTAGTTTGGCAACTAGTCGGTCGGTCGACCAACGCAGACCGACTAAGTGCAAACAGTAACTCCTGAACGAAAATAGGATTCTAGATTTAGTCGGTCCATGAACAAGTACTGACCGACTAGTTTGGCATCTAGTCGGTCCATGAACGTTCTTAGACCGACTAAGAGTAAACAGTAACTGATACAAAAATAATTTGATGAGTTAGTCGGTCCAAGAAGCATTGCTGACCGACTAGTTTGCAACCTAGTCGGTCAACCAACGTTCTTAGACCGACTAACGATAAACAGTAACTCCTGAGAAATTTAGAAAGCTAACTAGTCGGTCCAAGAAGGATTGCCGACCGACTGGATCGTCATCTAGTCGGTCGGTGGCCCTTCTTACACCGGCTAATGAGCACAGAAAAGTACCGATACGGAGCGCGGGGCCCCGGGATCGATTCCTAAGACTCCTAGGCTTGATCTAACAGTTAGATACGACCGTTATGAAGTCCGTCACGAGTGACTTACTTCGAAATCGACAATCCTAAGGAAGAAGCGAGAAAATACGACGAATCGATCGAAAATGAAATCTACGGAGACGAAAACCACACAAGAGGAGAAATTCCACCAAAACATATATTATATTATATTAAAACCAGATACACGAAAAGCAGTCGTTACACTATGTGATCTAGGAGATCCACGAGGGCGACTGTGAAAACCATTGCAGAGGGAAATCCATAGCCTTGAAGGCTGTGAGACAAGGGTATTTTTGGCCAACAATGTTCAAAGATGCCTCGAATACGTTCGACGGTGCTTGACCTGTCTAAAGTTCTCGAAGATCAGCTTGGCCCCACCAACTGATCTGATCCCCATCGTCAGTTCCGTCCCTTTTGCCAAATAGGGATTGGACCTCCTTAGACCATTCAAGCCGACAAGTGGGAAACCGATATACCTAATAGTGACGATCAACTATTTCACTAAGTGGATCGAAGTAGAGCCTATATCCCGAAACACCTGGAAGGAAGCTCGAAGCTTCATCTGGAAGTCCATCGTGTGTCATTTTGGCATCCAACACTCCATAGTGACGGATAATGGGACACAATTCGACAGAGTGGGCTTCAGAGACTTCTGCGCAGAGCTGAAGATCAAGTTGCACTTCGCCTCCATCGCCCATCCCCAGTCGAACGGCTTGGCAGAGTCAGCCAACAAAATCATCCTTGGACACCTGCAGAAGAGAATAACAGGGCTCGAAGGACCTTGGTCGTATGAGATCCACAGCATACAATGGTCGTACAGAACGACCCACAAAACCTCGACGGGGAAACACCGTTCAAGTTGGCCTACGGATGCGAGGCCGTAATCCCCGTCAAGGTCAATGAGCGATCGCTTCGTCTCCAATACTATGACAAAGAAAGAAACTCAGAGCGCCTTGAGTTCAACCTACAACTGGTGGACGAGGTCCGCGAACGGGCGCTTGCAACCCTCATCAAACAAAAGGGGCGTATGGCCCGTTACTTCAACTCGAAAGTCTGCGAATGCAGTTTTCGTGTTGGTGACTTGGTGCTATATAAGGCCACTTTCACTCCTGAAATCCTCAAACATGGGAAGCTCACCGCAAAATGGGAAGGACCCTACACAGTGATCGATGTACTCGGTCCTGCCACCTACCGACTCGTTACTTTGGATGACAGGGAACTTCCTCATCCTTGGAACGCAGAACATCTACGGAATTATTATCGATGCATGTTCATTATGAATACAGAATAAATCATTCTTTGACGTCATTCGAAATACCCTCATCAGTCATAAGTCGAAGGGGCCTCACCACTTGCCACCGGATGACCCTCGTTGGCCGTAAGTCAAAGGGGCCTCGCCCCTTGCCACCAGACGACCCTCGTCGGGCATAAGTCGAAGGGGCCTTGCCCCTTGCCACTGGACTGTTGAATCTGGATCCTAGCCTAGAGAGGGGGTGAATAGGCTTATAAAAATATTATCGTGCAACCCATGAGAAATCACACGCAGTTAAAATCACAAGCAGAGTAAATAAGAGACAATCATAGAGTACTCGCAGATTTACCCGGGTTCGATCGCATCAACGACCTACATCCAACCCCAAGCAAATACTAGCATTAATAAGTTCCTTCTGTACACTTACAATGGGGTCCTAGCTCCAACTCCCCACCTAGACTGTACCACACTCAACAAATTACAGAACAATATCAACCTAGTAAATACGTATCTTGACAGTCAAGACCCTCTTGTCTAGCCCCAACCAGACAAGTCCCAAAAGCGTAACATATAACGGTACAGTTTCCCCTACAGAGATCTACACACAATCACAAATATAATGATAAAGTAAAGGGTTCAGAAATACTCAGATTGTGATGGTGTGTCATCTCTATCATTCAGCATGGCGCCAGCTTCAGTCTGGCGCAAACGGTGTCTCGATCTGACTCCTGGATCGTAAAATATGGCTTGATCAAGTTGAGAAGCAATTAGATCTGCGTGTATAGCAGTTTCAGTGCAAATATAATTTTAAGTGGGACGTGTGCACAACAACTGCTTCAAGTAATTTTACATGCAACTGTTTGATCCCACGTCAGCAAATTCTCTACTTTCTTTTCTTTTGCATGCAACTATAATCTGTAATGACCACTTTTCGTTGTACGTTGTTCGTGCACGTGCTTTTGACCGTGCACGTGTTTATTTTAGACTTTGATTGTTTGTGAACACTTTGGTGTGATATGTCGTTGTGAACATCTCTGAGAGTATTAAATTGTGGCACTAATTTGGAACGACATTTCTCCGGTCGTTCTCCCACGATTTGATCTTATTCGATGAGACGTTACGATTTTCACTTTTGATGTAAGACGTTTCTATTTTTAGTTTCATCGTTCGACGTTGAAATTGAGATCCGTCTTCTTAGTTAGCTTTCTTTCGTCATCACGATCACCCTGAAATTAATTTTATAATTTTTGGAGTTCATTTGACCTACTTTATATTTTTAACAATGTTTAAAATATTTTTAATAGCTACGTTTTAAATTATTTTCGGCCAAATAAAATTTATTTAAGTTTACAACGTTTTAAACAATTTTTAAGCCAAATCTTAGCCCCTATATTGGCCGCACCCAATCCATATATGATTAGGAAGGATAGATTTGAATTTTAAATTATTTTAAACTCCTAATCACATTAGGATTAGCCCTAGACCAAGTCAACCCCTCTACACTATATAAACAATACCTAGGAAGACGTATTTTCGCAAGAAAGTAACCCTAGCCGCTCCCAAAACCCAAAAACCCACTTGCGCCGATTCGTCGCAACGTTGCAGCAGCCGACCCCGCTCCGACCCAGGAAAACGCCACAAATCTCCCGCACCGACCGACAGCCGCCCCCGCACCAAGCGCTCCCCGCTTCGCACATCCGCCCGCTGCTTCGCCCGCTCCGCATCACCGTGTCTGACCGAGAGATCCTCTCGGTCAGACCGAGAGACCCCGCCCGCTCAGCGCCCGCTCCGCACCACACCATCGCCCGCTCCGTTCGCTCGCTTCGCCCCGTGTCTGACCGAGGCGCCCGCCCGCACCGACCGAAGCAACCGACCACACCCAATTCGTTGCAACGTTGCAAACGTTGCAACGCCCGTCCGCCCGCACCGACCGAGAGGCCGCCCCGCACCGACCGAGAGCCCCGACCCCCGCTCCGCACCCCGCAGCTGTGCACAGCTATTCTCCCGCACCAACCGAGCCAAGCCCCCGCACCGACTGTGTCCGACGGAGAGACATTCGTCGCAACCCCGCATCCGTCACACCGCTTGCCACCGTGGGCCCCCCAAGTTCTCCAGAGGTATTGTGGGTCCCTTATTGGTCCCTAGGACTACTGTAGGCCCCACCTAGGTGCTTTCTCTTCGAGGATTTGCCGTTTACGATGTTGCGACACATCGTAGCCCGTCGTCGCACGTCCTAGCATTGGAATCTTGGTCTGTTGATCTAGTTGCTGTTCAGAACTTGGCGAGCGAGGAATCTAATTGGAATCTGGACTAGGAGCACATTCTTTTATTCCAACCCCTGGCGTCGCTACCCGACGCCAGTGTAGCTTTTGCGTCGTGTTGAGGTAACGCTTTACACCTCTAGGACCCCCAACCTATTGCATATTAATCAAGACTATAATCAATGTTTTTAAAGTATTTTAAATGTTTTAGAATTCACTAATCAAGATTAATAAAACGGATGTAGGCCGGTGGACTTGTGCACGTAGAATATTGTGACTTTGGACTCGTTGGACGGTGTTTTTCAGATGTTGTACTTGCAGGAAAGTGAAACTTGCCAATTCTTGCTTAGGGCCATGTTTTTAGGCCACTTCCTTGTTTTTAGCGTAAAAGAGACTAGACAATGAAATGATAGCTGTCTAGACGCAATTTTAAGATCTAGCTTGACAACGAAGCTAGATCTGACACCCTGCCATGTCATGCATGCATTGATATCTGTCACGTTTAAATTCCTTATCTGTACGCACTTTTAACTGCCATGCATTGCATCTTACATGTCATCCAAGTTGATTGTTGCATTCGTAGCACACGCTACAATACTTGTACTTGTACTTCCTTGTCCGGCTAGGTGCACCCCTATGCCATCATGATAAAACACTTCCTGGCTCGTGATCCAGAAGCGGGCCTAATGTGTTGGTCAAAATCCAATGCCCGATACACGTGGAGGGGTAGGGATAAGCGATCACTTGAGCTTAGGAGTTGGTCCGCGCAGCCACTCTAGCCAAAAGGCGTAATCTCTGTGCACGAGGTGCTTACTAGACTTGTCTTTATACTTGTGCTTGTTCATGTAAAATTTGTCATCCATGCCATGTTTAAATGCCATGCTTGTACTTTAATTTACTTGTTGCACTCATTACTTTAACTGCCATGTCATTGCATCATGCTAGAACTGCTAGGTTGCTTTACTTTTACCTACTTTCAGTTTCCTTGCACAAGTCTCTTGTAGACTTGCTGACATGTGCCACTTGCTCTTTTGGGTGTCACATGTTAGACCCTGAGCCAGAGACCGTAGCTGAGGACGAGGTGTTTGCTGACGCTGAGCCAGAGCCTATGTTTAACGAGGAGTTGGTGGACACCGGAGACCAGTCTTAGAGACTGATTTGAGTTTCTTTTGCTTTAGGTTACTGTTAGTTGTCGGTGCTTAGCACCATTACCTTGCTTTTTGTACTTTGTACTTTTGTTGGCCATGCTGGGGCCTCTTTTTAGACTCTTTTCTTTTAGCCTGGTGGATTTTCTGCGATGTTGGAGTTTATTATTATGGATATTCTGAGATTTATCTTTTGTCTCATTTCCTTATTATTATCTTTGTTTTGTTTCACGTTGCAAGGACCTGCAGTTTAAAGTTGATTGATGCTTATCGGACTTGCAGCTTTGTAGCTTCAAGTCTGAGCGGACCTTCTCACGTCTCGCCTCCATGGTTTTGGGAAGCGGGGCGTGACAGGTTTTGTTGGTGGCCCATGCAGGTTCACTTCTTGTAATTGCGAATTAACGGAACAACGATAATAACGGAATGTCCATTAATAAATTACAACATCCAAGTCATTAAGCTTTGAGTCTAATTTGTTTGTTCGTTTTCTATGTCATTAGATGGCTGGACGACGACATACCCGATCTGGTTGTGGGCCCAATCGTGTTGAGGTGCCGGATAGAGAGCCCACCAATGCTGATATCATAAGGATGATGCATCAGATGATGCAGGTGTAGCAGGGCATGCTCCAGAATACCCAGAGTGCCCCTCGCTTTGAGCCAGGAGCGAAGCAGTTTCGGGAGCTGGGCCTGACTTACTTTGATGGATCTGAAGGACCGTTGGCTGCATAGGAGTGGATCAGGAATACTGAGGATAATCTGAAGATGTCGAAGGTCAACCCGGCTGGATGGGTTGATCTGGTGAAGAAGCAGCTCAAGGATAATGCCCGCAACTGGTAGGATGCAGAGGAGGAGCTATTGGTGAGCCATATACCTTAGGCTACTTTCAAGTCCAGTTTCGATGAGGAGTACTTTCCGAAGGCTGCCAGGAGGGAGATGTTGCAGCGCTTCATTGAGCTGAAGCAGTGAAATTTGACGGTGGACCAGTACCGCCAGGAGTTCACTAGGCTGAGTCGCTTCACGCCGAAGATGGTGGAGGATGATGAGGTGAAGGCTCAGAGGTTTCTGCAGGGTCTTTCCCTAGACTTGTAGAGCCTGATGTATACAACGGATATGGAGTCATATCAGAAGTTGCTGATAGCTGCTCGGAGACAGGAACTGATTGCGAGGCAGAAGAGAGGACAGATTTCTGGAGCTGGGAAGAGGCCTATGGAGCAGGTCAGAGGAGTGGTTAGGCCTGGGTCCAGGCCTAATCAACCAGTGCAGTTCAAGAGGCCATGTGTGCCTACTCAGAAGACTTGCTATTTCTGTGGCAAGACCAGGCATGTTAAGGAACATTGTAGGAAGATGTTGGGACAGTGCCTGATTTATGGAGATCCTACTAATGCTATGAAGGAGTGCCCGAAGTCTAAGCTGCCTTGGAAGGAACCAGTTGCCGCACAGCCGTTGCAGCAGAGAGCACCTGTACCTGCTGGTCGTGGAGCAGCCCTCGCTCCGCAGAGGCAGGCTTTTCAGCAGGCCATGCAGCCGAGGAGGCAGGCTTATCTGATGACGGCAGTGGAGAGCGAGGCTGTAGATGAGGTTATCGCAGGTAACTCTCGACCTAGTTATTTCCTTCCTTAGATAATTTTGATTGTTAGCCATGTTTGATTGCTTGCATATGATTGTTTGCTAGAATAGGGTTTGATAGTTAGACTGTTTGTTAGGTGTGATGTTGGTTTGCACATTTCCCGCACGAGTCCTCTTTGACTCTGGTGCATCGATGTGCATTATTTCTCGGAGCTTCGTGGAGAAGCATTCCTTGACGACCTCCCCTCTTCCCAAGAGTTGGAACATCGTTACAGGAAATGGCGTGATCTCGGTGCATCGTGGGTGCAATTCTTGCCCTTTGGTGGTCTGTGGACATAAGCTTTACGCTGATTTTATTGTCCATGACATCATCAACTACGATGCAGTGCTTGGAATGGATTGGCTTGCGAGTTTCTATGCTACAATCGATTGTCGGAGGAAGAAGGTGGTGTTTGAGATCCCAAGACATCCAGTGTTTGAGTTCAGTCGAGGTAGCAGTTCGCTTGGCCCTGTCAGGTTTCGGGCCAAGCCGATGGAGATCGTTGCTATGCAGATGGAGCAGAGTAGACCAGCTGTGGTATGTGAATTCGACGACGTCTTCCCAGAGGAGATGTCTGGACTGCCGCCCGATCGAGCTCTCGAGTTTTCGATCGATCTTATTCTGGGAGCGCAGCCCATTTCGAAGGCGCCGTATCGTATGGCTCCAGCAGAGTTGGAGGATTTACATAGACAGCATGAGCTTCTACAGAAGGGTTACATCAATCCTAGTGTGTCTCCGTGGGGAGCACCGGTGTTGCTGGTAAAGAAGAAGGATGGTTCGCGTCACATGTGTGTGGATTACCGGGAGCTGAATGCTGTGACCATTAAGAATAAATATCACATGCCTCATATAGATGACATCTTTGATCAGCTTGGAGGATCGAGGGTGTTCTCTAAGTTGGATCTGAGGAGTGGGTACCATCAGCTTAAGGTGAAGAAGGAAGACATCCCAAAGACAGCGTTCAGGACGAAGTATGGTCACTACGAGTTCGTGGTTATGCCTTTTGGTGTAACCAATGCACCCGCAGTCTTTATGAACCTGATGAATCTGATCTTCTATGACTTTCTAGAAAAGTTTGTTGTTATCGTTATTGACGACATTCTGATCTATTCGAAGTCGGAGGAAGAGAATGCATCGCACTTGAGGACAGTGTTGGAGATTTTGAGAAAGCATCTTTTGTAAGCTAAATATTCCAAGTGTGAGTTTTAGCTGGATAGAGTTGCTTTTCTCGGGCATGTGGTGTCAGGCGATGGAATTTTGGTGGATCCCAAGAAGATTATGTCAATCAGAGAGTGGCCTGTTCCGCAGTCAGCATCTGAGATTCGGAGTTTCCTCGGACTTGTAGGTTATTATCGACGTTTCATTAAGGACTTTTCTCGGATTGCTGAGCCGATGACCAGACTGACGAGGAAGGATGTACCATATGTTTGGTCTGATGATTATGAGAAGGCTTTTGATGTTCTGAAGGAGAGATTGACGACTGCCCCTGTTCTTGCTGTGCCTGATCGGAGTGGAGGATTCGAGATCTTTTGTGATGCTTCTGGAAAGGGTCTTGGTTGTGTGTTGCACCAGCATGGGCATGTGGTTGCGTATGCTTCTCGTCAGCTCAATGCTCATGAGAAGAATTACCCGACACACGATTTGGAGTTGGCTGCTGTCGTGTTTGCACTCAAGATCTGGAGGCACTTCCTGCTGAGTGAGAAAGTGAAGATCTTCACTGATCACAAAAGCTTGAAGTACATTTTTACTCAGAAGGAGCTCAACATGCGATAGCGTCGATGGTTGGAGCTCATGGCCGATTATGAGATTGATTTGCAGTATCACCCTGGCAAGGTGAATGTGGTTCCGGATGCGCTGAGTAGACTTCTAGCGGTGATGATGTTGACTTCGCAGTGGAGATTGCAGCAGGATTTTTGCGAGACTGGTATTGAGATTATTCTTCCTGGAGAGACTTCTTCGTTGATGAGTATGCAGATACAGTCGACGATCGTGGATAGGATCAAGGATGGACAGGCTGGAGATGCTAAGCTGGTGAAGATTCGGGAGCAGGTAAAAGCCGGTCTGCGGACTGACTTTTTGATTCATGAGGATGGCTCGCTGAGATTTGGAGCCAGGTTGTGTGTGCCAGCTGGGATATCAGAGAGGAGTTGCTGGTGGAGGCACACTGTTCGCCGTATTTTGTGCATCCTGGTGGGACCAAGATGTACAAGGATCTTCGTCTGAACTATTGGTGGCATGGTATGAAGAGGAGTGTGGCTCGTAGCGTAGCCAAGTGCTTGGTTTTCCAGCAGGTAAAGGCGGAGCATCAGCGCACGGCAGGGTTGCTACAACCGCTTCCGATTCCGGAGTGGAAGTGGCAACACATCACTATGGATTTCGTGACTGGACTACCACGGAATCTGAAGCAGAATAACGCGATTTGGGTGATCATGGATCGATTGACCAAATCTGCCCACTTTATTCCATTTCGAGTAGGACCGTCCACTGATGCGCTAGCGAGGAGATACATGGAGGTAAATTCTTTTACTCTCCGTTTTTATTTCCTTTTTCCTAGTTTAGATAGTGATGTAACGTGAACCGTGCAGGAGATCGTACGACTTCACGGAGTCCCTGTGAGTATCGTGTCGGACAGAGACACGAGATTCACGTCTCATTTTTGGCAGAGTCTGCAGAAGAGCTTGGGTACGAGTCTGAGTTTCAGCACGGCGTACCACCCGCAGACAGATGGCCAGTCCGAGAGGACGATTCAGATTTTGGAGGACATGCTGAGAGCGTGCATGTTGGACTTCAAGGGATCTTGGGAGGATCATCTCCATCACGTTGAGTTTGCCTACAATAACTGCTACCAGGCGAGTATTGGAATGGCGCCTTTCGCCGCGCTATATGGAAAGAAATGTCGATCGCCACTGAGCTGGGATGACATTGGAGATCGGGAGCTGTTAGGACCAGAGATGATTGTGGAGGCCGTGGATGTTGTGAGGAACATCCGGGAGAAGCTGAGGATTGCGCATGACCGTTTCAAGCATTAGGCCGATGCTAAACAGAGGCCTTTGGAGTTTCAGCCTGGAGACCATGTCTTTCTGAAGATTTCTCCGAACCGCGGAGTTATTCGATTTGGGAAGAGAGGCAAGTTGAGCCCGAGGTACATTGGGCCGTTTGATGTCCTGGAGAGAGTTGGAGCTGTGGCTTATCGCTTGGCGTTGCCGCCGTCGCTGGAGGGAGTTCACGACGTATTTCACGTATCTCAGTTACGTCGATACGTTAGTGATCCGTCCCATGCTGTGGATTTCTCGGAGATCACGGTTCGTCCGGATATGTCTTATGATCTAAAGCCCGTTGAGATTCTGGATCATCGACAGAAGCAGCTGAGGAATAAGACCGTCGACTTGGTTCGAGTGCAGTGGCGTCACGGTTCCCCTGGTGAGTCCACCTGGGAGCGTGAGGATGAGATGAGAGAGCGCTTTCCGCACCTTTTCCCGAGCAGTGCTTGATATTGATTCCGATGACGGAATCATTTCTAAGGTGGGGAGGATGTAACGACCACTTTTCGTTGTACGTTGTTCGTGCACGTGCTTTTGACCGTGCACGTGTTTATTTTAGACTTTGATTGTTTGTGAACACTTTGTTATGACATGTCGTTGTGAACGTCTCTGAGAGTATTAAATTGTGGCACTAATTTGGAACGACATTTCTCGGGTCGTTCTCCCACGATTTGATCTTATTCGATGAGACGTTGCGATTTTCACTTTTGACGTAATACGTTTCTATTTTTAGTTTCGTTGTTCGACGTTGAAATTGAGATCCGTCTTCTTAGTTAGCTTTCTTTCGTCATCACGATCACCCCGAAATTTATTTTATAATTTTTGGAGTTCATTTGACCTACTTTATATTTTTAACAAGGTTTAAAATATTTTTAATAGCCACGTTTTAAATTATTTTCAGCCAAATAAAATTTATTTAAATTTAAAACGTTTTAAACAATTTTTGAGCCAAATCTTAGCCCCTAGCTTGGCCGCACGCAATCCCTATGTGATTAGGAAGGAGAGATTTGAATTTTAAATTATTTTAAACTCCTAATCCCATTAGGATTAGCCCTAGACCAAGTCAACACATATACACTATATAAACAATCCCTAGGAAGACCTATTTTCGCAAGAAATTAACCCTAGCCGCTCCCAAAACCCAAAAACCCACTTGCAACGATTCGTCGCAACGTTGCAGCAGCCGACCCCCGCTCCGACCGAGGAAAACGCCCCAAATCTCCCGCACCGACCGATAGCCGCCCCCGCACCAAGCGCTCACTGCTTCGCACAGCCGCCCGCTGCTTCGCCCGCTCCGCATCACCGTGTCCGACCGAGAGATCCTCTCGGTCAGACCGAGAGACCCCGCCCGCTCAGCGCCCGCTCCGTACCGCACCATCGCCCGCCCCGTTCGCCCGCTTCGCCCCGTGTCTGACCGAGGCGCCCGCCCGCACCGACCGAAGCAGCCGCCCGCACCCGCTTCGTTGCAACGTTGCAAACGTTGCAACGCCCGTCCGCCTGCACCGACTGAGAGGCCGCCCCGCACCGACCGAGAGCCCCGACCCCTGCTCCGCACCCCGCAGCTGTGCACAGCCATTCTCCCGCACCGATCGAGCCAAGCCCCCGTACCGACTGTGTCCGACCGAGAGACATTCGTTGCAACCCCGCATCCGTCGCACCGCTTGCCACCGTGGGCCCCCCAAGTTCTCCAGAGGTATTTTGGGTCCCCTATTGGTCCCTAGGACTACTGTGGGCCCCACCTAGGTGCTTTCTCTTCGAGGATTTGCCGTTTACGACGTTGCGACACGTCGTAGCCCGTCGTCGCACGTCCTAGCTTTGGAATCTTGGTCCGTTGACCTAGTTGCTGTTCAGAACTTGGCGAGCGAGGAATCTAATTAGAATCTGGACTATGAGCGCGTTCTTTTATTCCAACCCCTGGCGTCGCTACCCGACGCCAGTGTAGCTTTCGCTTCGTGTTGAGGTAACGCTTTGCACCCCTAGGACCACCAACCTATTGCATGTTAATCAAGACTAAAATCAATGTTTTTAAAGTATTTTAAATGTTGTAGAATTCACTAATCAAGATTAATAAAACGGATGTACGCCGGTGGACTTGTGCACGTAGATATTGTGACTTTGGACTCGTTGGACGGTGTTTTTCAGATGTTGTACTTGCAGGCAAGTGAAACTTGCCAATTCTTGCTTAGGGCCATGTTTTTAGGCCACTTCCTTGTTTTTAGCGTAAAAGAGACTAGACAGTGAAATGATAGCTGTCTAGACGCAATTTTAAGATCTAGCTTGACAACGAAGCTAGATCTGACACCCTGCCATGTAATGCATGCATTGATATCTGTCACATTTAAATTCCTTATCTGTACGCACTTTTAACTGCCACGCTACAATACTTGTACTTGTACTTCCTTGTCCGGCTAGGTGCACCCCTATGCCATCATGATAAAACACTTCCTGGCTCGTGATCCAGAAGCGGGCCTCATGTGTTGGTCAAAATCCAATGCCTGATACACGTGGAGGGGTAGGGATAAGCGATCACTTGAGCTTAGGAGTTGGCCCGCGCAACCACTCTAGCCAAAAAGCGTAATCTCTGTACACGAGGTGCTTACTAGACTTGTCTTTATACTTGTGCTTGTTCATGTAAAATTTGTCATCCATGACATGTTTAAATGCCATGCTCGTACTTTACTTTACTTGTTGCACTCATTACTTTAACTGCCATGTCATTGCATCATCCTAGAACTGCTAGGTTGCTTTACTTTTACCTACTTTCAGTTTCCTTGCACAAGTCTCTTGTAGACTTGCTGACATGTGCCCCTTGCTCTTTTGGGTGTCACATGTTATACCCTGAGCTAGAGACCGTAGCTGAGGACGAGGTGTTTGCTGACGCTGAGCCGGAGCCTACGTTTGACGAGGAGTTGGTGGACACCAGAGACCAGTCTTAGAGACAAGTCTAGCTGAGGATGGGGTTGGCCGCACACCCCCACCGGAGGGGGTGGCCTTGTTTGTTATTGGCCGTAGCCAACCCCCTCCGCATGGGGAGGGGGGATGCATAGCCTCCATGGCCCATATGTCCATGGTGATCATGCACCAAAAAGTTCATCTTCTCCGTTGAGAATAACTACCGTCTTCTCCGATGAGACACCCGTTCATCGAGAAAGTAGTTATGTTTCAATGGCCGTGTGCCAAAAAAAATAACATACCTTCACGACCGCAAACTTCACGCTCCACATGAAGAGAGTTCATATTCCCTATTGAATGGAGACTCATCATCCATGAAGAGTGCGAGTTTGGCGAGATGAACGGTCAGTTCTTCCCGTCACGGAGAGTTCCTGCCATATCCGTAATGACAGAAGACCCTAACGTGAAAAGAACAACTGCTGTGATTCTCTCCGTCACGATGCGCTCCTACCATATCCATAATGGTAGGAAACTCATTCGTGAAGAAGACAACACCTCGTTCATCGGTGAGACCGGAGCGAACCCGTATGGCTCTGATACCGATGATGGATCCTGTCAAAACAACGATGTTAGGATCGAATGAAGAGGAGAGACCTACGCTTGCGTAAGCGACACCGTAATCTCTGAACTTCACCCTCGGATTCGCCACAACGGTCAGTACTTCGTCACAGAGGATCGAAGCAGCGTTTCACCGCCTAAATCTCTATTTAGAAGAGGATTTTAATGGAAGGGAGAAGAAGAACACAAGTTGCATTATGCAAACTTATGGCATGGTTAGATCAGTATAAATGCCTTACCCTTGGGTCCTATTTATAGGCTTTAGGGGTAGTTATTGTAGGAAATAACTAAATATAAGCTTATTAGCCTATATTAGCACATTCACTTATCCTCTTCTTCATCCACTTATCAAGTGCCTTTTTGCACTTATAAAGTGACTTTTTCCACTTATCGAGTGGTCCTTTTCACACGAGAAAAGGTTCCCTTCGCGCACGCCTTTGTGCACGCGACATCTGAGGTCCATAGGCCCTCATACATCCCCTCATGGGTGTATATATGTCGTCCATATCCAACAGTCAGGGCCAACTCCTCCTTGCCAATGGCAAATGGGGGCGGGTGAAACTCACCTTGGACCGGCCCCAAGGATCAGGAAGAAAGCCGATTGAGTAGCAACGCCCGATCAAACTCCACATGGATAGAGCCGACCAACGGGGTTGGCGACATGATGTCACTCCACGGCCACTGATCCATAAGGGGCATCGTGGGGGCCTGGGGCATCGAAAGGGTCTCCGATGCCTCTAGAGTTTCAAGAGGGGCGACCATCTTGCCTTTCCCCATAGGGTCCTCTTCATGCGCCCGCCTCCTCTTCAGAGACCCCTCCTCCTCATGGGAGGGTGTCTCCCTCTTCAGACCGACTCCTCTAATCGACTCGATGACGTCAACAGAATCGACGTCAACCACCTCCAGTTCCGTTGCAACCACACCCGAAGTCAAGGGGACAGGGGGCCACACTGTAGCCTGGCTGGAGGCCTCCCTCGAAGAGGCTCAGGAAGGAGGCCTGGATGCCTACCTAGTATCTCCCCCTTCAGAGGAGGAGCTCTGATGGACAAGGAGGGGGGACCGAAAATCCAATCCCTCGACACGAGCACTCGATCTATCAGTTCGAGCACCCGACCTTTCGACCGTCTTCTTCTTCCTCCGCTGGTCCTTCCAGACTCGGTCTAGGCTGGACTCAGCACTGCGTCGGCTACCATTGGTCATATCAGTAGACAACGAACATAATTACCGTGAGTGGCAAAGATAAATATATAGATTCGAGATACCTTACCCAGAATCCATAGAAGGATCTTTATTGTGTGGTCGTCTATCAAATAATGAATCGACTTGTCTTGTCCCGATCGACTCAATAGAGTCTTCACTGCCTTTGCCTCGCCCAGAGACAACCTGGCTTTGACTTGCTCCAAAGACAGATGAGACTCCCTCGCAAGCTCAGGGTTCGAAGAACTCCAGCCATTGAGCAATGGTCCCAAATCAGGTAGGGTGACAAACACGAAGGTATCCGTCCACCCAGGGTCAGAGAATGGAAGGTCATATATGAGCCTAGCACCCGGGCGAGCAACGATATGGTACCACACTCGGTGAGGGTCGGCTATGATTCTAAAGAAATACCCGAACAACCCGAGGGTCGGACAGATTCCACAAAGCTCGCACAACTTGATGAAGCCAACTAAGGGAGGGAAAGCATGAGGTGCGAGTCTACAGATGGAAAGCTCCGAGAAGGACAGAGCCTCCATGATGAAGGGGTAATGGGGAACCATAGTCGTAGGCAAAAAGACTTAAGATACACCCCAACCTCCTTCTTTCGTAGGAAACACACACTCTCATCCGAATTGGGTACCCTAACCCTAAAGGGGTCACAGAAACAACCTCGCTAAACCTCGGCAGTCAGGTTGAGGGAAAACCTAGGGACCATGTCTAAGATGACTCCAGGGATCTTCGACTTCCGATCCATCGACGAATTGGAAGGTTAGGCTCAAACCAAATTCCTTTCCCCTTCCCAGGAACTTCCACATATCGAGGGGGCCGGAGGCGCTCTGCTAGCTCCTCAGGGGTCGGCTCTTTGAACACAACCGAAGCAAACATGCCTGACGAATCTACAAGAAAATCAGAATCGAAGAGAGGAGATACCTTGAGAAAGAATATGCGATCTCCGAGAGAAGTGATGCTGAAAGAAATCAGGTGAAACAAGGAAGAAGATGAAGCTGAAAAATCTCAACTTTTCTTCGATTTTTCTATTATATGTTAAGAATCCCAACCAGCTGACATCCGATGTGCGCCACGTGTCCAAAGCCGACCGCCAGAAACGGCAGAGATCGCTCCAAAGGCGAACGGGTTTTGGCGACACATATCAAATCAAATGTTTCGAAAACCATGTGCATTTAAGGAGATTGCTCATCATTCGGTCTCAGTCAGCACGACTCCTGACGCCTAAATGATGGGGCCATTGTTAGTACACGAGTACGAACCCAAATTAGGTATCCGCATACCCGGACCGTTTAGCATCCGCGACCCAATACCTCCGCGTTCTAAGCGGGTTACACCTGATTCGGATGAATGGGTCGTTCGACCGCTGGGCTAGCACATACATTCAAGGGAAGGTTAATGGAGCCAAGTAAATGGACAGCTGTTAGCTCAAATCCTGGAGGAGATTGTGCCCCAATAAATGAGGGGTGGTTACACATCTTCAATGAGGAGCCACCTATAAATAGACCAGTAAACGAAGGTAAAGGGGTTCCATCTTTAAGGTACGAGATCTAAGACATAGAACTCTATCTTCTCACTTTTACCATTCTCATATTCGAGCTTGCATCGTCAGTCTCGAGACAAACCTCTGTGGGTCTATCTCAGCTACACTAAGCTCCCTCTCTTTCTTAAGTTTCATACTAACTCAAGCATCGGAGGGTATTTGGTTCAGAACCCAGATCCAACCCCCCGAACGAGTCCCTGTGGTGCAGATCAACGATCACCGTCCAGCATTGAAGGTCAACGTCGAGCTCCCCAACCTCGAACAATTGACACAACGGTCACCCAAAGGTCGATTGAGGGTCACAACACATCCAACTACCATCATTCGACCCTAGTTCCTCTAACCAAGGGTCCCATTACAGCTACTGACGAGTCTCCAACCCAGCGCTTTAAGTCTACGTCAGCCTGACAACTATACCGATCAATTTGGGCCTTAACACTAGCTATCTGTAGTAATCCAATCACAATCTAACCTTTAGCAATTCTAGCAACATTGAAATCCAACAAATATCACAAATCTTACTTTAGATCCATAGGGTTCATCCCTTTGCCCTAGAGCAAGGGAATTACTCACAAATCATCATGAAAATCATAAGAGAAATAAGATTGACAAGAGAATTCATTGCAAAACTCAGATCTAAGAAGAGATATATCATAAAATATAAACTTGCAAGAGTTTTAGAGATACCAATGTCGATTACAAGCTTCAACAATAAAATAAAAATCCAAGTCTTTAATCTCTCGTCAAAAGAAATCTCTAAACTAAAATTAAAACTTAGAAAATAAAAGTATCAAGTCTCTCCTTTTGGGCTGGAGATAAATCTGGGTATTTATACATGCCCAAAATAACAAAAAAATTCCTGACAATTCTGTCCCCAGACTGTTGCAAACCCTAGTTTTCAAGACTGGGTCGACGGTGCCATTTGGCCGAGTGAACATCTTACTCGGTCGAGTGAGGAATCCGCTTCAGAATAGGAAACCAGTGTTTTGGGCTCCTCAGACCACTCGGCCGACAAGTCTGTGCACTCGGGCGAGTGGAGTTTTCTACTCGGTTGAGTGGAGTCTTCTGCAGATCCTCCCAAAAACAGAGAAGTGGCCAAGATTTTCTTCACAACATACGTCGACACTCGGTTGAGTGGGACTCTCACTCGGTCGAGTGGAAATTCCCACTCGACCAAGTACATTTCAGTTCATCTTCAGGCTTGAGTCATCGTATCAGCTTCACTTAGTCGAGTGAGCTGCGTCACTCGGCCGAGTAGCCTGTTTCAGCACTATTTTCTTCTTCTCCTTGATTCCTTGTAGATTCCTTCGACTTTCTTCTTCTACTACTCATCTCTAGCTCTGTTAGCTCTCTGATATCATCGTGGGTGACGCTCCGGCATGCGTGTAAATGCTCTTGGCTCTAAATTCCTCCCGATTTCTCCATATCTCCTAAAATCAGACGTAACAGAGAAATAGTGAAATATATAGTGAAATTATAATCGCTAAAATCGTGATATGCGCAGTCAAAATGGCATGCAAAAAATGCAGAAATAAAGTGTAAAATATGAGCCTATCAGTTACCATCAGTGGGTATATCTCCATGGGCGATACGACGCTGATTTCATGTTACTTCCGAACCCCGTTTGGACTTTCATAGGCCCCCAACACGTTGATTGGATCCTCCCTATGGAGTTATACATTTCACCTATCTACGAGCTGGAGCCCGATGATGAGCAGTCCGCTCAGCAGTTGGGCACCGCTCCACCATATATTGAGGAGCCGCACCCATCTGGGCCCTTATCGGAGCGTCATGCAGCCCCTTTTGTCCCTTTTTTTGTTGAGAGCACCACTACATCCTTTGATATTCATGTTTTCGATGTGAGCATTGACACTTCTGTCCCCACATCACCACCTCTCGAGATTGCGTCTATTTATGCCACATTGTCTACATCTGCTTCGACCGCTGTATCTACCATCCTTACGGAGAGTGTGTGGTTTCTTTCCATACATATGCTGCCACCACCTCTGCGCCTACCTCTGCATCTCCTACCGCTGCTCAGCCTACACTCTCTCTGCATCATATTTTTCCTACACGTGGGCCTGCTTCGAGAGGCGAGTCCAGCGGCTCTCGTGCTCCTGGTTTTTCTGCTTGTTTATATGGAGTGGAGCACACTGCTATTGAGCTACGTCGGGATATTGAGGCGCTTCAGTAGCTTGATCTGCGAAACAACAAGAAGCTCGATGCCATTCTACGGCATCTTTAGATACCACCACCCCCCATCTGGTGGTAACACTTTATGATCTCTGACGTCCCCACGTTGTGCGTGTTTGATGTGTGTAATAATATGATTGGGGGCGTGAGATTTAAATATTTGTAACCGCAAGCGTACGGTGTTGTAGTGTGGCTTGGGGGTCGAACTCAAGGAGGCGTGGACGTGCTTGTGTCAAGAAGGGTCAAATTCACCCCATGAGCGAGCTAGCCCGAATCGGATAATCGGTTGTCACAGTAAATGGAATGCAAGGGATAAACAATATAAAGGGAAAACCCGGGACTCTGGTTTCCACCCTATTATGCGATTCTCGTCGATACGGCCTACGGGTAGGATAACGATCGGAATTAGGGTCTAATGGTGAGACGTTGCCTCTGAAAGTGGTACCAGCATCCCATGTGCCCGATATTCCGGTCGGTGCCCAGGATGATACGCCGGACTTCCCTGGTTCGGTCAGTGGGCACTCCCGTGTCCATTAACACTGACCGACTCCAGGAGCACTAAGTTCGCAACGATAACTCCCACCGTCTCATCCTGCCACTCCCGCGCGCTAGGATTCGACGTTTACGCTAAGGGCGCAAGCTATGGCTAGGGAGTCAACTGCCAAGTTTATTCCCCCTTGGCCCAACGGTCAAAGGCGGTCTTTTTCCCGTCGATGACAATAAGACACCCTGCGTAACCGGTAGATTCCTAATCCCTATCGATTTCCTAGTCCTGTGGACGCATCGGGAAGAACCCACGAAGGGGTTTCCACCAAAATCCCAGATTTGGGAACTACTCACACATATTTACTAAAAAGCAATCTAAATCAAAATCGGCCGTTAGAAACATGATCAGGCGATTGAAAAGTAGTAAGAGTAATGCAATTAACACTATATTAAAGTTTAACAAAGATCAGACAACTTACTAATATCTGAAAAATTACAGCCGTCAAAAGAGAGAAAAAACAGCAAAAAATAACAACTCTCGTTTCTGGAAAACCTAGGGGTCATATATATAGAATACGATATCATCCGATCGGTTGAGAAGTCAACCGATCAGGTGACTGATCGCGCCCCGGATACACACCCGGGACGAGACTCGCTAAACTTACCACAAGCGCACGGTGTAGCGGCGAGCAGGTATCGAACACGAGGAGGGCAAATGACGGTGTCTTCTTCAATTCAACTGGCTATAAGAACAGTCGAGAAATATTCGCAATAAAGCGGTCACAGTCGTTCAATTGTATAAAGAAAATATCAAATTAATAAAAACGCCTAGGGATAGGGAATCCCCGCTACGGACCGTATCTCAACATTGTGATTCGTAGGTTTCATAATTGCTAGACTTGAAATTCAGGTGAACTAGTCGCAACTAAATGTAGAACCAAGCTCACGCTCTCTCGCTATTGCCGGTCTATAGCAAACCTAGGGTAGGGTCCAATCTCTTGCAAACCCTAACCTTAACAAGCTAGCGTTAAGGACGACATCATCGTTCAATCGTATCTCGAGCCCACTCTCGTGCAAACTCGAGCTACGACCTAGGTTGGGATAGTTCCTACCCGTCCAATCTCTTGCAAACGGGTATTGGTATAGAACTACAATCGAAAATCCTAGTATTGGTCCAATCTCATGCAAACCAATCCTAGAGAAATCCAATTATAACCCAATTCGAATTTCTAGGGCTTCCTATCGATTTGGGATCCAATCTCTTGCAAATCCCAATCGGTATGAATCCCTAGCTATTCGTATTAAATCAATCCCAAACTAACCCTAATCAATTCTAGCAAGAATTTCACCAATTCATCACAAATTAGAAATAGGGTTCGTAGGGTTCATCCCTACGCCCTAAGACAATAAAACTACTCACTATTCATAATGCAAATCATTAGAAATTCAATAGAAATATCAATAGAAATCATTGCAATAGACAATATATCAATAAAAATGAGATTTTTGATAGAAAGAGAGACAAACCAATGAAGTTCCAATAACATCCAACAAATTAACACTTTTATCTCTCTCCAAAGAACCAAATCTAATCTCCTAAAAAGTATTCTAAAAGGGCTGCCAAAAATATGAGAAATAGCACTCCTAAACTAGGTTAAAAACTGGGGTAAAATACCCCCCAAAATCGCCCAAAAAACTGTGACAAAATTGCCCCTGCGCAGCTTGAAAATCGCACTTTACACTACAGGCAGCACGGCTCACTCGGCCGAGTGACAGATGTCACTCGGCCGAGTGATGGACCCTGACGGATTCCAGTAAGTCTGGACTTTTGGGGGTCGTCTCCTCGGGAGTCACTCGGCCGAGTGACTTTCTTCACTCGGCCGATGGGATTTCTTCACTCGGTCGAGTCGGAACTCGGGGCTGACTGACAGATTACAGTAACATGGGAATTTTGGTTGCCGTCGTCTTGATGCCACTCGGGCGAGTGGTGTATCTGTGCTCGGCCGAGTGGTCTGGCGATGCTCGGCCGAGTACACGCTGATATGGAGTCTGTTGCGTGTCTGATCTGGCCGGCCGAGCGGGCTGTCGATGCTCGGCCGAGTGACTCCTTCACTCGGCCGAGTGGCATGCTGAAAATGCCCAATCTTCGTATTTTTGCTTCCTCGTCGCTCCTACGACTTTCTTTCTTCTTCCACTCCTCTCCAATCGCAGAATTCCCCTCAAAAGAGTCACGGGTGACACTCCGGAGTGGGTGCATATCAGAATCACTCCAAATCGCTCCAAATCTCCTGAAATACGACAAAAACAAGAAATCGAGAAAAGCATCGCAATATTGTCGAATAATCGTGAAATACGCGATATGGGCGATCTAAATGGCATGTAAACAAGCAGAAAAAAGGTGTAAAATATGGAGTGATCAAAATCCCACAAGCTTACCTCTTACTCGTCCTCGAGGAAGATGAGTAAAAAGCGAACCCGGTGGATAAAGATAATGGAAACGATGGAAAAATGGAAAATGAAAAATGAAAAACAAAATAGAAAACGAAGAAGGAAGTTGCTAGATCATTTTTCTCAGGACGTGGGTTTTGCTTACTCATGTAGCACGCATCGAATATAAAACACATGTCAAAGACTTTTATCTCGATATCATAGTATAATGGTGCATTTGAAATAGAAAACCCAAGAATATCAATATAGCATGAAAAATGGAATAATTCTAGAATTAACATCGTCTGAAGCATCTAAAGCGGTATACAAAATCGTAGATCATACACTTTTCAATTGAATGCTTTCTATAAGGAGTATAAGAGATATCACATAATAGAGTAGTAAGAATAGAAAAGTGTGGTTTTCATGATATGAATGCTAAGCGCGGATTTCTGGATTTCGTGAAAGTTTTAGCAATCTCACCGAGTATAAAATATTGCTTAGCCTAGGTTGTCATGCACCGTCATGTAGTCACTCTCTCACACATCATTGGATCCCCTCCCCCCAAGCTTATCCATAAGCGTGGTGGCGTAAACAAATCAATATTTACATTCCCCATTTCTTTTGAAGCTCCAACAGTAAAAAAAATAAAATAAAAATAAAAAGAGGGAGGAAAGAGAGAAAGGGAATGAGATGGGATAGTTTTTGAACTTCTTTTCTCTTTTCTTTTCTTTCTCTCAAATCTTTTTCTTTTTCTTTTCTTTTTCTCAAATCTTTTTCTTTTTCTTTTCCCTTTTTTTTCATAACATATATACACAAATGATCCCAAATCAAAAGAGAAGGATATACAAGTATATTTTTTTTCTTTTTAGTTTTGGGGAATTTGGAGCATTGGATATAATAACGGGGGAGATGCCAATAATAGAATTGCTAAGGGGAGATTCACCAATGAATTTAAAATAGAGAAATAATGTTCAAGATATGTGGAGAAAGAAATAAATGTATCTCTCGGTTCACTCTATAGGACGTGCATGACAACTTCAGTAGGGTAATTTAATCTACTCAGTTTAATCTCAAAAAGCAAACTAGTCCAGATATATCAATGCTAGCAAACATCCAATCAACCTGAAGTGAAGCGTACAAATCATGTAATAAGAAGTGATAAAAGAAGGGAAAGCAGTACTCCAGATATAAGCAATCAATGCATGAAGCTTGGTGTGTTTTCTACGATATCATACATATGAATCATCAGACATCAGCTAATAATAGAATTTCTTCCATTTTCATACGGAAAAAGAGTGGGTTACTATTTCTAAATGCAAAGTAAAACATAGCATATGATATCAGAAACAAAAGCTATGACATGACAAAATTAGCATGCATATAGAGAAAAGCTAACACCACGTCATCGTCATCACAGAAAAATCATCTCTAGCAAAAGATGAAAGAAATAAAGATAAAAGAAAACAGAACTATTTACAATGCAGCACACAAAGAAAATAAGAAAAACGTGATGCATGGTAAAAAAAATTGAAAGAGTGATGAAAAATGGGTGCAAAGGCGGAAAAAGCGTGAAAAAACTAAAAATAAAGGTGATAAAAGCAAAAAGTGTGAGAACTCACTCCCCCAAGCTAAAGTGCATAGTGTCCTCAATGTGTAAAGTGTGGCACACCGAGAGACGTGTAATGGGTGGGGAGGGTGAGGATGCATGCATGATAAAAAAGAAAGAAAAAAACAAATAGAAAATATGATGTGGATATGAATGATGCATGCAAAGATCAGAGTGATGCAGGTAATGTGTCACCAAAAATACTCTCCCTCTTTACTAAAAAGATATAGAATGATATGAGCAAGATAGGGACCAAAACAGTGTGTGGAGGAGGGGGGCAAAAAAAATATCTCCAGGACCAACAGAGAATGGGCAGCATAACAACAAAAATATCAATGGCATCAAGAGTGTGCCTAAGCTGGTGGTGCTGCACCATCTCCGTCCTGTGGTGGAGCTGGGGGTGGGGGTGGTGGGTGTGGAAGCTGCTGGGTGGGTGGTGGCAGTGGTGGCGGTCGCGTGAGAATCTGAGTCAGGCAAGCCTGAATACTGGGAAGTAGCTCGACGCGAGACTGCACGGCGGAGACTGTGGCAGACAGAGCCCTAAAGTCGCCTCTGAGTCCACTCACCGCCCCCTCAAGAGCACGAATGCTCTAAAGTAGAGTGTCGGGGGGAGGTGGTGCAGAGGGACGCACATGTCTAGGCTGTGAAGGATGGTGCTGTCTGACACGGGCTGTGTAAATAATCGGGCCAGCAGGTATGTGCGGAAAAGGTGATGTGCTCACTAGTGGATGCCCAGCCTCAGTGTGAGGCTGGGACGAGGAGGCATCAGCAGTAGTGGTGGAAGACAAAATCGGCGACGAGGCAGCAAGAGAGGTCTGTGACGCAGACGTGGGAACAGATGTCACGACACTCTCGGATAGGACGCTGAGGTGGAGACAGAAGGGTCGACCACTGGGGAGGAAGTGTAAGGACCAAAAGGTGACACCCCAGTGGACAGTAAACTAGACAGGGTCTCCACAACGGCAGAGAAGGAAGACTCGCCGCTCTCAAGGATAGTGGGTGGACGCTCAGGAAGAAGTGAGGAAATAGGCTCAACCGAGATAGGCACAGCAGTGGTGGTGGTGGTGGTGGACGTGGTGGACGTGGTGGACGTGGTGGACGACTCAGCAAGGGTACTCCCAACACTAACAGAAGTGTGGACAGAGGTGTCGGGAGGTGCAGACAGTGCAGGTGTGGGCTGAGGAATCACGAGGTCAGCAGGGGGTGCAGGCTCAGCATCCTCAGCCTCAAGTACGTAGGCAGCGGGGATAAGTAGGTCCATCGCTGGGATCCAATCCCCGTGGGCTGGTCCAATGTGTGTCCGAGCGATGCTCGGAAGAACCATGTAGTCAGTACTAAAGGGACCGTGCAACTACACCCAGTGCCTGCGACCGTGGGGACGAAGCATCTTCATCCGGGCCATAACATCTATCGAGAGTGTAGTGGGGCCCGGGGCTCGACGCAGGTCGTCAGGTAGGTCCACGCCGGTCATAAGGGCTATAAGCGTGATCAGACCGCCGCAACAAATAGGTGAGCAAGCACTCACCGAAATGATGATGCGGTCTAAGAACCAACAAGCGATATCAATCTCAACGGCGGGGACCATCGCATCACTACCCCTATCCTGAACTCTGGGGCGAGTCATCGCGTAGAGCATATAAAGCTCTGGCGTAGACATCGTCCCAGGCTCGTACCTCGCAAGGAAGGTGATCGCCATAAGGCGTTGTGCTATGCAGAGGCAGGGGTGGACTATAGCTGAGGCCTTTGCCCTACTAGGGTCAAAGGCAAGTGGTGAACCCGTGATCCGGGTCCAAAAGGCATGGGAATCGAACGACGGCGGTGGGATGTGTGTGGGGGCATAGGCGCGGTCGGGCTCAGGGACAGCGGGCCACTGAAAGAATGCTATAAGAATATAGAGAGTGATTTGACACTCTCGATTTATAAGGCGGAAGGAGCATCCCTCATCGGTCTGGGCTATCGAGCTAAGAACCTCAAGTGTCAGACGGACGTTGGTGTCCGCCGACACAGACAAGAAGTCGCGCCAACCCACGTTGTCGTACAACGTGAGCATCCCCACTAGTACCCCTAGGCGGTCAAGGTCTGCCAAGTGTGCGAACCTAGAGGGCACTATCGAGCACTGGGCGATACGCTCAAATCGTACGCGCTGTGCGTCGTCTCTGAACGTAATCCCCAGCGGCCCGACGACGGGAGCTGGTGGTGGCTGTGCATGGATGGGATCGGTGGGAAGCGGTTGTGTGGGTGGAGGTGGACTAGGTGGAGGGGAGTCCTCCCTAGGGGCAGAGGGACCGGGGTCATCGGTCCTCTTCCGCTTGGAAGAGGCTCCCCGCATGCGTGACCTAGTGCGGGGTGGCATGTGTGCCGCGAGTGCTCACCCAACAAAAATATAATGCAGCATGCTAAATAATGGAACGAGTGTACCTGAACACACCGTGAGAGCAAATCAGCAAGTGCGTGCGAAGAACGCCGCCTCCGCAAAGCCAAAAGCACGTCCAGAAGCTCCCCAAAGCTCCCCCAAGATAGCATGCAAATCAAACAATGATATCATCGGATAATATTCAAAATACATGGGGGAAATGGGGTATAATAGATAGATAAAGAAGTTGATTTGAGTATGGGGCTCAATGGGCGTACGTATCAAGAAAAATGGGAGAAAATGGAGCTTTTGGGGCAAATATGGGTCACCAATGGTCGGCTGGCGGTGAGGAAGGTCACCGGTCGTCGGCGAGTCGGGGGAACTCGGTCGCCGGCGATCGGGCAGTGGCGGCGGTCGGCGAGCTTCGTTCGGGCGAGCGAGCAGCGGCAGCGGGCGAGGGGAGACCAAACGTTGCTGGGCTCGGGCGAATTTGGGAATAGGATGCGTTGAAATTCGTGCCGAGCCCGCAGCGTTTATATAAGGGAAGTTACGACTCTGCCGAGTGAATATGTCACTCGGCCGAGTGATCGTAAACGAAAAAATTTAAATTTCTCCCCGCCACTTACGACTCGGCCGAGTGGCTTTGCCTTACTCGGCCGAATGGAGAATCTCCACTCGGTCGAGTGTCACAAGCTACTCGGCAATTCTCGCCCTAGGAGGGTATCCGTTTCACTCGGCCAAGTGACTAAACGTACTCGGTCGAGTGGCAGTTAATACTGAAATGCACAAAAAAGACAGAGAGTTGGTTCCGCAGACTTCCTGGTTGGTGCCCCACTCGGCCAAGGGGAGTCCTTTGCTCGGCCGAGTGGCGTGCTGTTTTCTGCTTCGGGGCTCCATTTTCGCTCTACTCTCTGTTTTTCTTACTCCAGTTCGTTTCTTCCTCTTCCTAAGCCTCGAGCGCATTCTTGGAACGCTCTTCTTTGCCTCGGTCATCCTCCATATGAGAGATCTCCTTTTCTCCTCTCCTGTCATAAGAATTAAGACCCGTTGTCAAGATTTTTATAGGCAATTGACTCAAAACACTAGCAAAGACTAAAACAAAAATAAAAACCAAAATAAAAATAATGCAAAAACCATCGGGTTGCCTCCTGACAAGCGCTCGTTTAAGGTCTTGAGCTTGACCCCTTTGGATTTTCAAATTAGCGTAGGGATTTTGGGTGCGTATGAGATGCACCTGTCGAATTTGCCGGGAAGACCGCTCGGATTTGGATCGTGGTGGTGCGTGGCCTTCCTTAGTGCCCCTTCGTCATGGGAAATTGTAACGACTGGTTTTCATGTATCTGGATTATTTATATTATATATATGTTTTGGTGGATTTTCTCCTTATGCGTGGTTTTCGTCTCCGTAGCTTTCACTTTAGATCGTTTCGTCGTGATTTTCTAGCTTCTTCCTTAGAATCGTTGGTCTTGGAGTAAGTCATTCGTGACGGGCTTCATATCGGTCATATCTTATTGTTAGATCAAGCCTAGGAGTCTTAGGAATCGATCCGGGAGCTTCGCGCTCCATTTCGGAACTTTCTGTGCACGTTAGCCGGTACAAGAAGGGGAACCGACCGACTAGATGACGATTTAGTCGGTCGACAAACCTTCATGGACCGACTAGTGGGCTTTGTTAATTATTCAGGAGTTACTGTTTATCGTTAGTCGGTCTAAGAACATTTGTCGACCGACTAGGTTGCAAACTAGTCGGTCAGAAATCGTTTTTTAACCGACTAGCTCTATGATCATTTTTGATACAAAGTACTATTCATTCTTAGTCGGTCTAAGAACGTTCGTCTACCGACTAGATGAGAAACTAGTCGGTCAGTAGTTGTTTTTTGACCGACTAAATCTGAATCCTATTTTTCGTCAGGAGTTACTGTTTACACTTAGTCGGTCTGCGTTGGTCAACCGACCGACTAGTTCCCAAACTAGTCGGTCAGAGGTTGCTCTTTGACCGACTAATCAGTGTTGAAACCCTAATTTCTGGGCAGCCGCCAGCTCTCCCTATTTAAACCCCCTCAAACGTTTTTCTTTTCTTCTTTCATTTCTCCTGAGCCTCCTTCTTCCCCAAATCATCATCCATCTAACACTAGCCATCCTCCTTCATCAGGAGCTCTTCCCCCTCTCCATTTAGGCCGGCCACCACCTCTAGGTTGCCGGAAAACCCCCAAAAATCCCCAAAACCCCATTTCTCCAGATTTTCTCCCCATTTCCAGATCTGAACCCTAGTTTCCCGGATCATTCTTCCGTCGTCGTGCTTGCTCGATATCGTTCTTCCACTTCCTAAGGTAGTGATCGACCCCTTTGATGTTCTCATAACCCGTTTTAGGATTTTTTTGAAACCCTAATAAAAATGGATGTTGTTTGATGGTTGTTTCTCCTTAACAGTGACTTCCCCGTATATTAGCGTCCGCGAGACGAACCCTCGTTGATCGTCATCCTCGGTGCTAGGCAAGTGAAACTTGCCACTTAGGGTTTAGGCCATGTCTTAAGCCATTTGCTTGTTTTAGGCGTAAGAGAGAGTAGGCGACGAAATGATACTCGCCTAAGCGCAATTTCAGGATCTAGCTTGACAACGAAGCTAGATCCGTCATTTATCATGTTGCATAACTACCATGTCATGTTTCATTTCAATTAACGGTACGCGAATTAATTGTCACGTCATTGCATTCTTTAAATGTTCTCATGATTGTGTAGCACCGCTACACCTTGTGAAATGATTGAGGCTAGGTGCATCCTACGCCAAGTACTTATGGATAGTGAACTAGAAGACAAGCTCTTGTGCGGGGCAACCCTGGCTCATTTACTGAGCATCGTGTACAGGGACCCTGGCTTGTTTACGTGTGGGAGGGGTAAGGGTTAAGCGGCCATTCAAACTGGGAGTCTGCCCGATCAGCAACTTCAGTTGTAAGGCGTAAACTCTGGGTTCTGGGGTAGTGTTAAGTGTCGCTCCAAAATGCAACCCAAGAGCACAACCTAGTCAAAAACTTGGTCGGCCCCGGATACACACCCGGAGAACGATTGTAGTTTTACCGCAAGCGCACGGCGTAGTGGCGAGTGGGTATCGAACACGAGGAGGTGGTGTTGAGCTCCAATCTATCCTAGGTTGGTTTGACTACGAAGGTTTTATTGGTGGAGATGGCTATGGTATGATGTAATGGCAATGGTGGTGGATGTTGGTGTCGGTGATAAAAATGTTGGTCAAGTATCGATTCAAATACAATATAATAAAAAATGTCTAGGGCTAGGGAATCCCCACTACGGACCGTCATGCATCATTGTGAATAGTGAATCGCAATGTTAATAGACTTGCGTTGAGGTGAACTAGTCGCAACTGAATAGAGAACCAAGCACACGCTCTCGCGCTATTGCCGGTCTATAGCAACCTAGGTTATGGCCCAATCTTTTGCAAACCCTAACCTAAGACGCTAGCATTAGGATCGACATCATCGTTCAATCGCCCCTCGAGCCCACTCTCGTGCAAACTCGAGTTACGATCTAGGTTGTGATAGTTCGTATTCGTCCAATCTCTTGCAAACGAATATGTGTATAGATTTATAATAAAAATCTTAGCTTTGGTCCAATCTCTTGCAAACCAAGTCTAGAGAATCTTGATTATAAACCTAAATCGAATATCTAGGCCTTTCCATCGATTAGAATCCAATCTCTTGCAAATCCCAAATCGATGGAAGCTATCCGTAGTAAATCAATCACAACCTAACCTCCTAGCAATTCTAGCAATTTAGAAATTCATTCATCACAAATCTGAAATTAGATCCATAGGGTTCATCCCCATGCCCTAGAACAACAAATCTACTCAAGCATAGCAACAATGATATATGAATCAATAAAAATAATTGCTTGCATGTAAAAAGATAGCAAATCAAAGATTCAAATAATAAGAATAGAAATACTTAGCTTTGATGAAGAATTCCAATCCAAATACAAGCTTTTTGATCCAAGAGGGGGCCTAGGGCATGGCCTAACCTCTAAAATAAACTCTAAGAAAACATCATGGGAACCTACGAAAACATGGGGGATCCCCCTCTAATGGTGGCTACAAAACCCTTAAATACTCCCCCAAAAACTCTAGCAAAACTGCCTAAAAAGCCCCTGAAATTCGGGCCCAAAACTGAATCTGCGCGTGCCCAGAAATCTGCGCCAGTTACGACTCGGCCGAGTGGAAATCTCACTCGGTCGAGTGGACAGCTCACTCGGTCGAGTGGAAATCTCACTCGGTCGAGTGAGCTTTCCTGCAGAAACTCCAGAAAACAGCACTCTGTCAAAACTGTCAAAAACTGTCAAAAACTGGTCACTCGGCCGAGTGGAAAACTCACCCGGTCGAGTGGAAATGTCACTCGGCTGAGTGACACTGACATGCAAATTCCAGCACTGCAGCATCGACTTGCAGAAATTCCCCAGATTTCTTCTGACCTTCGATTTGCATGTTCTTGGCGGCGTTGGAATCATCATGAAGTCTACTATCCATAAAAATATGTGAAAAATAATTTACCCACTGGAATGATATCAGATTTCAAAAGAGTTGGAGGATGTCTGAAAATCTGGGCGCTTCGTGTCCTCGGCATCACTCGGCCGAGTGGCAAATGTCACTCGGCCGAGGGGCTTTTGAAACTCAGCCGAGTCGGAGCTCGTAGTCGACTGACGGATTACAGAGAGTTGGACATTTTGGCTCGCCGTCGTCTGGGTGCCACTCGGGCGGACAGAGTCTCCGAACTCGGCCGAGTGGGCGTGCGATGCTCGGCCGAGTGCACGCTGATACATCTCTGTTGCATGTCCGATCTGGCCGGCCGAGCGGGATCTCAATACTCGACCGAGTGACTCCTTCACTCGGCCGAGTGGCATGCTGAAAATGCACAATCTCCATCTTTTCGCTTCCTCGTCGCTCCTACGACGTTCTTTCTTCTTCCACTCGTCTTCCATTGCAGAATAACCCTCAAAAGAGCCATGGTTGACACTCCGGAGTGGGTACAAATCCTTTAAGCTCATTTTTTCTCCCGATCGCTCCATATTTCCTGAAATCCGACAAAAACAAGAAATAGTGAAAAGTAACGCAATATCGTCGAATAATCATGAAAAGCGTGATATGGGTGATCGAAATGGCATGCAAATATGCAGAAAAAAGGTGTAAAATATGGACCGATCAAAATCCCCCAAGCTTACCTCTTACTCGTCCTCGAGGAAGATAAGTAAAAAGACGAACTGGGGAGATGAAAAATAAGGGAAATGAAATAAAAGAATACGAAGTGGAAGGGGTCTCTAGATTATTTTCTCATATCTCAGGCCATAAGCTACACATCACGATGACTTGGAAAATACGAATCACATGCTATACGGATTTCATATCTTTCATAAACATGGTACTTGCAAGCTTTTAAGAACAATAAGAGGGATTCTCTAAATTCATACAATCAATTCATATCTACATCACGCATTTCATAGAATTTAATATACAAATGTTGGCGATGCACTTTTCAATCAAAAGTTATAAATGAAGCATATAAGATACACACCAAGCATGCAATAGAGAATAGAATAAGAGTCATGGCATTCACATATTTATTTCAAATCATGAAAAATCTCCATATCTAATATATTTTGCAAAGTCTAAGCATTATCGAATATTCCCATTCATGCACGTCTCCACTCTAATGTCATACTCACTCATATGGTCAAATGAATTCACCCACCCCCCCAAGCTTAGATTGAGGCATCACATCTAAAGGAATATGATAGTGGAAAATGGGATTTTTGCCTTGGTTTTCCCAAGTATTTTGTGGCTCCAATATTGAGATAGAGAAATATATTTTTTTCTTTTGGACTTTGTTTCTCATTTTTCTTTTTTTGATTTTTGTAGGAGCTATATGATTTCTATTTTTTGATTTTTGGCTCCTTTTTGGCTTTTTGGACTTTTTGTAGCTAACTTTTTCTTTTGTGGGGATTTTTGGGAAATAGATGCGATATAAGTAGCTTTAGGAGATGAACTCAAGTGACATGTGGAGAATAAAAAGATATATGTAGAGAAAGAAATAATGTAACACTCGGTTCACTCTAAGATGTGCACGAACGGTTCAATAAAAAATACTTCAACTAAAACTAATATGTAAGCATGGATATTCTCAATCATCTCAATAAAAAGTGAAGTCAAGCGGTAAAGTGCACAATCATATCAGGCATGCAACAGAAGGTGAATAAGACAATAAAACTGATGCTTCAGATATACTAATGATGCGTGAATCTTGGTGCATTTCCAACAAAAGCATACCAAACACTAATCCATACATCCAGCTTCAATTAATATCATGCATTCATGTAGAGGAATCATCAAAAGAAATAGATTTGCAAGCACATGTGAATAGCAAGACTATGGAATACTCTACGTAGCATGGCAATGAATAATAAGCATCGTGATGGCTACTAAAGCAATAAGAGATATATCATCATACGAAATTCATCTAACGGAAGAAGAGAAAGGAAAATAAAGAAATAAAAAAAATAAAAGAGGGGAAAGAAAAGAAAAAACAAGCACACAACATGATGCATGAACACACATAAAAGGAAAATAAGATGGAAAAATCAAAAAGATGATGCAATTTGAAAAATTTAAGAAACCCTAAAATAAAGTAAAAATGCAACTAATGCATCTAAATGGCATGGAAATGCCCTCCCCCAAGCTTAAACTTCACATTGTCCTCAATGTGATCATAGTGGAAGAATATGAGGAACAACGATAATAATAGGGGGGGTGAATGCAAAATGATGAAATGAATGACATGAGATCCTAATGCAACTACATGCACATACAATGATGCATGAGAGCGCCTTCCCCCAAGCTTATACCAAACAATCCTATTCAAATGACTCGATCAATAAAATCACGATTTTGTTAAGCGTGATTAAGTCAAACGAATAAGAAAGTGAGTATTCACTCGAAAGAAGTGCTCGATGGTGGTGAGCAAAAGGATGTGACACATCAAATATGAAGGGGCAATTAATATATATAATGGGTTTGGGGTGTAAAAATTTTGTTGCCGTCATAAGAGGTGATATTTATTCAATCAATCTATACGGTCCTCTCGCTGTCGAGAGAATTCGTGTTTATTTAAAGCATAAAAATTTCTACACTACTGGATTGATATCACCTATAGCAAAAGGTGGATCCAGTATCTTTGTCGGTGCATGCAACTGCTCCAACTGCTCCTTTCGTGGCTCTGCCAGGCGCGTATGTCCACGGACTCCATCAGACTCCAGCAATGCGGCTCCCAGCACCTCTCCAAGGACTCCACCTGTACCCTGCAAGAGATAAGCCGCATCAATCTGATGTGGATAATTCTTCCCCAAAATAAATGTATTCCAAAGAGGGTCACCAACATAAGTATTTAAAATTAAAAACGGTTGACAACACTTCCCTGGAAATAAATCTCTACTCTCGTGTACCCCGTCGATCAACTCCTCATTGTTTGCCTCAGGTTGTTCAGGTAGCTTGGGCATATAAGCGTAGGTCTCATCAGGCAGCTCCTCATCATCGTCAGACTTATCCCATTGCACCTCCTGATCATATTCAATAGCATCCATGGGTGCTAACTCCTCGCTCTCCTCCTCGTATACGTCCCATCGTACCTCTTGATCGTATGTACTTGAATCCTGCAAAAGGCACGATGAGTCGTCAAAATCTGAATCATAAAAAACATCATACACGGGAGGAGAATCAAATGTAGGAGATGAGGGAGTAAAGAGATCTCCCTGAAGGGGAGCCATAAGCTCTGTGGGATTGTCCTCAACATCAGTGGAAGCGTGGTCCTCTGAGGGATGCTCAGCCTCTGTAGAAGGTGGGGATGGCTGCGGTAGCTCGAAAGGAGGGGGCACAATTCGGGCTCCATCTGTGTGCAGATGTCATCGTCCAAAGTCACGTCCTCCTCGATGGTCTGCTCCACTACTGTATGCATGACCTCCACAATAATATCCTCTGATGGTATAGGCTGCTCTGACTCAGGTGGGTGGCAGGGGGAGGCGACGACGGCATAAGGTGGCTCTATAGGCTCATGTATCTCGACCATGGTGTAAAAATGGGTCTTGTGCCCCTCAATTAGAGCGTAGATTCCATCATCAATTGTGCCTGTGGAAGAGATACAATGAGTAATAAAGTTTTGAAATTCAAGCTCAAAAGGATCACCTGCCGTTATTGTCAATGGACCGGAATTTCGAACTATGTCGACAATGCTTCTCAATAGGTCCGTGTACGTGTCCTCCTTTGACAGCTCAGATGTCTCTATTTATGGAGTGTTGATGGTGTAAAGGTGGATATGATCACCTTTAAGTGAAGCATACACTCCATCTATGATAGTACCTGCGCTAGAGACATTAGCCATAACAAAATCGATGAATACTTGGTCGTATGGTTTACTTACCGTAACGGTTAGTGAACCGGTAGATCGAGCATCATCTATCATTTGCTCCAAGGCTGTTGCCAGCTGTAGATCACTGAACTTCCCCACTTGCATCCTCTTCAAAAACTCACGTGAGGGTCCCTTTAGCCTTCTAGTGAAGATATCAAATAGCGTGGAGTCATTCCACTCATGGTCTGACTCCGTCTGGAACATTTCTAACATTCCTTCAATCCTAGACAAGGCTTCTCCGAAGGATTCTCCATCAGCCTGATAGAATACAGCGAGATATATGTAGGATTGTATAGAGCCCGCTCGCATTTTCTTTGGAAGCACCATCGCCGCAACAACTGTACCTGATCAATCAAAGTAAACAACCTGGAAAAGACGTCAGTGCTACAAAGAGAGATAAAGATAATAATAGCAGGTGGTGGGAAAAAATCTCTCTCAATGTTTTTTTTGTTTTTTTAATGTAATCTAATCAACCTAATTGTGACAAATTGGTACCCAACGGGAAACACCTCCCCGGCAACGGCGCCAAAAACTTGATCGCTCCAAAATGCAACCCAAGAGCACAACCTAGTCAAAAACTTGGTCGGCCCCGGATACACACCCGGATAACGATTGTAGTTTTACCGCAAGCGCACAGCGTAGTGGCGAGCGGGTATCGAACACGAGGAGGTGGTGTTGAGCTCCAATCTATCCTAGGTTGGTTTGACTACGAAGGTTTTATTGGTGGAGATTGCTATGGTATGATGTAATGGCAATGGTGGTGGATGTCGGTGTCGGTGATAAAAATGTTGGTCAAGTATCGATTCAAATACAATATAATAAAAGATGTCTAAGGCTAGGGAATCCCCACTACGGACCGTCATGCATCATTGTGAATAGTGAATCGCAATGTTAATAGACTTGCGTTGAGGTGAACTAGTCGCAACTGAATAGAGAACCAAGCACATGCTCTCGCGCTATTGCCGGTCTATAGCAACCTAGGTTAGGGCCCAATCTCTTGCAAACCCTAACCTAAGACGCTAGCATTAGGATCGACATCATCATTCAATCGCCCCTCGAGCCCACCTCGTGCAAACTCGAGTTACGATCTAGGTTGTGATAGTTCGTATTCGTCCAATCTCTTGCAAACGAATATGTGTATAGATTTATAATAAAAATCCTAGCTTTGGTCCAATCTCTTGCAAACCAAGTCTAGAGAATCTCGATTATAAACCAAAATCGAATATCTAGGCCTTTCCATCGATTAGAATCCAATCTCTTGCAAATCCCAAATCGATGGAAATCCCTAGCTATCCGTAGTAAATCAATCACAACCTAACCTCCTAGCAATTCTAGCAATTTAGAAATTCATTCATCACAAATCTGAAATTAGATCCATAGGGTTCATCCCCATGCCCTAGAACAACAAATCTACTCAAGCATAGCAACAATGATATATGAATCAATAAAAACAATTGCTTGCATGTAAAAAGATAGCAAATCAAAGATTCAAATAATAAGAATAGAAATACTTAGCTTTGATGAAGAATTCCAATCCAAATACAAGCTTTTTGATCCAAGAGGGGGCCTAGGGCATGGCCTAACCTCTAAAATAAACTCTAAGAAAACATCATGGGAACCTAAGAAAACATGGGGGATCCCCCTCTAATGGTGGCTACAAAACCCTTAAATACTCCCCCAAAAACCCTAGCAAAACTGCCTAAAAAGCCCCTGAAATTCGGGCCCAAAACTGAATCTGCGCGTGCCCAGAAATCTGCGCCAGTTACGACTCGGCCGAGTGGAAATCTCACTCGGTCGAGTGGAAATCTCACTCGGTCGAGTGGACAGCTCACTCGGTCGAGTGGAAATCTCACTCGGTCGAGTGAGCTTTCCTGCAGAAACTCCAGAAAACAGCACTCTGTCAAAACTGTCAAAAACTGTCAAAAACTGGTCACTCGGCCGAGTGGAAAACTCACCCGGTCGAGTGGAAATGTCACTCGGCCGAGTGACACTGACATGCAAATTCCAGCACTGCAGCATCGACTTGCAGAAATTCCCCAGATTTCTTCTGACCTTCGATTTGCATGTTCTTGGTGGCGTTGGAATCGTCATGAAGTCTACTATCCATAAAAAATATGAGAAAAATAATTTACCCACTGGAATGATAGCAGATTTCAAAAGAGTTGGAGGATGTCTGAAAATCTGGGCGCTTCGTGTCCTCGGCATCACTCGGCCGAGTGACAAATGTCACTCGGCCGAGGGGCTTTTGGAACTCGACTGAGTCGGAGCTCGTAGTCGACTGACGGATTACAGAGAGTTGTACATTTTGGCTCGCCGTCGTCTGGGTGCCACTCGGGCGGACGGAGTCTCCGAACTCGGCCGAGTGGGCGTGCGATGCTCGGCCGAGTGCATGCTGATACATCTCTGTTGTGTGTCTGATCTGGCCGGCCGAGCGGGATCTCAATGCTCGGCCGAGTGACTCCTTCACTCGGCCGAGTGACATGCTGAAAATGCCCAATCTCCATCTTTTCGCTTCCTCGTCGCTCCTACGACGTTCTTTCTTCTTCCACTCGTCTTCCATTGCAGAATAACCCTCAAAAGAGCCATGGTTAACACTCCGGAGTGGGCACAAATCCTTTAAGCTCATTTTTGCTCCCGATCGCTCCATATTTCCTGAAATCCGACAAAAACAAGAAATAGTGAAAAGTAACGCAATATCGTCGCATAATCGTGAAAAGCGTGATATGGGTGATCGAAATGGCATGCAAATATGCAGAAAAGAGGTGTAAAATATGGACCGATCATTAAGCGGCCACTCAGTATGAACGTCAAACAGTTCAGCTGTAAGACGTAAACATCTACAAATAACTTGAAGCGTGACTAGTGTTAAGCGTCCACTAAGCGTGAACGTCAAACAGTTCAGCTGTAAGGCATAAACATCTACAAATAACTTGAAGCGTGACTAGTGTTAAGCGTCCACTCAGCGTGAACGTCAAACAGTTCTGCTGTAAGGCGTAAACATCTACAAATAACTTGAAGCGTGACTAGTGTTAAGCGTCCACTCAGCGTGAACGTCAAACAGTTCAGCTGTAAGGCGTAAACATCTACAAATAACTTGAAGCGTGACTAGTGTTAAGCGTCCACTCAGCGTGAATGTCAAACAGTTCAGCTGTAAGGCATAAACATCTACAAGTAACTTGAAAACATGATTAGTGAAAAGATTGAGATTGTTAGTAGCTTGGCTACTCTTGACGTGCCATGATAATTGTTCTCTTGCACTTATTGTTACACCATGTCTTGCCTGTGCACTCTCACCAAAATTTCCATGTCATGCATACTATACCTGCTAGGTTGTTAGTTTAACTTTCTTTCAGTTTCCTTGCCCAAGTCTTTTAGACTTGCTGACATGTGCCCATTTACTCTTTTGGGTGACACATGTTAGATCCTGAGCCTGAGTTCATTGTTGAGGACGTAGTGTTTGCGGACGTCGAGCCCGAGCCTGTGTTTGACGAGGGCTTCGTGGACACGGGCGATCAGTCGTAGAGGCTGTTTGTGTTCTTCGTTTTAGACTATTTTCGTTGTCGGTGCGTGTCACCAATACTTTGTTATGTTTGTCTTTGTTTGGCCTTGTTCTGGGCCTTTAAACTCTTTCTTTTAGCCTGATGGCTTTTCTGGATGTTGAACAAAATTTTAATGTTGGACAATGCTGAGATTTGAGATTTTTTTTCTGTCTCTCCTTGTGTTATTATTGTTGTTCCGTTTGTGGTTACAGGGACCTGCTTATGTTTTATTGACACTTATCGGGTTTGGGGCTTCACAGCTCCACTCTCGTGCGGACCTTTTCACGTCTCGCCTCCATTTTAGGGAAGCGGGGCGTGACAGGTTTTGTTGGTGGCCCATGCAGGTCCTCTTCTGTAACTGCGATTATCGGAATGACGATAATAATATTAGAATGTCCAATAAACTAAGTTCGACATCCGAGTCATAAGCTATGAGTCTAATCTGCTTAGTTTTCTGTGTCATTAGATGGCAGGAAGGCGATTTACCCGTGGTGGTGGTAGTGGTGCGCCCCCTCATGACGAGGAGCCTCAGCGGGAGCCCACCAATGGGGAGATGATGCGGATGATGCTTCAGATGATGCAGGTGCAGCAAGGCGTGCTCCTGCAAGTCCATAATGCTCCAGTTGTTCGGGGTGCTCGGGCAGTTCAGGATGCCCCTCGCTCCGAGACGGGAGCGAAGCAATTTCAGGAGCTTGGTCCCGCATACTTTGATGGGACTGAGGGTCCTCTAGCTACCGATGAGTGGATTCGGAATATAGAGGATAATTTGAAGATGGCGAAGATCGGCCCGGCTGGATGGGTTGATTTAGCAAAGAGGTAACTCAAGGATAATGCCAGGAATTGGTGGGATGCTGAGGAGGAGCTGTTGGAGGAGCCGATAGCTTGGGCTACCTTCAAGTCCAGTTTCGATGAGGAGTTCTTTCCAAAGGCTGCTAGGAAGGAGATGCTGCAGCGTTTTATTGAGCTGAAGCAAGGGAGCTCGTCGGTGGACCAGTACCACCAAGAGTTCACTAGGCTGAGTCGGTTCGCACCGAAGATGGTGCAGGATGCTGATGAGAGGGCTCAGAGGTTCCTGCCGGGGCTTGCTTTGGAGCTGCAGAGTTTTGTGTCTTCCTTTGATCTGGCTTCTTATCAGAAGGTTCTGGTCGCTGCGAGGAGGCAGGAGCTGAACCTGAGCCAGAGGAGGGGACATGTTGCTGGAGCTGGGAAGAGGCCTATGGAGCAGGCCAGGGTGATGGTTAGGCCTGGTTTCAAGCCTAATCATCCGGTGCAGTTCAAGAGGCCAGGAGGGCCTAATCAGAAGACTTGCCATTTCTGTGGCAAGCCTGGCCACATCAAGGATCTGTGTAGGAAATTTCTGGGCCAGTGTTTGGTTTGTGGTGATGCTTCTCATGTCGCGAAGGATTATCGGCATGCGAATCAGTTGCGAAGGGCACCTGTTGCAGCGCAGCCGTTGCGGCAGAGAGCATCTGTTCCTGCTGGACGTGGATCAGCTCTTGTTCCACAGAGGCAGGCCTTTCAGCAGGCTTTTCTGTCGAGGAGGCAGGCTTTTCTGATGACCGCTATGGAGAACGGAGCTGTGGATGAGGTTATCGCAGGTAATCCTTAATCTAGCTGTTGCTTTCATAGTTAGTTTGATTGTTAGATTATGTTTGGTTGCTTGCACATGATTGTTTGCTAGACTAGGGCTTGATTGTTAGGCTATTTGTAGGTGTGATTCTGGTTTGCACATTTCCTGCACGAGTCCTCTTTGACTCAGGTGCATCGATGTGCATTTTGGCACGGCGCTTCGTGGAGAAGCATTCCTTGTCGACGTCCCCTCTTCCCAAGAGTTGGAATATCGTCACAGGAAATGGCGTGGTCTCGATGCGTCTTGGTTGTAATTCTTGCTCGTTGGTGGTTTGTGGACATGAGCTTTATGCTGATTTCATTTTCCACGACATCATCAACTATGATGCGGTCCTTGGGATGGATTGGCTTGCGAGCTTCTGTGCTACGATCGACTGTCGGAAGAAGAAGGTGGTGTTCGAGATTCCCGGACATCCAGTATTTGAGTTCAGTCGTGGTAGCAGTTCGCTTGGCCCTGTCAGGTTTCGGGCCAGGCTGGTGGAGTTTGTGGCTATGCAGATGGAGCTGGAGAGGCCAGCGGTTGTGCGGGACTTCGAGGACGTCTTCCCCGAGGAGATGTCTGGATTGCCACCTGATCGAGCTCTGGAATTTTCTATTGATCTTATTCCGGGAGCGCAGCCGATTTCAAAGGTGCCATATCGTATGGCTCCCGCAGAGTTGGAGGAGTTGCGGAAGCAGCTGGATGAGCTTTTGCAGAAGGGTTATATCAATCCTAGTGTGTCTCCGTGGGGAGCACCGGTGTTGCTGGTAAAGAAGAAGGATGGTTCGCGTCGCATGTGCGTGGACTATCGGGAGTTGAATGCGGTGACCATTAAGAATAAATACATGTTGCCTCGCATCGTTGATATTTTTGATCAGCTTGGAGGTTCGAGGGTGTTTTCGAAGTTGGATCTGAGGAGTGGTTATCATCAGCTGAAGGTGAAGAAGGGAGATGTTCCGAAGACAGCGTTCAGGACGAAGTATGGACACTATGAGGTTGTGGTTATGCCTTTCGGTGTAACCAACACTCCCGCAGTTTTCATGAATCTGATGAACCTAGTTATTTACGACTTTTTGGATAAGTTCGTCATTATATTTATTGACGACATTCTGATCTATTCAAAGTCGGAGGTGGAGCATGCGTCGCACTTGAGGACAGTGTTGGAGATTTTGAGGAAGCATCGTTTGTATGCTAAGTTTTCGAAGTGCGAGTTTTGGTTGGACAGAATTTATTTTCTCGGGCATGTGGTGACTGGAGATGGAATTTCAGTGGATCCCGAGAAAATTAGGGCCATCTGAGAGTGGCATGTTCCGCAGTCAGCATCTGAGATCCGGAGTTTCCTTGGGCTTGCCGGTTACTATCGGCGCTTCATTAAGGACTTTTCCCGTATTGCTGAGCCGATGACCAGATTGACTCGGAAGGATGTACCTTTTGTTTGGTCGGGTGATTGTGAGAATGCTTTTGGTGTTCTGAGGGAAAGATTGACGACTGCCCCTGTTCTTGCTGTACCTGATCGCAGTGGAGGATTCGAGATCTTTTGCGATGCTTCTGGCAAGGGTCTCGGTTATGTTTTGCATCAGCATGGGCATGTAGTGGCTTATGCATCTCCTCAGCTCAAGGTTCATGAGAAGAATTACCCGACGCATGATTTGGAGTTGGCTGTCGTCGTGTTTGCGCTCAAGATTTGGAGGCACTTCCTGCTGTGTGAGAAAGTGAAGATCTTCACCGATCACAAAAGCTTGAAGTATATTTTTACTCAAAAGGAGCTCAACATGTGACATCGTCGATGGTTGGAGCTCATGGCGGATTATGAGATTGATTTGCAGTATCACCCTGGCAAGGTGAATGTGGTTCCTGATGCGCTGAATAGGCTTCCAGCGGTGATGTTGTTGACTTTGTAGTGGAGATTGCAGCAGGATTTTTGCGAGTCTGGTATTGAGATCGTTCTACCTGGGGAGGATTCTTTGTTGATGTGTATGCATGTACAGTCAACGATCGTGGATCGGATCAAGGCTGGCCAGGCTGAGGATCCGAAGCTGGTTAAGATTCGGGAGCAGGTGGAAGCCGGTCTGCGGAATGACTTTTTGATTCATGAGGATGGCTCGCTGAGGTTTGGAGATAGGTTGTGTGTGCCAGCTGGGATATCAGAGAGGAGTTACTGGTGGAGGCACACTGTTCGCTGTATTCTGTGCATCCTGGTGGGACCAAGATGTACAAGGATCTTCGTCTGAACTATTGGTGGCATGGTATGAAGAGGAGTGTGGCTCGTAGCGTAGCCAAGTGCTTGGTTTGCCAGCAGGTAAAGGCAGAGCATCAGCGCACGGCAGGGTTGCTACAACCGCTTCCGATTCCGGAGTGGAAGTGGCAACACATCACTATGGATTTCGTGACTGGACTACCACAGAATCCGAAGCAGAATGACGCGATTTGGGTGATCATGGATCGATTGACCAAATCTGCCCACTTTATTCCATTTCGAGTAGGACCGTCCACTGAGGCGCTAGCGAGGAGATACATGGAGGTAAATTCTTTTACTCTCCATTTCTATTTCCTTTTTCCTAGTTTAGATAGTGATGTAACGTGAATCGTGCAGGAGATCGTACGACTTCACGGAGTCCTTGTGAGTATCGTGTCAGACAGAGACACGAGGTTCACATCTCAGTTCTGGCAGAGTTTGCAGAAGAGTTTGGGTACGTGTCTAAGTTTCAGCACGGTGTACCATCCGCAGACGGATGGCCAGTCCGAGAGGACGATTCAGATCTTGGAGGACAAGCTGAGGGCGTGCATGTTGGATTTCAAGGGTTCGTGGGAGGACCATTTGCATCTGGTGGAGTTTTCCTACACCAACAGCTTCCAGGCGAGCATTGGCATAGCGCCTTTTACCGTGCTTTATGGGAGGAAATGTCGATCGCCATTGAGTTGGGATGACATTGGCGATCGGGAGCTGTTGGGACCTGAGATGATTGTGGAGGCCGTGGATGTTGTCAGGAACATTCGGGAGAGGTTGAGGATTGCTCAGGACCGTTTTAAGCATTGGGCTGATGCTAAACGTCGTCCTTTGGAGTTTCAGCCTGGGGACCATGTGTTTCTGAGGATTTCCCCAAATTGTGGAGTGATTCGCTTTGGGAAGCGAGGGAAGTTGAGCCCGCGATACATTGGACCGTTTGACATTCTGGAGAAAGTTGGCGAGGTAGCTTACCGCTTAGCCTTGCCGCCATCATTGGAAGGAGTTCACAATGTTTACCATGTGTCGCAGCTTCGTCGATACATTAGCGATCCATCTCATGTTGTGGATTTCTCGGAGATTACCGTTCGCCCTGATATGACGTATGACCAGCAGCCAGTACAGATTCTGGACAGGCGTCAGAAGTCGCTCTGGAACAAGGTTGTTAATCTTGTGAGGGTGATGTGGCGAGACGGCTCGCCAGGAGAGTCTACTTGGGAGAATGCGGATGAGATGCGAGAGCGTTTCCCACTTTTGTTCCCGGACACGTGAGTGTTTGGAAATTCCGAGGACAGAATTTTTCTTAAGTTAGGGAGGATGTAACGACTGGTTTTCATGTATCTGGATTATTTATATTATATATATGTTTTGGTGGATTTTCTCCTTATGCGTGGTTTTCGTCTCCGTAGCTTCCACTTTCGATCGTTTCGTCGTGATTTTCTAGCTTCTTCCTTAGAATCGTTGGTCTTAGAGTAAGTCATTCGTGACGGGCTTCATATCGGTCATATCTTATTGTTAGATCAAGCCTAGGAGTCTTAGGAATCGATCCCGAAGCTTCGTGCTCCATTTCGGAACTTTCTGTGCACGTTAGCCGGTACAAGAAGGGGAACCGACCGACTAGATGACGATTTAGTCGGTCGGCAAACCTTCATTGACGACTAGTGGGCCTTGTTAATTATTCAGGAGTTACTGTTTATCGTTAGTCGGTCTAAGAACATTTGTCGACCGACTAGGTTGCAAACTAGTCGGTCAGAAATCGTTCTTTAACCGACTAGCTCTATGATCATTTTTGATACCAAGTACTATTCATTCTTAGTCGGTCTAAGAACGTTCGTCGACCGACTAGATGAGAAACTAGTCAGTCAGTAGTTGTTCTTTGACCGACTAAATCTAAATCCTATTTTTCGTCAGGAGTTACTGTTTACACTTAGTCGGTCTGCGTTGGTCAACCGACCGACTAGTTCCCAAACTAGTCAGTCAGAGGTTGCTCTTTGACCGACTAATCAGTGTTGAAACCCTAATTTCTGGGCAGCCGCCAGCTTTCCCTATTTAAACCCCCCCAAACGTTTTTCTTTTCTTCTTTCATTTCTCCTAATCCTCCTTCTTCCCCAAATCATCATCCATCTAACACTAGCCATCCTCCTTCATCAAGAGCTCTTCCCCCTCTCCATTTAGGCCGGCCACCACCTATAGGTTGCCGGAAAACCCCCAAAAATCCCCAAAACCCCATTTCTCCAGATTTTCTCCCCATTTCCAGATCTGAACCCTAGTTTCCCGGATCGTTCTTCCGTCGTCATGCTTGCTCGATATCGTTCTTCCACTTCCTAAGGTAGTGATCGACCCCTTTGATGTTCTCATAACCCGTTTTGTGATTTTTGTGAAACCCTAATAAAAATGGATGTTGTTTGATGGTTGTTTCTCCTTAAAAGAGACTTCCCCGTAGATTAGCGTCCGCGAGACGAACCCTCGTTGATCGTCATCCTCGGTGCTAGGCAAGTGAAACTTGCCACTTAGGGTTTAGGCCATGTCTTAGGCCATTTGCTTGTTTTAGGCGTAACAGAGACTAGGCGATGAAATGATACTCGCCTAGGCGCAATTTCAGGATCTAGCTTGACAACTAAGCTAGATCCGTCATTTATCATGTTGCATAACTACCATGTCATGTTTCATTTCAATTAACGGCACGCGAATTAATTGTCACGTCATTGCATTCTTTAAATGTTCCCGTGATTGTGTAGCACCGCTACACCTTGTGAAATGATTGAGGCTAGGTGCATCCTACGCCAAATACTTATGGATAGTGAACTAGAAGACAAGCTCTTGTGCGGGGCAACCCTGGCTCATTTACTGAGCATCGTGTACATGGACCCTGGCTTGTTTACGTGTGGGAGGGGTAAGGGTTAAGCGGCCATTCAACTGGGAGTCTGCCCGATCAGCAACTTCAGTTGTAAGGCGTAAACTCTGGGTTCTGGGGTAGTGTTAAGCGGCCACTCAGTGTGAACGTCAAACAGTTCAGCTGTAAGGCGTAAACATCTACAAATAACTTGAAGCGTGACTAGTGTTAAGCGTCCACTCAACGTGAACGTCAAACAGTTCAGCTGTAAGGCGTAAACATCTACAAATAACTTGAAGCGTGACTAGTGTTAAGAGTCCACTCAGCGTGAACGTCAAACAGTTCAGCTGTAAGGCGTAAACATCTACAAATAACTTGAAGCGTGACTAGTGTTAAGCATCCACTCAGCATGAACGTCAAACAGTTCAGCTGTAAGGCGTAAACATCTACAAATAACTTGAAGCGTGACTAGTGTTAAGCGTCCACTCAGCGTGAACGTCAAACAGTTCAGCTGTAAGGCGCAAACATCTACAAGTAACTTGAAAATGTGATTAGTGAAAAGATTGAGATTGTTAGTAGATTGGCTACTCTTGACGTGCCATGATAATTGTTCTCTTGCACTTATTGTTACACCATGTCTTGCCTGTGCACTCTCACCAAAATTGACATGTCATGCATACTATACCTGCTAGGTTGTTAGTTTACCTTTCTTTCAGTTTCCTTGCCCAAGTCTTTTAGACTTGCTGACATGTGTCCCTTTACTCTTTTGGGTGACACATGTTAGATCCTGAGCCTGAGTTCATTGTTGAGGACGAGGTGTTTACGGACACCGAGCCAGAGCCTGTGTTTGACGAGGGCTTCGTGGACACGGGCGATCAGTCCTAGAGGCTGTTTGTATTCTTCGTTTTAGACTATTTTCGTTGTCGGTGCGTGGCACCAATACTTTGTTATGTTTGTCTTTGTTTGGCCTTGTTCTGGGCCTTTAGACTCTTTCTTTTAGCCTGGTGGCTTTTCTGGATGTTGAACAAAATTTTAATGTTGGACAATGCTAAGATTTGAGATTTTATTTCTGTCTCTCCTTGTGTTATTATTGTTGTTCCGTTTGTGGTTACAGGGTGTCACGCCCCGCTTCCCAAAAATGTGGAGGCGAAGCGTGAGAAGGTCCGCTCAGACTTGAAGCTGCAAAGCTGCAAGTTCGATAAGCGTCAATCAAATTTAAAACTGCTGGTCCTTGCAACACGAACGAAACATAGATAATAATGATGAAATGAGACAAAAGAGATATCTCAGAATATCCATAAAATAAGTTTCAACATCACAGAAAAAGCCACCAGGCTAAAAGAAAAAGAGTCTAAAGGCCCAAACATGGCCAACAAAAGTACAAAGTACAAAGTATAGGTGCCACGCACCGACAACTAACAACAAAACCTAAAACAAAGAAAGCTCGGCAAGGCCACCAAGAAAGGTCACCGGTGTCCATAAAACTCCTCCAGGGCAGACGTGGACTCAGGCTCAGTGTCAGCAAAACATCACGTACTCAGCAACGGTCTCTGGCTCAAGGTCTAACATGTGACACCCAAAAGAGCATGGGGCACATGTCAGAAAGTCTACAAGAGACTTGTGCAAGGAAACTGAAACTGAAAGTAAAGCAACCTAACAGTTCTAGCATGATGCAATGACATGGCAGTTAAAGTATGAGTGCAGCAGGTAAAGAAAACAACAAGTAAACTAGCATGGCATGGCAAGTGTGGCAAGACAATTAACATTTACAAGGATTTCACTAGTCAAGTTTTTATGTCATGTGCAGAGTTTATGCCTTACAGCTGAAATGTCTTACTTTCACACTGATTGGTCGCTTAACTCCGCCCCAAACCCAGAGTTTACGCCTTACAGCTGCAGTTGCGGATCAGGCAGACTCCCAGCTGATTGGCCGCTTAACTCTTACCCCTCCCACGTGTATCGAGCCAGGGCCTTACCCCCGAACGGTAATGCTCGCTTCTGGATCACGAGCTAGGAAGTGTTTTCATGTTGGCATAGGGGTGCACCTAGCCAGGACAAGCAAGTACAAGTATGTAGCGTGTGCTACGATTCAACAATCAATTTGGATGACATGTAAGATGCGATGCATGGCAGTTTAAAAGTGCGTACAGATAAGGAAAGTAAACATGACAGTTTAGTATGCATGGTTAACAAGTTTAAAGAGTTGGATCTAGCTTCGTTGTAAAGCTAGATCAATTTAGGTGACGGATCTAGTTTCGTTGTCAAACTAGATCAAGTAGGCGTCTAGCCAGCTATCATTTCACTGACTAGTCTCTTTTACGCTGAAAACAAGGAAGTGGCCTAAAACATGGCCCTACACAATAGTTGGCAAGTTTCACTTGCCTGCAAGTACAACGTCTGAGAAACACCGTCCAAGAGAGTCCAGAATAACAATTATCCTACGTGCACAAGTCCACCGGCCTAAAGTCCATATTATTAATCTTGATTAGTGAATTTAAAACATTTAAAATACTTTAAAATACTGAATTTAGTCTTGATTAGCATGCAATTGGGTTGGGGGTCCTAGGGGTGCAAAGCGTTACCTCAACACGACGCGAAAGCTACACTGGCGTCGGGTAGCGACGCCAGGGGTTGGAATAGAAGAACGCGCTCCAAGTCTTGATTGCAAAATAGATTCCTCGCTCGAAAGTTCAGAGCATCAACCGGAGCGACGAGTCCAGATTCCAAAGCTATCACGTGCGACGACGGGCTACAACGTGTCGCAATGTCGTACACGGCGAATCGTCGAAGAGAAAGCACCTAGGTGGGGCCTACAGTAGTCCTAGGGACCTATGGGGGACCCACAATACCTCTGGAGAACTTGGGGGGCCCACGGTGGCAAGTGGTGCGACGGGTGTGGGGTTGCGACGAGTGGCTCTCGGTCGTACAGCCTCGGTGCAGGGGATTCTCTCGGTCGGACTTGCTTGGTGCGGGGCTTGCAGTGCAGCGGGCTGCAGCAGTGCGGGCGGGGCTTGGTGCGGAGAGATCTGTCGGTCGGTGCGGGGGACAGCACCGGTCGGGCGCCTTGGATGCAGGGTTGCAACGTTGTAACGTCGCAACGTTGCAACGTCGGTCGGTGCCGGCGATCCGCTCGGTCAGACACCAGCGGATGCGGGGCGACAGAGCGGGTTGGTGCGGGGGTTGGTGTGGAGTGGGGATGCGGGCGACAGCGGGCCAAGCTCTCGGTCAGACCGAGGGCTTCTCTCGGTCGGTGCGGGCGAACGGAGCGGGCGGCTGTGCAGCGATGCGGGCCAAGCTTGGTGCGGGGGCGGCTAGCGGTCGGATCGGGGGTTTTGGCCTCGTTTCTTCGGTTGGTGCGGGGCTGTTCGTCGCAACGTTGCGACGATTCGTCACAACGTCAAATTTGGGTTTTGGAAGCGGCTAGGGTTATTTTCTTGCGAAAATAGGTCTTCCTAAAGGTTGTTTATATAGTATAGAGGGGTTGACTAGGTCTAGGGCTAATCCTAATGAGATTAGGAGTTTAAAATAATTTAAAATTCAAATCCACTCTTCCTAATTACATAGGGATTGGGTGCGGCCAAGATAGGGGCTGAGATTTGGCTCAAAAATTATTTAAAACGTTTGTAACTCAAATAAATTTTATTTGGCCGAAATTAATATAAAAATTAATTATTAAAAATATTATAAACCTTGTTAAAAATATAAAAGTGGTCAAATAAACTCCAAAAATTATAAAATAAATATCGGGGTGATCGTGATGACGAAAGTGAGCTAACTAAGAAGACGGATCTCAATTTCGACATCGGACGACGAAACTAAAAATAGAAACGTCTCCCGTAAAAAGTGAGAATCGCAACGTCTCATCGAATAAGATTAAATTGTGGGAAAACGACTCGAGAAACGTCGTTCCAAATTAGTGCCACTATTTAATACTCTCAGAGACGTTCACAACGGAATATCACACTAAAGTGTTCACAAACAAACAAAGTCTAAAATAAACACGTGCACGGCCAAGAGCACGTGCACGAACAACGTACAAGGAAAAGTGGTCGTTACCTCCTCCCCACCTTAGATTAAAGTCCGTCCTCGGACTTTCTAATATAAATAGTCGCTCTAGTAACTACCCCATTCAATTCATATTATAATTCAACCAGGTATAGTCATTACAAGTGCTTATATATGCACTAGGTAGTCAAACATTAACACTACCAACATGTATATATATATATTCACGTACATCATACACTTATATCTAGTATAGTCAGTCAACTTCATACATGTATTTCAATCATATATATAAGCATACATCCCTTATATAACTACTACTTACCTAAACACAAAACAATATTTCAGATACTCATATAAGGATAGTCTCACACTTAGCAAATACAATCATTGCTCTACGTTTAGATAGCTACCTATGCACAAACAACATGGGTATACGACTCCCCAATATTTCCTAGTATACATTCAATACTAAACACATCAACATAGGTAGTCACACCATACCATAATTAAATCCAGTTTCACTGTATCTAATATATATATTCACCACCACTATAGTTTCACAACATATAGTCATTCAAATGCATGCAAATAGTTCACCATATATTCACATCACATACGGTCCTATAACTGTATTTACGACACGCTACATATACCATAGTCACCAATAACTATAACTAAGCACATACTTACCCGTGCATGGTGCACACCCATACACGCTATCATTTCATTCATACCAATCACACCACTATATACTTAGCACAACTACTCATCTAGTCTAGCTAGTACACATATGTTCACACGGGCAAGTCCTTAGTAATTAACTATACCACAAGACCAACACCTATAACTATATACTGGTGTAGAGACCCACAATCATGTGCGTAACATAACCAGGCACGACGCTCCTATCACCATACATACATCAAACATCGCTATATTCAAACTTCAGACATACACATCAATACACTTAGAGTATACCCACTCAAGCTTGAGTGAGACTCAATACACATATCAGAATATTCTACATACGTAACACTGCATTTATACCTATACCCATACCACTCCAATATATATATATACTAGTCATTACCCGTGCCCATAGGGCACAGTTTATTTAATGGCTGAGTTTTTCTCCCCCATAAATTTCAAGTTCCCCCAAATTTCAAGTTTTCCCACAAAATTTCAAGTTTCCCCCCAAATTTAAGTTTTCCCCAAAAATTTAAGTCCCCCCAAAATTGTCATTACCACCAAGGACAAACTTGCCACGTAGGACAAAGCTTTGTCCTAGTAGGATAAGATTCAAAATCTTCATAGAACTGGAAAAAAAATGGCCGGAAGGGGTGAGAATAAAAAGTGTGGGTGTGTGTGTGGGGAGGGTCCATAGGCAAAAATACAAAAACCGGGGTTGTATGGGCAAAATTCCCCACCTCCTCTTTTATCCCTCAAAATCTCATCTCTTATATTTTCTCTTATTCAATTTCCCGGTTTTATATAATAGATATCCAAATTCTCTTATCCAATTTCTCAAGTCCAAATTCTCTTATCAATTTCTCTTGATAACATCCGTCTTTTATATAATAGATATCCCTTATCCAATTTCTCTTGTCCAATATCTCTTATCCAATATCTCTTGATAACATCTCTCGTTTGTAATATAGATATCTCTTATCCAATTTCTCTTGATAACATCACTCTTATCCAATTTCTATTGTCCAATATCTCTTATTCAATTTCTCTTGATAACATCCCTCTTTTATAATATAGATATCTCTTATCCAATTTATCTTGTCCAATATCTCTAATCCAATTTCTCTTGATAACATCCCTCTTTTATAATATAGATATCTCTTATCCAATTTCTCATGTCCAATATCTCTTATCCAATTTCTCTTGATAACATCCCTCTTTTATAATATAGATATCTCTTATCCAATCTCTCTTGATAACATCCCTCTCTTATAATATAGATATCTCTTATCCAATTTCTCTTGTCCAATATCTCTTATCCAATTTCTCTTGATAACATCCCTCTTTTATAATATAGATATCTCTTATCCAATCTCTCTTGATAACATCCATCTTTTATTTTTTATATATATATATATATATATATATGTCTACCAATACAACCATATGCATACCATAAGTCGATCACACTTAATATTTAGTCAGGTAATACTTACATAGTTCAATCACTCTATATACCATAATAATAATAATACAGACATCAGCACACGTATAATTATAATACACTCCCTAATACATGCATACGCATTCATCGTATAGTCACACACATGTAACATATATATTCACACCAATCAAAATTATAATCCTACTACCATATGTATATCGCCTATATACTCATGCAGCAAATACATAACTACTTACGTCTAAGCACAACACATAACTACGCACGAGCACATACTCACACGTACTAACATACAGGTCATATAATAGGCCTACTCACTTAACTATACGTACACCTATTATTATCACACCTAGCATACACATAGCTTTACCAATTATTTTATTTCAACCATTACAAGTATCTCTAACTACATACACTCCATTAGATATTCCAACACTAACTCTTATATACACAGGCATCCCTAGTATGGTATAGCTAACCATATACAAATCTATAAATAATAACACACAAACAACTTCATAATATCACGAGTAACTCCGCGTATATATATATATATATATATATATATATATATATATATATATATATATATATATATATATATATATATATATATATATATATATATATATATATATATATATATATATATATATATATACGTACACAATAGGCAAGCATCAATATACTATGGGGGAGTACCCTCATTCAACCTACGAACACAACCTAGGTACGTGCACTAAGACTACCTCACAAGGTCCAAGGTCTACTAACAACTTAGAGTTGACACAGACATTGGCGGGCACTAAAGCCTAAGCAATAAGGGGAGGTCGAGGTCGAGAACGTGACGAGGGTAGGATCGATAAGCACAAATCCAGATAGGATGTATACAAGGAGACAGCTTGGTTAGGGAAAACTGTGATTCACTGGTGAATGTTTAGGTAGGGGAAGGGAGATGTAATGATACTTATATAGGGTAGATGAAGGAAACGGTGTAAATAACATAAACTAAAATACGTGAAATTGAAAATTGTTGTACTTCAAAAGTTGGAATCCTCGTCTTGTATAAAAACATTTGGAGGTCGATAAAACGAGTTGTTCAAAATAAGTTTGAGTCGGGTATACATGATAAGAGAAGATGGTTTATTGGTTTATATAAAATCATTGTAAAAGGAAGTAAAATCATTTACACGAATATTAAGGACGAGGTTTTAGAAATCTTATACGTCAGTAATATAATATAATGTTGTCAAAAGTTTTTGAAAGTCAAAGAATGAAATCAAGTAACGGAAGAATGTAAACTCATGTTAAATGCTTTCAAAACTTTTAGGCTATGGAAAATCAATATTGAAACTTCTTTTAGAGAAATCAGGATTTGTCAAAAATAAAACTGGTTACACTAAGCTCTTAGCGTACAAGCACAACGAGCCTGGTACGGGTATAAAAATAATTGAAATTCAATTTGGTTTAGAAATTTTTTCTAAAAGCATGTATGGTGAGCGCAAAGAAAATAATAATGACTTAGTATAAGAATTATCAAGATCGAATAGCAAATCTTTAAAATCAAATCATGGATGGTCTAAAGCAGGAAGTTGTTATGAAAATAGTAATTTTGCAAAAATCTGAAGTAGCGAAAACGACGAGCAAAAACCAACTTGCTGAAAGATGAAATTCCATATGTCTTGAAAGTATATTAAAGTAAACACGACGTATCATTCGTATAACACAAATAATAAGGAAAATTATAAATCGAATTGGGCAAAGCAAAAGTACGGTTCAGAATAAAATTAATATATGAAGGGACACCACATTTACATAAGTACGAAAAATATAGGCTGGAAAAATATTATAAGATAGTGTTCAAAAATTCCGACAAAAGTTTTAAAATTTTAAATCAACGAAGGAGGATGAAGTATAAGTATATATACATTAAAATTTGGAACAAGGTTAAACTTCGGAAAGGAGGAAGTCGAAAAATACTTTCAGGAGATTCAAGGTTCGTAATGGAGAGGTTCAAAGATTGACGACGATCGTCATGAGGCGATCTCGTGAATCGAGGCAAGGAAATTAGTCGGATGATCAGAACATACATACGCCTAGGATATGATTCAGGAGAATCTACGGGGAACTCCTACGGTCGACCAACTAAATATTAAGAACTAAGCGCTAAGACTTTCTAAGGAGCTAGACGGTAATGAAATGCGTTCAGCTTGGTCCGAAATCGATGAACCCAAGCGAACGACTGAAGGAAATTCTAGAAGTCTAATATGGTCAGAGGTAGACAAGGACCACTAAGGTAACTCCTACGACGATTAAATCAATTGCTGACAAGGAGTCTAACTAACAATCAGAGGCATCTAACTAGCAAGCACAGGCGACTAACTAAGTCTTCTTATCACCTAGTGACATAGGAGAACGACTAAACTCAGGGCTTATGACTCGGATGTTGCAATTTATTTAATGGACATTCCGTTATTATCGTTGTTCCGTTAATTCGCAATTGCAAGACTGGACCTGCATGGGCCACCAACAAAACCTGTCACGCCTCGCTTCCCAAAAATATGGAGGCGAAGCGTGAGAAGGTCCGCTCAGACTTGAAGCTGCAAAGCTGCAAGTCCGATAAGCGTCAATCAAATTTAAAACTGCTAGTCCGTGCAACGCGAACGAAACCTAGATAATAATGATGAAATGAGACAAAAGAGATATCTCAGAATATCCATAAAATAAGTTTCAACATCACAGAAAAAGCCACCAGGCTAAAAGAAAAAGAGTCTAAAGGCCCAAACATGGCCAACAAAAGTACAAAGTACAAAGTATAGGTGCCACGCGCCGACAACTAACAACAAAACCTAAAACAAAGAAAGCTCGGCAAGGCCACCAAGAAAGGTCACCGGTGTCCATAAAACTCCTCCAGGGCAGACGTGGACTCAGGCTCAGTGTCAGCAAAACATCATGTACTCAGCAACGGTCTCTGGCTCAAGGTCTAACATGTGACACCCAAAAGAGCAAGGGGCACATGTCAGCAAGTCTACAAGAGACTTGTGCAAGGAAACTGAAACTGAAAGTAAAGCAACCTAACAGTTCTAGCATGATGCAATGACATGGCAGTCAAAGTATGAGTGCAGCAGGTAAAGAAAACAACAAGTAAACTAGCATGGCATGGCAAGTGTGGCAAGACAATTAACATTTACAAGGATTTCTCTAGTCAAGTTTTCATGTCATGTGCAGAGTTTACGCCTTACAGCTGAAATGTCTTACTTTCACACTGATTGGTCGCTTAACTCCGCCCCAAACCCAGAGTTTACGCCTTACAGCTGCAGTTGCGGATCAGGCAGACTCCCAGCTGATTGGCCGCTTAACTCTTACCCCTCCCACGTGTATCGAGCCAGGGCCTTACCCCCGAACGGTAATGCTCGCTTCTGGATCACGAGCCAGGAAGTGTTTTCATGTTGGCATAGGGGTGCACCTAGACAGGACAAGCAAGTACAAGTATGTAGCGTGTGCTACGATGCAACAATCAATTTGGATGACATGTAAGATGCGATGCATGGCAGTTAAAAGTGCGTACAGATAAGGAAAGTAACGTGACAGTTTAGTATGCATGGTTAACAAGTTTAAAGAGTTGGATCTAGCTTCGTTGTCAAGCTAGATCAATTTAGGTGACGGATCTAGTTTCGTTGTCAAACTATATCAAGTAGGCGTCTAGCCAGCTATCATTTCACTGACTAGTGTCTTTTACGCTGAAAACAAGGAAGTGGCCTAAAACATGGCCCTACACAAGAGTTGGCAAGTTTCACTTGCCTGCAAGTACAACGTCTGAGAAACACCGTCCAAGAGAGTCCAGAATCACAATTATCCTACGTGCACAAGTCCACCGGCCTAAAGTCCATATTATTAATCTTGATTAGTTAATTTAAAACATTTAAAATACTTTAAAAATACTGAATTTAGTCTTGATTAGCATGCAATTGGGTTGGGGGTCCTAGGGGTGCAAAGCGTTACCTCAACACGATGCGAAAGCTACACTGGCGTCGGGTAGCGACGCCAGGGGTTGGAATAGAAGAACGCGCTCCAAGTCCTGATTGTAATATAGATTCCTCGCTCGAAAGTTCAGAGCATCAACCGGAGCGACGAGTCCAGATTCCAAAGCTTGCACGTGCGACGACGGGCTACAACCTGTCGCAACGTCGTACATGGCGAATCGTCGAAGAGAAAGCACCTAGGTGGGGCCCACAGTAGTACTAGGGACCTATGGGGGACCCACAATACCTCTGGAGAACTTGGGGGGCCCACGGTAGCAAGTGGTGCGACGGGTGCGGGGTTGCGACGAGTGGCTCTCGGTCGTACATCCTCGGTGCGGGGGATTCTCTCGGTCGGACTCGCTTGGTGCGGGGCTTGCAGCACAGCGGGCTGCAGCGGTGCGGGTGGGGGCTTGGTGCGGAGAGATCTGTCGGTCGGTGCGGGGGACAGCACCGGTCGGGCGCCTTGGATGCGGGGTTGCAACGTTGCAACGTCGCAACGTTGCAACGTCGGTCGGTGCGGGTGATCCGCTTGGTCAGACACGAGCGGATGTGGGGCGACAGAGCGGGTTGGTGCGGGGCTTGGTGCGGAGCGGGGATGCGGGCGACAGCGGGCCAATCTCTCGGTCAGACCGAGGGCTTCTCTCGGTCGGTGTGGGCGAACGGAACGGGCGGCTATGCAGCGATGCGGGCCAAGCTTGGTGCGGGGGCGGCCAGCGGTCGGAGCGGGGGGTTTGGCCTCGTTTCTTCGGTCGGTGCGGGGCTGTTCTTCGCAACGTTGCGACGATTCGTCGCAACGTCAAATTTGGGTTTTGGAAGCGGCTAGGGTTATTTTCTTGCGAAAATAGGTCTTCCTAAAGGTTGTTTATATAGTGTAGAGGGGTTGACTAGGTCTAGGGCTAATCCTAATGAGATTAGGAGTTTAAAATAATTTAAAATTCAAATCCACTCTTCCTAATCACATAGGGATTGGGTGCGGCCAAGATAGGGGCTGAGATTTGGCTCAAAAATTATTTAAAACGTTTGAAACTCAAATAAATTTTATTTGGCCGAAATTAATTTAAAAATTAATTATTAAAAATATTATAAACCTTGTTAAAAATATAAAAGTGGTCAAATAAACTCCAAAAATTATAAAATAAATATCAGGGTGATCGTGATGACGAAAGTGAGCTAACTAAGAAGACGAATCTCAATTTTGACATCGGACGACGAAACTAAAATTAGAAACGTCTCCCGTCAAAAGTGAGAATCGCAACGTCTCATCGAATAAGATTAAATTGTGGGAAAACGACTCGAGAAACGTCGTTCCAAATTAGTGCCACTATTTAATACTCTCAGAGACGTTCACAACGGCATATCACACTAAAGTGTTCACAAACAAACAAAGTCTAAAATTAACACGTGCACGGCCAAGAGCACGTGCACGAACAACGTACAACGAAAAGTGGTCGTTACACAGGGACCTGCTTATGTTTTATTGACGCTTATCGGGTTTGGGTCTTCACAGCTCCACTCTCATGCGGACCTTTTCACGTCTCGCCTCCATTTTAGGGAAGCGGGGCGTGACAGCAATGTTGGGGGATGGCTCCCCCAAGCTTGAGCTTGTTCCGGTCCTTGACTTCGCCGGTGACACCGATCTTCGAATAGGTGGAGCATTTTTTGGATTCTTCAATATCGAGAGCTTTCAAAGCTCTCGTATTCTTGCGACTTCAGCGTCGCCATCATCATTCGCCGTGGAGCTATTGGGAGAGTCCTCCAATGTCTCTTCTTCGCCCAAATCTTCGCTTTCTTCAAAGCCATCATCGTGGAGTGCACCGATGGAGTGGGGGATAGCCTCTTCAATGACCTCGTCAAGGAGGTCCACATAATCTAGCTCCTCATAATACGACATGTGCTTCATAGCCTTTGGTATATGGAGCTCTACTTCAATGTTGACAACGTTCAAGGTAAGAGTCCCCTCCCGCACATCGACGATTACACCCGCGGTGGCGAGGAATGGGCGTCCAAGTATGAGCGATGAGTCACCCTCTTCCTTGATATCCATTATCACAAAATCACAAGGCAAGCATATGCCTCCCGGAACTTGGAGTAGGATGTTCTCCGCGATCCCAACCGGCCTTGTAATCTGACCGTCTGCGAGTTGAATCCTCATGTCGGTTGGCTTTAAATCCGTGCCGGTATTCAACTTCTGAAACATGGTGAGAGGCATGAGGCTCACACTAGCTCCCAAATCAACCAAGGCTTTTTGTAAGGAGACGCCCCCTAGAGTGCAAGGAATCCGGAAGCTCCCGGGATCTTTAAATTTGGTGGGCTCCTTTTCCTTCCTAGTGAACCAAGTTCCTTGTTACGCGAGCATGATCTTCTCTTTCCTTTTCCTTCCCGTAATCAAGTCCTTTAAGAACTTCGTGTAGGATGGGATTTCCACTATGGCATCAAGGAAAGGGATATTGAGGCTCACCCCTCTCAAGTATTCGAGGAACTTGGCTAGCCTCTTCTCGATCTTGGCTCTAGCTAGCCGTTGAGGGAAAGGCACCGGTGGCATGAATCGACGCTCATCAATAGGTTCCTCCACTCTAGATTTTGCTCCTTCTTGCGGCTCCTTCTCTTTTTCCACCTCAATTGCCGGCTCGCTCTCTTCTAGAATCTCCACCACTGGTTCCTTGACTTGAGTTATGCCGGGAGTGGTATCCTTCCCACCCCTTGTCATAACCGCAACAACCGCGTTGATATGGCCGGTGTTGCCCCGTGGATTTGGCTCGGGTTGAGTCGGCAATTGTTGGTTGTGTCTATTGAGCAACACAAGTTGCTCCCCAATTTAAGCGACGACGGTGGTAAGAGAATCTTGTCCCACCTTCAACGTGGCGTTAATCTTTCTCTGCTCCACCATAAACTCCTCCACCTTAGCTTCAAAATCCGAACGTGGTTGAGCTTGCGGAGGGTTGGGATTTCTCCAACCTTGATTATACTCGGGTGGCCTATAAGGTCCCACTTGTTGCCTAGGTGGGAAGTTTTGTTGCGGTGGCCCCCTTGGTTGATAATTCGGTTGTGGTGGTGGAGCCCGAGCTTGAGAAGGTTGTTGTGACGGGGGGGTTCAAGGCACCATCATTATTAGCATAGGAAAAACCCTGATGGTTTCTAGCGGCCGGGTTGGCCCAATATCCGGAATTCCCCGCAACATACTGAATTTTCTCCAAAGATCCTTCCCCATGCTCTCCTCCTACATAAATGGCTTGGGATTGGTCTTGCCAATCACTCATATGGTTTGTCGGTGCGGATGTAGAAGGAGCTCCGTGCGGCTCGGTAATGTATTTCTCCAATCTCTCCACTACCTTGTGGAGAGAGTCAAATTTGCTAGCAAGCTCCGCCACGGCCTTGGCCTCATAAATACTCATGGGCTTCAAGGAGGACAAAGAATGTCCTCGCTCATCGCCCCACTGTTGGTTGTTGGAGGCCATCTCATCTAGCAAGGCCGTAGCTTCATCGGGGGTCTTTGACAAAATGGCTCCGTTGGCGGTAGCATCAATAATCTGTTTTGTGCCTGGTTGGAGTCCACTGTAGAAACTGTGGACAAGCACCCAATCCTCTATGCTGTGATTGTAACGGCCGGTATTTAATGATACGAATTTTTTTTTGCTTCGTATATTCTGTTTCGTGATTTTTCGTATCTTATACGTATTTGAATTTCAAACGTATTTTAATTAACTTCAAATGCTTAATACGTATTTTATTTTAAGTAGCTAAATTTATATATAAAAATGTTATTATTTGGTTTCATATAAATAGTTATTCAAAATTCAAATGTTTTAAGAATTTCAAATGGTTTTGAAATTTAAATTCAAATTTATTTAAAAACTTCCTTTATTGTCCTAATTAAATAATAACTATTTTGGAAGTAATGTACTCATTCAAACCCATTATTCCTCTAATTATTACTATCTTTCAAGCTTTCCTAAAATACTTTGTCTTTAATTTTCCCTAAATATAATGGCTATTCAAACCTTCCTATTATCTCTTACTAATTTATTTTCCCTAATGAATTGTATTTAAAACAAATTTAAAAACACATTCCTTTTTATCTTACTCTTAATTCCTCCAATTAATGTTATCATTCAAAATCTTTCCTTATTAGATCCTATTAAAACCCATTGATTACATTCCCATCTTTGTCTTACGATCTTCCATAACCCATACTATATACGCATCAGCTTTTCGTACTTGTGCTATGTTATACGGGTATTCGTATTTTAAATATATTTCGTGCGTATCTTTTCTAATAGCCGATTTGTTTCTATAATTGTTTTACGATTATTTCTATTACTCAAATTATCCTTCATAATAATTATTTTGAAAATATATTTTCTTATAAATAAGTTTAACTTTTCTAATCTTAAATTTCAAAATTCAAATTCGAAATTAAAACTTTTGAATGTTTGAAAAGACTTCCTTTTATAAACCCATTAAATCTTATTGACTATATTTCAAAACATTTCCTTATTTAAAACCTAATAAAAATCTGTTAATTTTCTTTCAAAAGCTTTCTATTTATAACCCATTTAATTCTAATTGATTAGCCATAAACCCATTTAATATTAATCCTATTAATTAGATTTCAAATTATTTTCCTATTTTTAACGGTAGCTCACCTCACGTGGTACCTTAGACTAGGCAACCCTATTATTCATATTATATAAGCTTAGGTTTCTCTCCCCAACACACAGCCACCCTACAACAACTCCTCCTCCTCTTCTCCTCCACGGTACCCCCGCAACCAACCCACGGCCACCTTCGTTCACCTCCGTTCACCCCTCGACCTCACCTCCACCCTCCGCTGGGACCCAACAACTCTGACGAGCCCAGTCATTTCTCCGACCAACTCCGACATCGTGCCCCCTCTTTCTTCTTCCCGCAATCATCGATTCCCCAACACCAAACAACCACAGGCCCCGACTTCGCCACGCCACCATCCTCTTCCCCAGACTTCCCCTCCGATCCGCACCAAAGAACCCGAAGCCACCTCCGCCTGTTCGGCCACCCCCCATCCCGACATCAACCTCTCTCTCCCTCTGTCTATCGCTGTCCTCTCCCCGACCAGCAGCCCACGACGCCCACCCCGACATCTCCCTCTTCATCCCAATGCCAAACTTCGCACGGCCAACGGCCTCCTCCTCCTCCTTCTTCTTCTCCGCCCAGAAACCCCACCGACGGGCCTGCCTCCTCCCGTAAGCCTCGTTCTCCTCTGCCAATGCCTCACCCCACTGTGCCAAGTCACAGAACCCAGGCCTACCCTGTCTCCGCTCCCCTCCTCTGTTCGGAACAGAGGAAACCCAAATCTCCCCTGTTTTCCTCAACCCCGCCGCACCACGCCTCCTCGCCGCCATCTTCTTTGTGCCACAGGCCACCCAGACTTCGGCAGCCTGAACCCAGTACCCGCCCCTTGTCCTCCTCCCACCAACGAGCCCGAACCCTGCAAGCCTCCCCCGTAGCACCTCCGACCTCGCCTTCTACAGCGCCCAACACCGATCGCCCGGCCCCAAGCCGTTGCTTCGCCCCTTGCCCAGCTCGATCACCTCGCCCGACCAACCCACTTCCGACGAACCCCTGCCAACGCCGAGAGCAGATCAGCGCTCATCCCGCCAGATCTGATCGCAGCAGCCGCCTCCGATCAACGCAGCCTCCGCCCCGAATCGCCCGAAGCCGCTGTCTCCCGATGACGCCCGATCCCCGAGCGACCACCGCCCGCCTCCGATCTGCACCGCCTGGAGCGCTCACCGCCCCCTCCGATCTGCACCGCACGAGCCCTGGAGATCGCCGCCGTGATCGCTCCGAAGCGCCGCCGCCCTGATCACCGCACCCGAAGCCCTAGGACCGCGCGCTGCCCTGATCACGCCCGCTGCCGCGCTCCTCAGCCCGATCGTCGACCGCCCCTCCCCGATAGCCCCTGCACAGTGAACAAAGAAATAGGGAGAAAAGAGGAACGAGAGACAGGGAGAGAGGAAGGGAAGAGAGGGGAGATATTGATTTAAGTATGTAAGTTTTATTATTAAGTTTATTATTATTATTATTATTATTATTATTATTATTATAAGACTATTATAAAATGTTTTAAGTCTTATTAAGATTATTATAAGGGTTAGCCTAGTTAATTTAAATTAAATTATTTTATAAAGTCAAGCTTATTATTAAGCTAAGATTTTTGTAAGTTATTAAACTAAGATTTTTATGTCATAAGTAAATTACTTATAAAATATTAAGCAATTATTATAAATAGGTTGGTTTGCCTGTACACATCATAGTTACATTAAGTAATTCGTCGGTCTTGATGTTTAATCTGTTCACGCAGATTAAATCACACCTCATCGTGATCACCAGGACATCGGAAACACTCCGTTCAGGCAAGTATATACAACTTGCAAGTATATGGTTTTTCCTACAGTTTTTGACGACGCAAGTATTTATCACCAGCGAGTTTTAAACCATACTGTTCAGATTTTGTGACTGGATTACTAAACAATGCTAATAACAACTTTAAAGTACGTTCTTAATCTTCTTGAACCTAGTGACATTGTTGATTTCTTTCATTTTCAAATATTACTACTATCGAAATGCACTCATGGCTTGTATACCTTAATTTGCGAAATGTGTACCATTGATGATTTGCGATACTAGGTCCTCGGGACAAATTTACGGACTATTGGGCCTTCGGGCAATTACGGATTATTGGGCCTTCGGGCAATATGGATATTGGGCCCGCGGGGCATTTACGGAATGTTTTGCCACTCGGCAAACATTAAACTATAGATTAACTTATGGACACTTGGGTGGGGTAGTCTAGTGTAGTAGAGGCTGGAAAGCTGGATTGCACTCGATTGGTGAACTTGACCGACACCTGGCCGGGTCGGTGAGTATAGAGTCACGGGTAGCTCCCGTCGACTTGGGTGTGATGCTGGTCACCTCCCCCTCGGACACTGGGCTTTGTCACTAGATAGGAGATCGATTGATTGATTGATGCACCCTTCTCTTTACCTCGGCTGATGCTACATTGTAAACTGCTAAAATTATTGTCACGATTGACTATTGCTGTACACACTACACTTATCACCACTTTTGCTGTACACACTACACTTGTCCATACATATTGCTGTACACACTACACTTGTCCATACATATTGCTGTACACACTACACTTGTCACTACTTTTGCTGTGCACACTACACTTGCCATGCTAGTTACTTTACACACTACACCTTGCTGTGTTTGCTACTCGCACACTACACTTCGCCTGCTCACTACTTTGCACATTACACATTGCTTACACTCACATGTGCCCTTCTGATGCTATGTTTCAACTTGTTGAAAAGATATTGTGCTTCTCATCTCCTTAAGTTTTGAAAACTATATTATCACCTTGCCGAGGGTCATTTATTACTAACGTTTTAAATCTTGCCGAGCGACCCTCGCTGACGTATATTTCTTGTCTTGTGAAATATACGTCAGGTATTAGACAGATTTGCAGATGAGAAAGGCTTGAGACTGAGCAGCTTGACCATGGTGCCCAGACGCTGAGATCTGCCGCTGGAGAACAACGTGCCTTCGCAACGCTGCTTAAGAATAATATTTGTTGTATTTAAATTCAAGTGTAATTCTGTTTGCGTTTCTGTATCTAAAGGCCAAGTTGGCCTTATTTGTGTACTTGTAAATCTGGGCATCAATGTAACGATAATGAAATTCCTTTTGTTTCGAGTTTGAATGCAAGAACCTGATTACGGTTTGCCCACAGACGCTTATTGGGTTGGAGTTCACCGCTCCAGCCCAAGCGGGCCCGCTCACGTCCTCGCTCCCAAGTATAATGGGAAGCGGGGCGTGACAGGTTTTAGTGGTGGCCCATGCAGGTCGTGCATTCTACAAATTACTCGGAACAATAGGGATATCATTATTAGCCAGATTGTCTAGATAGACATTGTACGCAAAAGTTATCTTGTTCCTTTTGCAGCTTGGCAGGTAGACCACACACCCGAAACGGAGATGGATCCAACGGAAGTTCTCTATGGTCGTCAGGAAAGATAGAGGCAACGAGCTGATGACGAACGATAACATCTGAGTCCTAACCTATCTTCACATTTGATGATTCCTATCTTGAGTGTGCCTATTCTTGACTTTGTCTTGTCCAAAGTGCTGTTGATTGCAATCGTTCCTATCCTAGACCCCTTTTAAGTTCAGCGGTTTCATTCCTCTATAAGTCTCTTGCCTCCTCGATACTGTAATATTGTTTCCATCCTTCATCTATCTGGTGATCCCTTGAACCTTATCTATGCTTAAGAAATTCCGAGGACGGAATTTTCTTAAGGTGGGTAGGATGTAACGGTCGGTATTTAATGATACGAATTTTTTTTTGCTTCGTATATTCTGTTTCGTGATTTTTCGTATCTTATACGTATTTGAATTTCAAACGTATTTTAATTAACTTCAAATGCTTAATACGTATTTTATTTTAAGTAGCTATATTTATATATAAAAATGTTATTATTTGGTTTCATATAAATAGTTATTCAAAATTCAAATGTTTTAAGAATTTCAAATGGTTTTGAAATTTAAATTCAAATTTATTTAAAAACTTTCTTTTATAGTCCTAATTAAATAATAACTATTTTGGAAGTAATGTACTCATTCAAACCCATTATTCCTCTAATTATTACTATCTTTCAAGCTTTCCTAAAATACTTTGTCTTTAATTTTCCCTAAATATAATGGCTATTCAAACCTTCCTATTATCTCTTACTAATTTATTTTCCCTAATGAATTGTATTTAAAACAAATTTAAAAACACATTCCTTTTTATCTTACTCTTAATTCCTCCAATTAATGTTATCATTCAAAATCTTTCCTTATTAGATCCTATTAAAACCCATTGATTACATTTCCCATCTTTGTCTTACGATCTTCCATAACCCATACTATATACGCATCAGCTTTTCGTACTTGTGCTATGTTATACGGGTATTCGTATTTTAAATATATTTCGTGCGTATCTTTTCTAATAGCCGATTTGTTTCTATAATTGTTTTACGATTATTTCTATTACTCAAATTATCCTTCATAATAATTATTTTGAAAATATCTTTTCTTATAAATAAGTTTAACTTTTCTAATCTTAAATTTCAAAATTCAAATTCGAAATTAAAACTTTTGAATGTTTGACAAGACTTCCTTTTATAAACCCATTAAATCTAATTGACTATATTTCAAAACATTTCCTTATTTAAAACCTAATAAAAATCTGTTAATTTTCTTTCAAAATCTTTCGTTTTATAACCCATTTAATTCTAATTGATTAGCCATAAACCCATTTAATATTAATCCTATTAATTAGATTTCAAATTATTTTCCTATTTTTAACGGTAGCTCACCTCACGTGGTACCTTAGACTAGGCAACCCTATTATTCATATTATATAAGCTTAGGTTTCTCTCCCCAACACACAGCCACCCTACAACAACTCCTCCTCCTCTTCTCCTCCACGGTACCCCTGCAACCAACCCACGGCCACCTTCGTTCACCTCCGTTCACCCCTCGACCTCACCTCCACCCTCCGCTGGGACCCAACAACTCCGACGAGCCCAGTCATTTCTCCGACCAACTCCGACATCGTGCCCCCTCTTTCTTCTTCCCGCAATCATCGATTCCCCAACACCAAACAACCACAGGCCCCGACTTCGCCACGCCACCATCCTCTTCCCCAGACTTCCCCTCCGATCCGCACCAAAGAACCCGAAGCCACCTCCGCCTGTTCGGCCACCCCCCATCCCGACATCAACCTCTCTCTCCCTCCGTCTATCGCCGTCCTCTCCCCGACCAGCAGCCCACGACGCCCACCCCGACATCTCCCTCTTCATCCCAATGCCAAACTTCGCACGCCCAACGGCCTCCTCCTCCTCCCTCTTCTTCTCCGCCCAGAAACCCCACCGACGGGCCTGCCTCCTCCCGTAAGCCTCATTCTCCTCTGCCAATGCCTCGCCCCACTGTGCCAAGTCACCGAACCCAGGCCTCCCCTGTCTCCGATCCCCTCCTCTGTTCGGAACAGAGGAAACCCAAATCTCCCCTGTTTTCCTCAACCCCGCCGCACCACGCCTCCTCGCCGCCATCTTCTTAGTGCCACAGGCCTCCCAGACTTCGGCAGCCTGAACCCAGTACCCGCCCCTTGTCCTCCTCCCACCAACGAGCCCGAACCTTGCAAGCCTCCCCCGTAGCACCTCCGACCTCGCCTTCTACAGCGCCCAACACCGATCGCCCGGCCCCAAGCCGTTGCTTCGCCCCTTGCCCAGCACGATCACCTCGCCCGACCAACCCACTTCCGACGAACCCCTGCCAACGCCGAGAGCAGATCAGCGCTCATCCCGCCAGATCTGATCGCAGCAGCCGCCTCCAATCAACGCAGCCTCCGCCCCGAATCGCCCGAAGCCTCTGTCTCCCGATGACGCCCGATCCCCGAGCGACCACCGCCCGCCTCCGATCTGCACCGCCTGGAGCGCTCGCCGCCCCCTCCGATCTGCACCGCAAGAGCCCTGGAGATATCCGCCGCGATCGCTCCGAAGCGTCGCCGCCTTGATCACCACACCCGAAGCCCTAGGACCGCGCGCTGCCCTGATCTCGCCCGCTGCCGCGTTCCTCAGCCCGATCGTCGACCGCCCCTCCCCGATAGCCCCTGCACAGTGAACAAAGAAATAGGGAGAAAAGAGGAACGAGAGACAGGGAGAGAGGAAGGGAAGAGAGGGGAGATATTGATTTAAGTATGTAAGTTTTATTATTAAGTTTATTATTATTATTATTATTATTATTATTATTATAAGACTATTATAAAATGTTTTAAGTCTTATTAAGATTATTATAAGGGTTAGCCTAGTTAATTTAAATTAAATTATTTTATAAAGTCAAGCTTATTATTAAGATAAGATTTTTGTAAGTTATTAAACTAAGATTTTTATGTCATAAGTAAATTACTTATAAAATATTAAGCAATTATTATAAATAGGTTGGTTTGCCTGTACACATCATAGTTACATTAAGTAATTCGTCGGTCTTGATGTTTAATCTGTTCACGCAGATTAAATCACACCTCATCGTGATCACCAGGACATCGGAAACACTCCGTTCAGGCAAGTATATACAACTTGCAAGTATATGGTTTTTCCTACAGTTTTTGACGACGCAAGTATTTATCACCAGCGAGTTTTAAACCATACTGTTCAGATTTTGTGACTGGATTACTAAACAATGCTAATAACAACTTTAAAGTACGTTCTTAATCTTCTTGAACCTAGTGACATTGTTGATTTCTTTCATTTTCAAATATTACTACTATCGAAATGCACTCATGGCTTGTATACCTTAATTTGCGAAATGTGTACCATTGATGATTTGCGATACTAGGTCCTCGGGACAAATTTACGGACTATTGGGCCTTCGGGCAATTACGGATTATTGGGCCTTCGGGCAATATGGATATTGGGCACGCGGGGCATTTACGGAATGTTTTGCCACTCGGCAAACATTAAACTACAGATTGACTTATGGACACTTGGGTGGGGTAGTCTAGTGTAGTAGAGGCTGGAAAGCTGGATTGCAGTCGATTGGTGAACTTGACCGACACCTGGCCGGGTCGGTGAGTATAGAGTCACGGGTAGCTCCCGTCGACTTGGGTGTGATGCTGGTCACCTCCCCCTCGGACACTGGGCTTTGTCACTAGATAGGAGATCGATTGATTGATTGATGCACCCTTCTCTTTACCTCGGCTGATGCTACATTGTAAACTGCTAAAATTATTGTCACGATTGACTATTGCTGTACACACTACACTTGTCACCACTTTTGCTGTACACACTACACTTGTCCATACATATTGCTGTACACACTACACTTGTCCATACATATTGCTGTACACACTACACTTGTCACTACTTTTGCTGTGCACACTACACTTGCCATGCTAGTTACTTTACACACTACACCTTGCTGTGGTTGCTACTCGCACACTACACTTCGCCTGCTCACTACTTTGCACATTACACATTGCTTACACTCACATGTGCCCTTCTGATGCTATGTTTCAACTTCTTGAAAAGATATTGTGCTTCTCATCTCCTTAAGTTTTGAAAACTATATTATCACCTTGCCGAGGGTCATTTATTACTAACGTTTTAAATCTTGCCGAGCGACCCTCGCTGACGTATATTTCTTGTCTTGTGAAATATACGTCAAGTATTAGACAGATTTGCAGATGAGAAAGGCTTGAGACTGAGCAGCTTGACCATGGTGCCCAGACGCTGAGATCTGCCGCTGGAGAACAACGTGCCTTCGCAACGCTGCTTAAGAATAATATTTGTTGTATTTAAATTCAAGTGTAATTCTGTTTACGTTTCTGTATCTAAAGGCCAAGTTGGCCTTATTTGTGTACTTGTAAATCTGGGCATCAATGTAACAATAATGAAATTCCTTTTGTTCCGAGTTTGAATGCAAGAACCTGATTACGGTTTGCCCACAGACGCTTATTGGGTTGGAGTTCACCGCTCCAGCCCAAGCGGGCCCGCTCACGTCCTCGCTCCCAAGTATAATGGGAAGCGGGGCGTGACAGTGATGGGGTCATTGATGTTGCAAGTCCTTGAAGCGCTCCCACGCCTCATAGAGAGTCTCCTGCGGTCCTTGCTTGAAGGACATGAGAGCACTTCTTATCTTCACCGTCTTGGAGGGCGGGTAAAATTTGTCGACGAAGGTACTCGCCAATTCATCCCAAGTGGTGAAGATTCCTTCAGCCTGCGTCCTCAACCAATATAGGGATTTGTCCTTGAGTGTGAAGGGGAAGAGGCGCAGTCTGATAGCATCTATGGAGACGCCCGGCATTTGGAAGGTGGCACATTTTGATAAAAAGAGCTGGATGTGGTAATGAGGGGTTTCAAGGGAATTCCCATGAAAAGGGTCTTGCTGCATCAGAACTGCCAATCCAGTCTTCAACTCGAAATTTTTGTCGGTCGCCAACTCCGGCATAGCTATGGACGAGGTCGTGGAGGAAGTCTTAGGCCGAAGCCTATCTCTAATGGAAATGATCCTCGCCATTCGCGTCGCCAATTCTTCGGCTGTCTCAGGATGGGTCATAAAATTCCCTTCCGTATCGAGTCTCCTCTCCGCTCTGATCCTCCTCAAAGTACGTTCGATCTCTGGATCATATAGTATTTCTTCGGGGTCCGCTGTGGATCTCGTGTACATGCAAGGAAAAACAGAGTTTCAAAGAAATAGTTAGCACAAAGGAAGGGTAAAATAAAAATAGAAATAATAAAACAAAAAGAAAAATAGCTAGGTAGGTAGAATCAAACACTATCACCTCCCCGGCAACGGTGCCAAAAACTTGATCGCGCCCCGGATACACACCCGGGACGAGACTCGCTAGTCTTACCGCAAGCGCACGGTGTAGCGGCGAGCGGGTATCGAACACGAGGAGGGCCAATGACGGTGTCTTCTTCAATTCAACTGGCTATAAGAACAGTCGAGAAATATTCGCAATAAAGCGGTCACAGTCGTTCAATTGTATAAAGAAAATATCAAATTAATAAAAACGCCTAGGGATAGGGAATCCCCGCTACGGACCGTATCTCAACATTGGGATTCGTAGGTTTCATAATTGCTAGACTTGAAATTCAGGTGAACTAGTCGCAACTAAATGTAGAACCAAGCTCACGCTCTCGCGCTATTACCGGTCTATAGCAAACCTAGGGTAGGGTCCAATCTCTTGCAAACCCTAACCTAAACAAGCTAGCGTTAAGGACGACATCATCGTTCAATCGTATCTCGAGCCCACTCTCGTGCAAACTCGAGCTACGACCTAGGTTGGGATAGTTCCTACCCATCCAATCTCTTGCAAACGGGTATTGGTATAGAACTACAATCGAAAATCCTAGTATTGTTCCAATCTCATGCAAACCAATCCTAGAGAAATCCAATTATAACCCAATTCGAATTTCTTGGGCGTCCTATCGATTTGGGATCCAATCTCTTGCAAATCCCAATTGGTATGAATCCCTAGCTATTTGTATTAAATCAATCTCAAACTAACCCTAATCAATTCTAGCAAGAATTTCACCAATTCATCACAAATTAGAAATAGGGTTCGTAGGGTTCATCCCTACGCCCTAAGACGATAAAACTACTCACTATTCATAATGCAAATCATTAGAAATTCAATAGAAATATCAATAGAAATCATTGCAATAGACAATATATCAATAAAAATGAGATTTTTGATAGAAAGAGAGACAAACCAATGAAGTTCCAATAACATCCAACAAATTAACACTTTTATCTCTCTCCAAAGAACCAAATCTAATCCCCTAAAAAGTATTCTAAAAGGGCTGCCAAAAATATGAGAAATATCTCTCCTAAACTAGGTTAAAAACTGGGGTTAAATACCCCCCAAAATCGCCCAAAAAACTGTGACAAAATTGCCCCTGCGCAGCTTGAAAATCGCACTTTAGGCTACAGGCAGCGCGGCTCACTCGGCCGAGTGACAGATGTCACTCGGCCGAGTGACGGACCCTGACGGATTCCAGTAAGTCTGGACTTTTGGGGGTCGTCTCCTCGGGAGTCACTCGACCGAGTGACTTTCTTCACTCGGCCGATGGGATTTCTTCACTCGGTCGAGCCGGAACTCGGGGCTGACTGATGGATTACAGTAACTTGGGAATTTTGGTTGCCGTCGTCTTGATGCCACTCGGGCGAGTGGTGTATCCGTGCTCGGCCGAGTGGTATGGCGATGCTCGGTCGAGTACACGCTGATATGGAGTCTGTTACGTGTCCGATCTGGCCGGCCGAGCGGGCTGTCGATGCTCGGCCGAGTGACTCCTTCACTCGGCCGAGTGGCATGCTGAAAATGCCCAATCTTCGTATTTTTGCTTCCTCGTCGCTCCTACGACGTTCTTTCTTCTTCCACTCCTCTCCAATCATAGAATTCCCCTCAAAAGAGTCACGGGTGACACTCCAGAGTGGGTGCATCTCAGAATCACTCCAAATCGCTCCAAATCTCCTGAAATACGACTAAAACAAGAAATCGTGTAAAGCATCGCAAATAATCGTGAAAAACGCGATATGGGCGATCTAAATGGCATGCAAACAAGCAGAAAAAAGGTGTAAAATATGGAGTGATCAGTGACCTGCTTCGTTTCTTCGGCAGTTCAGCACGGGACTTCACCCGGTCTTATGAACTGGTCGGTTGAGAGTTGAAGCCGATCGGTTAGATCTTTGTGCCGTCGGGTGAACCGGTCGGTTCATCTCTCCGTGTCATGGCTTCGGAGAATCGGCTACAGGTGAACTGATCGGGTGAAGGTCACCCGATCGGTTGGCATTCAGTATCAGAATTCCAAAGAGTTGGGGCGTTTGAACCGGTCACTGAACTGATCGGGTGACTTCTTGGCCGCTCCAACTTGTGTCCGGGTGGTGCACGCGTGCATCACCCGATCGGTTGGAAGTGACCAACCGGTCGGGTGAGGGGCTGAAAGATGCGATCTTCGTCGTTTGATCCCCTGGATCACGTGTGACTCCTCCCGTTGCTCCGGGGACTCTTGATATCATCGCTTTATGTCCCCTACGCCGGTGAACTCTTGCAACATACAAAAAACACGGAAAAGTGAAAGAAAACAAGAAAACACGAGAAAACGAATACAAGACAGCGGAAAACAACGGAAAAACACAAAAGAACACGTGCGTGAATATATGAAATATAAACGCACATCAAAATCCCCCAAGCTGAACCCTTCCTCGTCCTCGAGAAAGACGAGTGAGAGTAGGAGCTCGGATGGAGAAAATGGAGAGAAAGAGAGCAGAAGAGAACTCTATATCCTAGATCGCCCGTCATGGCCAACAAAATCAAAAACGACACACCAAGCAAGCAGACGCCAAATCACATCACTAAACCAAGGAATACGAGTCCAGACAAGTGCCGTGGGCCCACGCGGTGAAGCGCGAGTGAGTGTGGTCTCGTGCTAGCCGACGGTGACGCTATCTACATGTGCAATAGAGCTCGATATACGCAAATCCAAGAAATGACCCAAATATCAATTTGATTCGAATCAAGTGGTGAATATATAGCTCAAGCATGCATGAGAATAGAGCGAGAATCGAAACATATCATGTGTCCGGGACTCCACAACTAGGGTTAAGGAAATCACCACACTATAGCCTAGATAATAGCTAAAAAGTTCCTAAGCCAAGTGTTTTTGAAAACGATGGGGGTTGAGATGATGTGGAGTAGAACACTCGGTGCAAATTCTCGCCTTCCCTTTATTCTCGGTAAATAGGAAAGTATTCACACGGGAATTTTTTTGGGTTTTTGGCTTTACAATTTTTTTTCTTTTCTTTTCTTTTTTGGGTTTTTCTTTTCATTTCTCCTTTTTTTTTTGGATTTTTTGGGGTTTTTTGGCTTTACACATGTGTACTCTCCCAAGTGGGAGAACGGTACACGACGAGGGGATTTGCACCAAGTAAAACAAAAAAGAAATCGGAATCTAAACACTTAGGCAAAAGAAACTATTCTCACTAATTAGAGCATGGGCTAAATGGGTTATCCTAGTCCTTAATTGTGGAATCGACACATGCGAAATGAAGCGTACGATATATATATATATATATATATATAGCATGCAGAAGAAGCAGACAGTAGAAACAAATACCGCATATTCAAATCGAAGCATGATAATCTAGGGGTCATTCCTGGACAGGTATATAAAGTAAAATCACAAAGTAGAAGTACACCACACAGCTAGACACGACGCACGACTCACAAAAAGCTAAGTGGATCCATGATGCATGAAATGCAAGAGGACTCGATATCCTAGGGCTAGTGAATGTGATTATCGATGCCATGCTAGGTGTAAGTGATTTTGTGGCAATTCATCATAGGGTTCATCTCTAGGAGAAAGAGATAAAAAAGAAGAAAAGAAAAAAAAAGAAAAAGATGGAGAAAACGGCTCAAATAACGAAGAAAAAGAGACAAATGACGCACAGAGTGCGACTCCCCCAAGCTGAAACTTGCATTGCCCTCAATGCAATAGAATTAAATACGGGAGGGAAATGAATAAGGGGGGATACGCATAAACACAAAAACACACGAAAGACAAGAAAATCATACAAACGAAACTGAAAATAAGAAATAAAAATAAAAAGCACACCACACGATATATAAACAGAAAATAAAAATAAATGAAAGAAAGAAAATCACACGACACGACAAATAAATAAACACACAAAGAAAAACGAAACACGACAGCACACCCAAAAAATTTGGCTTCCCCCAAGCTAGACGTGCCAGTGCTAGCGATAAGATTTGATCGTGAATAAACAGAGATATGCAAGGGGGAGGTCAGAAAACAAAATGAAATCAAAAAGCAAGAGATGGGGAGTCCTCGCCCTCCTCGGAAGAGGGTATGGATGGGTGGTCGGGGGAGGTGGGGGGTGTGCGGAGAAGTGGGGACAGAGGTGGAGGAATATGTTCAGTGGGGGTGTGAATGATGGGTAAAGTGTCGGTGGAGGTGGGTGGTGGTGGAAGTACGGCGATCAAGGCGGTGGTAGAAGGGATAGAAATGGGGAGAGAAGGCGTGATGGTGACGGTAGTGGGTGGCGGTGGGAGAGATCTGGAGCGCACCTGCAATTTCTTGCGGCACACATATGAAGTGACGATGGAGGAGGGAGGAGGTGGTGTGGGGGCGACAGAAGTGGTCGTGAGAGGAGAAGTGGATACATGGATGGAAATAGATGTGGGAGGGGGGATGATCGCCTAGGTGGGGGTGAAGGAGGTGGGGATGGGTGGGATGGTGGAGGAGAAGAGTGTGATGGGGGAGGTGACGATCGTCGAGGTGGTGAAGGTGGTGGTGAGGGGTGTGGTGTGGGTGGTGGTGGTCTGTGGACGTGAGTGAGAAGGTGGAGGATGGCGGCCACGTTCCTCTCAAGTGCGAGGAAACGTGGGTGAGTGAGAAAGGAGAACGGAGATGGGTCCGAGGGGGCAGAGGAAGTGGCAAGAGCACGGAGTCTAGCGATCTCGGCCTCGAGACCAAGACGAGCTGAGGTCTGGCGGCGACCAAAAGAAGTGGACTAACGTGAAGCGGAAGTGGTGCCAGGAAGTGATGTGGAAGTAGTGTCGGCGGCAGTGATCATGCCGGCACTGGACACAAGGCCTGCGATGGCCTCAGAAAGATCCTCAGCAGTGATAGGTCCAGGAGCACGGGCGGTGTGACTAGGGCCAGCCCCGATGTCTCCCCGGGACGCAGGGATATCCTGCTCGCCTAAGCGGGCAGTAGGGGAAGGTGGTATGCATGCGTCCTGAGGAAGAAAAGGAAGGCGCAACCCCGCTAAGAACTCGGGATCGGGCGGAAAAGTCCAATCTGCCCTTAAAGCTATAGTCATGCGAGTGGGGTTGGGGAGAATGGTGTAGGGGGATGGGGGGTGGCCGTAGTTGAAATCGAAACGACGATCAGAGCGGGGCATAATCATATGAATATGCCGCATGACATCAAGATCTAGACGGGAGGGTCCTGCGGCAGTGGGAAGATCTCGGGGGATGTTGATATTAAATTAGGAAAAAGAAACAATGATAGTGATTATTCCCCCACAACAAAGCTTGCCTTTACCGGCCCGACTAATCTCTAGGAGCTTGTAAATAAGCCAGTCGCCGGCATGGACGGGGACAGTAGGGGCCCTAAAGCTAATCCCATCATCGTCTAGAACGAAAGGGAAAGTCATGGCTCATAGAATGAAAAGATCGCGGATAGTCACGGTGCCTGACTCATCCCGGGGGGAAAATGCGGAGGATATGATCTGATGGGCCAGACGGCAAAAAGGATGGATGATTGAGGAGGCCTTGGCCTTACCTCGGGGATAGAGACGGAGTAGGGTGAGGCAGAACCAAAACTGATCGACGTCAAATTCGGGTGGATACCCGTAGTGTCGGATAGCGTTGTCCCCAAGGATGGGGAAACCAAATATAGTATTGATCATGTTCAGGTTGGTGTGGATGGTTTTGTTACGCACCCGAAAAATGATGGTCGACCCTGACTCACAAACGAGTGTGGAAAGAAATTCTAGTGTGAGTGACGGGTAGGACATAGCGGTGGCATTCAGGAAGGCTAACCAACCTAAGTTCGCGAAAAGATTCTCGACCTCAATGAAGACACTGAGATCGATAAGCGATTGGGCGTGGGTGAATTTGGTCGGTAGATGCCCCTGAGCATCCAGCCTAAAGTAGAAGTCTTTATGTTCTTGGTTCCGAATTTGATACCCATGCGGGCCCAACATTGGGTCATCAGGGGGGATAACAGGTGGGGGAGGGGTGAGTGATAGTGCACGTGGTGTATTGGGAAGAGGACGTGTTTGTTTGCGTCTCTTTCGAGACAGTTCCTCCTCCCGCATGATACCCTTCCCCTTATCACGATCCCGGGCCATAGTGGGTGCGTGAGTGTGATGCAAATGAGTGTAGGATATGATAAAGGCACACACACACACAAACAATCAAGCAAGTATAAATTCTAGGGTAAAAAGTAAAATTTGAGGAGTGGCGCGAAGTTACCCAACGGAGATTGGAGTGCCTTGCTTGAAATTGACCCCAACACCGTGCAATCAGATAGAGTATGGAGCCGCGGCACTGTTCTTCAGCAAAAATCCGAAAAGGGGGGGATTAGGGCTGAGAAGGCAAAATGGGAGAGATGGAGAGAGAGAAAATGATGAGAGATGGAAGGGGGTAGGTGGAGAGAGAAGCTAGAGGGGGAGTGGAGGTCGTGGGAGGAGTTTTCCGGCCGTTGGGAGAGCGGGGAAGACGAAATGACGGCGAAATCAGCGAGGTCGGGTGAGGAAATGAACGGTCGGGGCGGTGGTTTATTTATAGGGTTTTAGTTCAACCGATCGGGTGAGTTGTCACCTGATCGGTTGACTATTAGGTCGAGATTTTCAGCTGAAGAGATGCTACATGCGAACCGGCCGGTTGAAAACTCACCCGATCGGTTGGCCGCTCCACAAATTTTCCCGAGAGTTTGGTGCAGCTCACCCGGTCTGTCACCCGATCAAGCATTATATCAACCGATCGGTTGATTATTTCTCAAAAATTCCCGAGACTTCAGCCCAGTTCACCCGGTCTGTCACCCGGTCTCACATGCCTTCACCCGATCGGTTCGTTGAGCGACTGATACGACCGGCAGCTGATACATCCCAACCGATCGGTTGAGTTTTCAACCGACCGGTTGGGGCCTTGTTTTCTGCAAAAGTCCACAAACGGCCCAAGTCCCTCAACGGAAGTTCTTGCGGCTGGATTTATTTATTAAAATAGATGAAATAAAGTTAAGAAAAAGTCCTAAAAAGTGGAAACAAAAGTTTAGAACATGGGTTGTCTCCCATGAAGCGCTTTTGTTTAACGTCGTTAGCTCGACGCCCGTTGATGATGTTCAAGGTGGGCGATATGGGTGATGCCCAAAGTCTGGCATCACTTCATCTCCAGGGCTGGTAGCTTTTGGTGTAGCCGGTGGCGACAGGAAAATTTGTTCGACGACTCTCCCTTTGTTGACGGGGTCCGGGGGCTTCTCCCTCATATTGGCGTCCACCGCCACTCGTTTAAGGATCCGGAACTCATCCCCGGTGAGCCCCATGGGCTCTTTGCCTTTTCTCCTCATAGGAGGAGCTTTTGGGAATCCGGGAGGGATCACATGTCGGGCGACCGCCTCATCAGCAACTTCTTTCTTTGGTGAGCCAACTTGCTCTCCAAGATCTCCCAAGTGGTCGGGGGGATTTCTCGAGAGAATTTCCCAGGAGCTTGCCTCCACAGCTCTCTCTTCTTCCAACTCCAGCACATTGCATCTCTGATCGTCCGGGGGATCGGGGTGCCTCATTGACAACCCTAAGTCAAATTTGACTTTTTCTTGGCCGACGTTGAGGGAAAGCTTCCCATTCTTCACGTCGATCAAAACACCGACGGTTGCCATAAAGGACTGTCCAAGGATAATTGGGGTGTACTTATCTTCCAGCATGTCCATCACCACAAAATCCACCGGTACTTGTACTCCACTCACATCAACGCGGAGGTCGTCTACTACTCCCACCGGGTATTTGACCGAACGGTCATTAAGCTGTAATGTCATGTCGGTGGGCTCCAAGTCTCCCATCCCTATTCTCTTGTAAAGCGACATGGGCATTAGACTGACGCTCGCTCCTAGATCGACGAGCGCCCTCTAGATTCGCACTTCCCCAATCAAACAAGGGATGGAGAAACTTCCTGGGTCTTTAAGCTTGGGCGGATTTGTGCGCTGAATAAGGGCGCTGTACTTCGCCGTTACTACGACCTTCTCCTTTCTGGATCCTCGTGTCACCAAGTCCTTTAGAAATTTGGCGTAGGAGGGAATCGTCTCGATAGCTTCGAGGAAGGGGATTTGCAAGCTCAGATCTTTGACCATGGCAAAGAATTTGCCATACTTCTCATCTATTTTGGCTTGGACAAGCCGTTGTGGAAAAGGCACAACGGGCTTAAATACTCTGAGGCTTCCTTCCGCATCATTTTTCTTCTCCTCTCCATGGACTCCCTCCGGAATAGTTGGCTTTGGCGACGAAGCACCGTCGTCATTTAATTTTTCAATTGGTCGTTCCACGACCAACGGTGCTCCGGCTCCTTGGGGGGCACTCTCGTGGAGATTTGTGTTTCGCTCCTCAAGACGATAGCAGACACGTTCGCATGCTCATGCATGAGTGCCAAGGTTTGATTAGCCCCCCTCGGGTTCACCTCAGGCTGTGGCGGTAATAGATTCTGCGGCCTCTGAAGGTTTTCCACTTGCAACCCCAGCTGGGTCACCTGATCAGTGAGAACTCTCTGTCCCATCTCCAGCTTCAGATTTATCTTCTCCTGGTTGGCGATGTATTGAGTCAAGAGGGACTCAACCGGAGAGATGGCCCTCTGCTGGCCATATTGTTGCTGGATGGGCTGCTGATTCCTTGGAGCATACTGCTGATACTGTTGTAGAGGTGTTGCTACTGAAATTGCTGCTGCTGAAGCCTAGCCTGCTGATATATCTGTTGTTGTTGCTGCTGAGTCGACTGTTGATACGGTGCCCGGTAACTAAGGTTGGGATGATTCCGGTTTTTTGGAGAGTAGGCCGGGTTGGAGTTGGTTCGTGGTGGAAAAGGCGCATTCCCCGTAGGATTGTAAAATAAAGCGCTCGCCTGATCCAACAGTGGTGAGATATGACCACCGTCGAATTCTCCAAAGGCTTCGGATTCCACTGCAGCAATCTGTTGTGTACCAGCACCACCGGCGCCTACCATCAATGCGGAGATCTGGGTCGACAGCAAGTCAAACTTTCTGGATAATTTGTCGACGTCCTCGACCCTGTGGATGCCCCCAGATCTAGGTGTGGCTCTCTCGTCACACCACCGCTCATTGTTAGATGCCATATTTTCCAGAATCTGTCAGTCATCTTCTTCGCTCCTGACATAAAGGACCCTCCAGCCACAGTGTCCATGGAAGATTTCAAATCGTCCCTCAACCCATTATAGAACAGATTTATGATCTGCCACTTGGGGAGCTCATGGTGGGGAAATCTCTGCTGCATCTCCTTGTATCTGGTCCATGCTTCGTGCAGAGACTCATGGCTGGCCTGGGAGAAGGAGGAGATCTCACTCCTCAGCTTCATGGTCTTCCCCGGAGGAAAGAACTTCGTCAGGAAAGCATTTGAGAGCTTCTCCTAGGTGTTGAATGTATTCGGGTCCTTCCCCCTAAGCCACAGCTTGGCCTTATCTCACAGAGAGAAGGGGAATAGCTTCAGACGGATCGCCTCAGTTGTGACACCGTTTATCCGGAAGGTGTCACATTTCTCCAAGAAGGAGTCCAAATGTTCAATGGGGCTCTCCATGGGTGCACCCGAAAATTGATCCTGCTGGATCCACATCACCAGAGATGGCTTAAGCTCGAAGCTTTGTGCCGTAATAGCAGGAGGACGGATGGCGGAGGTGGACTCGATGGATGGCATCGAGTACTCCAGCAGGAACTTGTGAGGCGGGGTGTTTTCCCCCATGGTTTCAGGATCCTCTCTTCTTCGCTTCTCGGCGGCCAAACACCTTAGGGTGGCGTTTATCTCTGGCTCAACGGGAATCAAGTCGTCGAGACTTCTTGAATTCCTGCGCATGAAAAACAACAAACACCCGTGAAGCGAAAAGTGGGAAAGAAACAGATAAGATAAGAAACTAAAAAGGAAAAAGAAGAATGCGAAAATTATCGCGAGGTAGGGATGAGAGCTAGACACAAGGGTTCATGAAATCCTAAAATAACAAGCACGTTGCCTCCCCGGCAACGGCGCCATAAAGCTTGATGTCCCCATGTTGTGCGTGTTTGATGTGTGCAATAATATGATTGGGGGCGTGAGATTTAAATATTTGTAACCGCAAGCGCATGGTGTTGTAGTATGGCTTGGGGGTCGAACTCAGGGAGGCGTGGATGTGCTTGTGTCAAGAAGGGTCAAATTCACCCCATGGGCGAGCTAGCCCAAATCGGATAATGGGTTGTCACAGTAAATGGAATGCAAGGGATAAACAATATTAAGGGAAAACCCTGGACTCTTGTTTCCACCCTATTGTGCGATTCTCGCCGATACGGCCTACGGGTAGGATAACGATCGGAATTAGGGTCTAATGGTGAGACGTTGCCTCTGAAAGTGGTACCAGCGTCCCATGGGCCCGATATTCCGGTCGGTGCCCAGGATGATACGTCGGACTTCCCGGGTTCGGTCAGTGGGCACTCCAGTGTCCATTAACACTGACCGACTCTGGGAGCACTAAGTTCACAACGATAACTCCCAACGTCTCATCCTGCTGCTCCCGCGCGCTATGATTCGACGTCTACGCTAAGGGCGCGAGCTATGGCTAGGGAGTCAACCGCCAAGTTTATTCCCCCTTGGCCCAACGGTCAAAGGCGGTCTTTTTCCCGCCGATGACAATAAAACACCCCGCGTAACCGGTAGATTCCTAATCCCTATCGATTTCCTAGTCCTATGGACGCATCGGGAAGGACCCACGAAGGGGTTTCCACCAAAATCCCAGATTTGGGAACTACTCACACATATTTACTAAAAAGCAATCTAAATCAAAATCGACCGTTAGAAACATGATCAGGCGATTGAAAAGTAGTAAGAGTAATGCAATTAACACTATATTAAAGTTTAATAACGATCAGACAACTTACTAATATCTGAAAAATTACAGCCGTCAAGAGAGAGAAAAAACAGCAAAAAATAACAACTCTCGTTTCTGGAAAACCTAGGGGTCCTATATATAGAATACAATATCACCCGATCGATTAAGAAGTCAACTGATCAGGTGACCTGCTTCGTTTCTTCGGCAGCTCAGCACGGGACTTCACCTGGTCTCATGAACCGGTCGGTTGAGAGTTGAAGATGATCGGTTGGATCTTCGTGCCGTCAGGTGAACCGGTCGGTTGATCTCTCCGTGTCATGTCTTCGGAGAATCGGCTACATGTGAACCGATCGGGTGAAGGTCACCCGATCGGTTGGCATTCATCATCAGAATTCCAGAGAGTTGGGGCGTTTGAACCGGTCACTGAACCGACCGGGTGACTTCTTGGCCGCTCCAACTTGTGTCCGGGTGGTGCACGCGTGCATCACCCGATCGGTTGGAAGTGACCAACCGGTCGGGTGAGGGGCTGAAAGATGCGATCTTCATCGTTTAACCCCCTGGATCACGCGTGACTCCTCCCGTTGCTCCGGGGACTCTTGATATCATCGTTTTATGTCCCCTACGCCGGTGAACTCCTGCAAAATACAAAAAACACAGAAAAGTGAAAGAAAACAAGAAAACACGAGAAAACGAATACAAGACGGCGGAAAACAACGGAAAAACACAAAAGAAGACGTGCGTGAATATATGAAATATAAACGCACGTCAATCTCTTATCTCGATGTATCTGCTCTCCCCCCTGTTATTTTTTGGTGCCCATCTGTCCACACAGGGCCCAGCTTCGTATAGCTTGGGTGAGACTCATTTTGACATATCACATCATCATCATCATCATCATCATCATCATCATCATTTGCATTTCTGCATCTAGATACCTTAGGATCATGCATTTGCATTTTTTTCTCATTTCTAGGATTTTCTTTTATTGTACTTTACATCCCACCCATCCCACCCTTAGCATCATTCTCCAACTCTACACACGTGTTCTCAATAGTGAGGATACTGCTACGTTTAGCTTGGGGGATGATCGCTATGTCTTCATATTTTACTTTCTTTCACTTTTTATTCCTATTTCTTCCCATCTTTCACCCCATTTTTCTTTTTTTAGAATCATCACGTTTTTTCTTACTTTTGTGTGCTTGCATGTCATTTTTGTTTTGTTTTCCTCTTTCCTTTTCTGTCTCCTACTAGGTGAATACTCTGAGATGATATATCTTGTTCTTTCACCGCCGTCACAACACTTTCTTCCAGCCACACTATTATAGAAATCTCATGTTCTTAATCCGTTATAAGTGCTTAAGTAACATTCTGTTGACATCTCTATAATGTGAATGCTTGAAACTTATTAAACCTGGCTATATGAATTAGTACATAGTATGCTTTTAATGGAAACACACCAAGATTCATGCATCATTAATATAACTGAAGCAGTGATTTGATATCTTATTCATATTTCTAATTGCATGCTTGTTGTGATATTCGATAGCTTGACTGCATAACTTGTTGAAATGATTAGGAATAATCTATCCGATGATTGAGTGTAGTGGATGAATTATCATTCTGAACCGTTCGTGCACATATGAAAATATGAGTGAACCGAGTGTTATTCAAACATTCTTTCTCCACTAAATCTTTAATTCTCTACCATGTCTCTGGATTTTCCCCTGATATTGTTCTCGCCATATCTTCCTCCCAAAATCCCTTGCACTCTACTATTTGCTCCAAAAATTCAAAAGAAAATCAAATTCAAAATTGAATGACTCAAAAGCCAAAGTGCCAAGTGATGGGAAATCGAATCCCGCCCTTATGTAGTTTTGATGATGAGCACACCAAATGATGTTAGTGTACTAATGATACTATCTAAAGTGTGCAGGTAGTGTGATCGATAATATAAGCTTTACGCATACTCTAAAGAAGATCAACCACACTCAAAAGATGAAGACAAATTGAAAGCTCTACGTCAAGCACAAGTGAAGCTCAAGGATGAAGCTCATGGAAGTGCTCAAGCTTAATCAAAGACAAACTCAAAATCAAAGTGAAGCGTGCATCTACATCAATATCTGATCGGCTTCAGGTGTGAGTTGGTCTTTTAGGAATATGTTAAAGCCAAGCTTTTTGCACACACCCAAAACATTTTCGAAACAAAAGTTTTTTTAAAACTTCTTGTAAAACTCTTTGAGAGCATAGCTATTTGATTTAATCTTCGTAGTCAATCTCCAAACACCCAGGAGTTGAATAGTCATTCTTTAGCTAGGTTTCAATGTGTAACGACCGCTTTCCGATCGTATCTTCTTCGTGCACGTGCTGTTGACCGTGCACGTTTTTTTTAGACTTTGTTTGTTTGTGAACACTATGGTGTGATATGTCGTTGTGACCCTCTCGGAGAGTATTAAATTGTGGAATTCATTTGGAACGTCATTTCACGGGTCGTTCTCCCACGATTTGACTTTGTTTGATGAGACGTCACGATTTTCACCTTTGTCGTAAGGCCTTTCTATTTTTAGTTTCGTTTCTCGTCGTCAAAATTGGGATCCGTCTCCTTAGCCTTCTTTCTCCCGTCGTCCCGATCGCCCCAGTATTTATTTCACAATTTTTGGACTCCGTTTGACCCACTTTATCCATTCCATTTTAAGCTATAGTTTGATCCTAAGTTTCAAATGCTTAACCCACTTTCATTATTTTAAAAATGATGTTTATTACTCTATAATGTTGACTTAGCCCACTATTAAATCCCCTCTTGGCTGCATACACCCAGGGGAGAGTGAGAAATATGCTATTGTTATATGGTAACATTTGTGATAATAATTTATAATAAACTAAACTTTTTATATATGTTAACTTAAACCCTAGGCCTGAGCCCAGCTGGCTCACGTACAACCCCACATCCTTTTCCTATTATAAGACCTATGGACCCATCACCCTACAGCCTTTATAAACCCTAGGCTCGTTATTTTATTTTTCCTCAACAACTCACAGCGCAGCCGCCACCCTCGTTTAAATTGTTCACGCACCAACCCCAGGCGCCGACGTACCCTTCTCCCTCTTCGACCTCGCCGGTGGCCTACCCCTCCGATCCGATGTCAGCGACCTGACCGTCGTTGTATCCGCGTGTGGCGCCGCCTGTGCTTGCCGGCGCATCCGCAGCTCGCAGCTGCAGCTCTGCAGGCCGCCGGAGCTTTCCATGGCACCGCCCGGACTTTTCTCCGCACGACAACGCACCCCTGTGACCCTGTCTCTGGAGCAACCCCCTCAGGCCGCGGCAACCTCCTTCATCCGCCTCCTGTTCTCCCCCTCGTCAGCCCCTCACGGCCCCGCGTGCTGTGACGGCGCTGCCCGACCCCCCCCCCCCCCCCCCCGCGTGGCAGCAGCCTTCCCTCGTGCCGTCGCGACATTCTCTCGTCGTTGTACACGCGTGACGACGTCCCCTAGCCGCGGACAACACACGTCGACTTTTCGGTAGATTTGTGGGATCCCCTCTTCACTACGGTTAGTGAATTTCGCTATAATATTTAATTTCTGTTGTATACGGACTTTGGACAGTGATGATGAAGAATAGAGTAACTATAAATGATGTTAGCATGTTAATCTATAGGGGAGATATCTCGTTAATCATTTATAACAAATATGAGCCTAGGTTGCTATAATGAAATGTTGTTTATTTATTCTTGTTAACAACTTAACGTAGTTAACGTATTAGTAATTTAATTTCATTAATATTGTTGTAAACCACGTCGTAGGATAAAGAACCTGTTAAAAATCGTTTCATTAGACGTTCTAGGATTGCCAAATAATTCTAGTCCGTCGTCACAAACTCATTCGTGCACGTATTTTATTGACAGAGAAACCGCCGTTCCGTACCGTTCACGAAACCGGATTCCAACCCCTTGACATCACTACCCGACGTCAGTGTAACTCTCGCGTCATGTTGAGGTTCCGTAGATCCGTTGGTTGACCCAGACCCTACTGGACTACATCCTTGCCGGAATCTTTCAGGCAAGGAATGAGACATTAGTTACTTCTTTTATGCTTTTCTAGAAATGATGTTAGAACTGCTAGATTTATTTCTGCAAAATACTTGAAAATGATCGCATGCTACTTTCTGCTCGAACCCACTCTTAAGATGCAACTTAAACCTCACATGCTAATTAATAAGCCGGACATTATAATTGTGTGGACCTTTGTAGAAGATCACATGCGTGGGCCTCTCCTATACGGAGGTTGGCACTACTCTTGTGGAGCGTCTACTGGCTAGCCCAGAGACGGCTCTCTTATGGACTTGTGGAGCGGTTGCTAGCTCGTCCAGGAATGTCTCGCTTACGGATAGTTAATCGATGACGGGGGTGACCATTGAGGACTGGTGCTCCCCAGCTTTGGCTCATCCGTGACTGGTGCGCTCCGGTATGATACGTAGTATCATTCATGATTAATGATTTGTTTCGGATCGACGACGGGGGTGACCATTGAAGACTGGTGCTCCCCAGCTTTGGCTCACCCGTGACTGGTGCGCTCCGGTATGATATGCAGTATCATTCGTGATCCTTGTCTTGTCTCGTGTCTAGATGGAGCGTTTGTTGGCTCGTGTCCATAACACAAACGACTCGCGGATGGGGTAGGACAAAAGAGTCTAGCTGGGCCTGGGGGGTAGCTCCCCTCCGCCTACGCAGCTTGAGTCCTAAGGCTTTATCTTTGTATCGCAGTTGGTGCACTCCTTTTTGCTTCGCAGGGTTGCATTCCGGTCGTTTGACCTTTTCTAGACTTGGGAAATCTGACCAGATGGACACCCCTGGCAGATTGACAGAACTACATGATCAACTCTTAGACGATCTGACTAGATGTATACCCCTAGCAGATCGATTCGAATAACCATTATTTATTTCCTGTTTTCTAGGACTGCCTGTGTAGTTGTCTTTTAAATTCCATTTAGAACTGCTAGAATTGTATAACTGCATTAACTTATGGTCTCATTAGTTCGTTGCTGACATGTGTTTTGCATATGTCACAGACTTGTAGCGTTGCCATAACTTGAGGACCCCCACAGACTCTTTCCTTTTAGCTGTCTCCGCTACGTATAGTTTTAGTCTTTATGTTAAACTCTTTGTTGGTTACCTTCTGCGTTTGAATAATATCTTCTTACTGCTATTTCTATTGTTTCATGCTAAATCATTCGATCGGATCTTCCCCTCCGCTTCATAACTTGCCATGGACGCTTATTGGACCCCGAGCCTCAACGGCTCTAGTCCATGCGGGCTGGCCATGCCTCGCTGCTCAACCTTTTGGGAAGCATGGCGTGACAGTTTTTGTGGTGGCCCCTGCAGGTCTTGATCGAATGATTTATCGAAATAATAATGTTGCAGTAACTATTCAAACAACCAACAATATTCGAGTCTGACATAAGTTAGTTAGGTTTAGACTAGTTCCTTGGCCCCCCTCTAGTTGGGATTTGAGTGAAAATACATGAATAAGATGAAGTTTTAAGTGATGTATTTCTAACACATCGGATAGTTATAAGGTTGGATTCTCGACTTGACAAGGAACCACGGAAGTGAGAACATTGAATCGAGGGAATGAGATCGACTCTTAGTATGCTGCCCGTGATAAGAGTGTGGTGATTTGAAGTCTTGTCTTAACGACTAAAGGCGTAGACCTACATCGATCGAGTGAAATGTTATGCAACGGATATTATGAGCATATATATATATATACAAGCTGAGTAGCAACAGTATAACCTGGGTTTTGAAGTGACGTGGTTGAAGTAAATAGTATGATCATTAGAGATGAACAGAAGAGATTCAGAGTGATAATGTGATGACGAGATTAATCTTATGATGGATTGTATAAGATCGACAACATGATCTGTTTTGGACACAGTGATTTAAAGGAATTAAGGATCTTGGGAATGTCATGGGAGTTTCAAAGGCGACCGTTCGAATACGCACTGGGTGCGTACTGACCCCTGGATTCCAGTTACAGTTTACGAAATGGTGAAAGGCGATGACTTCTCCAGATCATGTGGATGGATATAGTTAACAGTGACTAGCAGTTTAAGTGTCAATGAAAATTCTGGATCAAGTCAAGTGAGCATGTTTGGTTTTACGAGTGCTCAATGATCAGGAAATATGGGAAAAGAGTTAGTAGATTGCCTTGGTTGTTTGGATTAAAAAGGAAATCGTAAGTAAGTCTGACGCCCAAAAATCCAGAATTGGTTGGTAGTTTCACTTTAGAGATTCCTAGAGGCAGCTGAACCAAGAACCAATTGAAGCGGAGAACAACAGGATCATTATAACAGGTTCTCATGAACGGGCTTTTTGAGTTGGAAATTTTATTGGTGTTTAAAATGATTGGGACCAGCCAATTAGGGCTGGTTAGTTGGAGGTTGTTTAACCACCCTAGATGTCAAATATTGGAAGTGTCTGCACATTAGATCCTTGTGGTTGTTTTGCCTTCTCCGTAGATCCATGAGGAGGATTACCCGGCTCGTGTGAATATATATATATCATTGTCGGGCATGCTTAGTATTATTACTTAAGTATATGTGGGCTTATGGATGAATAGTGGAATACGTGTATTGCGATGAATGTAATGATTATGTGTATGTAGTACATGAATAAGTATAGATACTTATGTAAGATAATATGTGTGTGGAAGCTAAACCACTCTAGGGATGTCTGTGTATATAAGAGTTAGTGTTGGAATATCTACTGGGGGTGTATGTAGTTGGAGATACTTAATAATGGTTGAAATAATATGTTGGTAAAATTGTGTGTATATTAGGTATAATGATACTAGGGTACTAATTGTTAAATGTGCATCCTTATTATTTGATCTATATGTTAGTACGTGTGGGAGTGTGCTCGTACGTAGGTATGTGCTTACTATATGAATATGTGTGATATACGTACGGTAATAGGGTTATAAATTTTGTTTGGTATTGTTTGCCTTTACGGGATGTTGTGTGTGTACCTCGAGGTATACACAATTATTGTATGTCTTAACTATGTATGGATAAGTAGATGTATTGGTATACTAATTATAAGTAGTAGGATATGGTGTGAATATATGAGTTAAATGTGCGTGACTATACGGTGGATGCATGTATTAGGGAAAGTATTATAACTATACGTGTGCTGATGTCTGTATTATTATTATGGTATATAAAGTGATTGAACTATGCGAGTATTACCTGACTACATATTAGGTGTGATTGACATATGGTATGTATATGGTTGTATTGGTGGATGTGTATACATTGGGTGGTATTGGTATAGGTATAGCTACCGTGTTACGAATATAGAATATTCGGATATGTGTTTTGAGTCTCACTAAAGCTTGAGTGGGTATACTCTAGGTATATTGTTATGTATGTCTGTAGTTGCATATAGCAATGAATGATGTATGTATAGAGATAGGATTGTTTGCGCCTGGTTGCGTTACGCACCTGATGGTGGGTCGTTATACCAGTATATAGTTATAGGTGTTGGTTTTGTGGTATAGTTATTTACTAAGGACTTGTCCGTGTGAACGTATGTGTGCTAGCTAAACTAGGTGTGTAGATGTGCTGAGTATATAGTGGTATGATTGGTATATATGAATGAAATGTTAGCGTGTGTGGATGTGCACCATGCACGGGTAAGTATGTGCTTAGTTATAGGTATTGGTGACTGGTATGTGTGGCGTGTCGTTATCGGACCATATGTGGTGTGAATATATGATGGAATATTTGCATGTAATTGAATGACTATATAATTGTGAAACCATAGTAGTGGTGAATGTATATTAGGTATAGTAAACTTGATTTAATAATGGTATGGTGTGACTACATGTGATGACGTGTTTGGTATTGGATGTATACTGGGAGATAAAGGAAGTAGTGTAACCTTATTGTTTTGTTCATAGGTGGTTATCTAAAAGTGGAATATTACGATGGTATATGCCAGTGTGAACTATTTAATTGGTTGTAAATATGTGTACCCTGGTTATGTGATAGGTGAGTAATAGCTATATAAGGATGTACGTGACTATATGGATGATTGAAATACGTGTATGATTTTGACTGTCTATGATAGGTATAAGTATAGAATGTGTACATATATACATGTTGGTAGTATAAATATTTGACTACCTAGTGCATATATAAGCACTTGTGATGACTATGCATGGTTTGAATTATAGTGTGATGTGATTGGGGTAGTTAATAGAGTGACTAGATATATTTATAGTTAGCAAGTCCGAGGACGGACTTTATTTTAAGGTGGGGAGGATGTAACGACCGCTTTCCGATCGTATCTTCTTCGTGCATGTGCAGTTGACCATGCACGTTTTTTTAAGACTTTGTTTGTTTGTGAACACTATGGTGTGATATGTCGTTGTGACCCTCTCGGAGAGTATTAAATTGTGGAATTCATTTGGAACGTCATTTCACGGGTCGTTCTCACACGATTTGACTTTGTTTGATGAGACGTCACGATTTTCACTTTTTTCGTAAGGCCTTTCTATTTTTAGTTTCGTTTCTCGTCGTCAAAATTGGGATCCGTCTCCTTAGCCTTCGTTCTCCCGTCGTCCCGATCGCCCCAGTATTTATTTCACAATTTTTGGACTCCGTTTGACCCACTTTATACATTCCATTATAAGCTATAGTTTGATCCTAAGTTTCAAACGCTTAACCCACTTTCATTACTTTAAAAATGATGTTTATTACTCTATAATGTTGACTTAGCCCACTATTAAATCCCCTCTTGGCCGCATACACCCAGGGGAGAGTGAGAAATATGCTATTATTATATGGTAACATTTGTGATAATAATTTATAATAAACTAAACTTTTTATATATGTTAACTTAAACCCTAGGCCTGAGCCCAGCTGGCTCACGTACAACCCCACACCCATTTCCTATTATAAGACCTATGGACCCATCACCCTACAGCCTTTATAAACCCTAGGCTCATTATTTTATTTTTCCTCAACAACTCACAGCGCAGCCGCCACCCTCGTTTAAATTGTTCACGCACCAACCCCAGGCGCCGACGTACCCTTCTCCCTCTCCGACCTCGCCGACGGCCTACCCCTCCGATCCGATGTCTGCGACCTGACTGCCGCCGTATCCACGTGTGGCGTCGCCTGTGCTTGCCGGCGCATCCGCAGCTCGCTGCTGCAGCTCTGCAGGCCGCCAGAGCTTTCCATGGCGCCGACCTGACTTTTCTCCGCACGACAACGCACCCCTGTGACCCTGTCTCTGGAGCAACCCCCTCAGGCCGCGGCAACCTCCTTCATCCGCCTCCTGTTCTCCCCCTCGTCAGCCCCTCAGGGCCCCGCGTGCTGTGACGGCGCTGCCCGACCCCCCCTGCGTGGCAGCAGCCTTCCCTCGTGCCGTCGCGACATTCTCTTGTCGTTGTACACGCGTGACGACGTCCCCTAGCCGCGGACAGCACACTTCGACTTTCCGGTAGATTTGTGGGATCCCCTCTTCTTTACGGTTAGTGAATTTCGCTATAATATTTAATTTCTGTTGTATACAGACTTTGGACAGTGATGATGAAGAATAGAGTAACTATAAATGATGTTAGCATGTTAATCTATAGGGGAGATATCTCGTTAATCATTTATAACAAATATGAGCCTAGGTTGCTATAATGAAATGTTGTTTATTTATTCTTGTTAACAACTTAACGTAGTTAACGTATTAGTAATTTAATTTCATTAATATTGTTGTAAACCACGTCGTAGGATAAAGAACCTGTTAAAAATCGTTTCATTAGATGTTCTAGGATTGCCTAATAATTCTAGTCCGTCGTCACAAACTTATTCGTGCACGTATTTTATTGACAGAGAAACCGTCGTTCCGTACCGTTCACGAAACCGGATTCCAACCCCTGACGTCGCTACCCGACGTCAGTGTAACTCTCGCGTCGTGTTGAGGTTCCGTAGATCCATTGGTTGACCCAGACCCTACTGGACTACATCCTTGCCGGAATCTTTCAGGCAAGGAATGAGACATTAGTTACTGCTTTTATGCTTTTCTAGAATTGATGTTAGAACTGCTAGATTTATTTCTGCAAAATACTTGAAAATGATCGCATGCTACTTTCTGCTCGAACCCACTCTTAAGATGAAACTTAAACCTCACATGCTAATTAATAAGCCGGACATTATAATTGTGTGGACCTTTGTAGAAGATCACAGGCATGGGCCTCTCCTATACGGAGGTTGGCACTACTCTTGTGGAGCGTCTGCTGGCTAGCCCAGAGACGGCTCGCTTATGGACTTGTGGAGCGGTTGCTAGCTCGTCCAGGAATGTCTCGCTTACGGATAGTTAATCGATGACGTGGGTAACCATTGAGGACTGGTGCTCCCCATCTTTGGCTCACCCATGACGGGTGCGCTCCGGTATGATACGTAGTATCATTCATGATTAATGATTTGTTTCGGATCGACGACGGGGGTGACCATTGAGGACTGGTGCTCCCCAGCTTTGGCTCACCCGTGACTGGTGCGCTCCGGTATGATACGCCGTATCATTCGTGATCCTTGTATTGTCTCGTGTCTAGATGGAGCGTTTGTTGGCTCGTGTCCATAACACAAACGACTCGTGGGTGGGGTAGGACAAAAGAGTCTAGCTGGGCCTGGGGGGTAGCTCCCCTCCGCCTACGCAGCTTGAGTCCTTAGGTTTATCTTTGTATCGCAGTTGGTGCACTCATGTTTGCTTCGCAGGGATGCATTCCGGTCGTTTGACCTTTTCTAGACTTGGGAAATCTCACCAGATGGACACCCCTGGCAGATTGACAGAACTACATGAACAACTCTTAGACGATCTGACTAGATGGATACCCCTAGCAGATCGATTAGAATAACCATTATTTATTTCCTGTTTTTTAAGACTGCCGGTGTAGTTGTCTTTTAAGTTCCATTTAGAGCTGCTAGAATTGTATAACTGCATTAACTTATGGTCTCATTAGTTCGTTGCTGACATGTGTTTTGCACGTGTCACAGACTTGACAAAGCTGCCACAACCTGAGGACCCCCGCAGACTCTTTCCTTTTAGCTGCCTCCGGTACGTACAGTTTTAGTCTTTATGTTAAACTCTTTGTTGGTTACCTTCTGCGTTTGAATAATATCTTCTTACTGCTATTTCTATTGTTTCATGCTAAATCATTCGATCGGATCTTCCCCTCCGCTTCATAACTTGCCATGGACACTTATTGGACCCCGAGCCTCAACGGCTCTAGTCCATGCGGGCTGGCCATGCCTCGCTGCTCAACCTTTTGGGAAGCGGGGCGTGACACAATGAAAAAAATGCTCTGGGAGTCGACTACCAAAGGAGGGAGTCGACTACCAGCTGTGAGCAATATTTTTAAGTCAAAACTCGCTGGGAGTCGACTACCTCCATTGGGAGTCGACTACCAGGTACGTTTTGACTTCCTGATTTTCCTACCTCAATTCTCGTATCTACTTGATTGTTAGGCTGAAGTCAAATGTTTTTGAAATTCAAATTCATTCTTGAAACTCTCTAAATAGAGCCTCTTGAGAACATTTCTAAAAACTAATTTCTCTATTATATTTTGAGCTAAAGCTATACTCTTAAAATTCTCAATCGCTCTCAATTCATCCTAGCCAAAATCTGTTTTTATATTCTGATCATACTTCTCTTATCTGAAATTATTTTTATGAACAATTTTATTTTGGCTATTGAAAATCGCTTTTCAAAATCCTTCTTATTTGATTTAAATTCTTTAAAGGATTTTTTTTGAAAACAAAAGAATCTAGATCACATCGAATTAAATTATATTCTTTGTGTGATCTAAGATCATTTAAATTCTTTTAGCCACATAAGCACATTTGCAATATTATCTTGGCTATAGAATTTTGTTGGGTATGAACCAATCTCCACCAAATATTGTGGAGAATTGGATCTTGTTTTATTTTGATTCCTTTTGTGATATGGGTTGTGAAAATCCTAGTCAAAGCTAGGTGGTTGGAAATACTGGTAGGGATACTAGGTCGTTGGAAATCCTAGCAAGTGAAGTTAGATAATTGTATTGCTAAGGCAATACAGGATTGAATCTCATACTGGATTGGTCGGAGACTGGACGTACCCAAGTTGCGGGGAACCGGGATAAAAATCTCGTGTCTCTGTGTGCTTTCCGCGTTTGCTTATTTATTTGTGCAAGGAATTTATCTGTCAATATATCATCTGTGTAACACTTTTAATATATTGCAAAGTTCATTCTTTTTATCCGCTGTATAAATATCTCTCTGATTGTAATCTTTGTCTGCTTGTAATAAATCTTTGTACTTATTCAAGATTACTTTGTTGATTAAGAACCAAGCGTAGATCACTCTACTTGGTTTTTAGGCAACATTGGAAGGGAATTATTATGTTATAATTGTTAAAGGAAAAAGTTTTATAATTCATACAACACTATTCAACCCCCCTTCTAGTGTTGTTTGCCATCCACGTGATCCAACACTCGGGGGGTTGGGAGGGCGACGAGTAGGGAGGAGGGGCATAAATCACATTTAGTTAGACATGGTGTGATACATGGCATGTGACTCTGAGTTACGATACTCCCTCTGGGTTAAGTACCAGATAGAAATGCCTAGGTTTTGATAAGGTTCTATGAGGACATTATCAATAAGATATTCATTAAACAATCATTAGGAAGTTAAAGGATTACTCGAGTCTCGTGAGACGAAGAGTTAAGTTAGACATCATAATTGATGATGACTTAGTTAACTTCCAGGATGAAATTCGGAGTATGGACTTTGACTAATAACTTGATGCAATCTGAAAAGTTCTATACACGTAAATAAAGTATGGACTTTAGTTTATGTGCCAAAAGAAAATGTTTCTTATTGTTTGCAAGTAAATATTCAAGTTAGAAGATTGGGGCAGAAAGAAAATAGTGAAGTACAAATTATGTTGGTTGAGAATGGTTTTCATCCTAACTCCTATAAACGGAATATGATGAAACTGTCTCGCCAACAGATTTGTACGGATCTACTCGGACCGAACTCGATGTAAATGCTTATTATAACCATGAAAACTGGAGCATTCATTTATAGTCCGTTTTTCTAAATATGATTTAGAAGAACGAACGTATATGAATTGGCTAGAGAGTTTTCAAGGTCAGTGGGAGCGAATAAAAATACATGCGAGGCATCAAGGGGTTGGAACATATGTTTTGACAAAGTGGCCAAAGAGTTTGACACTTTATCAGAAATGATTATGAACCATCTAAATGACCAGTAACTATTTTAAAATTATTGTCGTTAGGTACGATGAGCTGGATGAGATGCTAGGAAATTAAATATTATGTATTCTAAGGGACAAAGTAAATTATTTGGATGAGATTCAAATGTATGGTCTAATATGAACATAGAAACTCCTTAAGTCTATACAGTAGACGATTTAGCAGATCCACTCAAGGAGGCTCTACCACATGAAGTCTAGAAAGACTTATGTGTAAAATACGGTATGAGATACCAAGATAAATGGGACTGAGTGCAAGTGGGAGATGTTGGAAGATGTGTGCCCTTCAGGCAATTTATCTCTGTGTAATTGTACAAACATCTTGTTCAAAATTACAGTAAGCTATATGGTAAGAATTTATCTAAGTTAAATCATAATGTAGTTATCATTAGAAATTAACTTAGATAAAGTCCTGAGACTTAATGCAAGGTCAAACATATATCGAGATGAGGATTTCGATCATGGAGAAGTGCTTGACCGTCAGTAGCATAAGTCTTGAAACGTTCATGGTCGTAGATGTTTCAAGAAAAGGATATCAAAACATCAAACAGACCATTGTGTCTTAGTCTTCACCGTATAGCGGTGACACTGATCTCATGGTCATTCGACTTGGCGAAGTTGGAGACGAGACACAGGTGCTTATTGGAGAATGAGTTCACTGAACGACCCAACAAGAGTTATCATATGGTTATGATTGACCAATCTGTCAATGACAACTCTTAGTGATGATAGGTGACGTGCGTTTATATGTCATATATTCACGCACGTTTTCTTTTGTGTTTCTCCGTGTTTTTCCGCCGTCTCTTATTCGTTTTCGTATATTTTCCCGTTTTCTTTCACTTTTCTTTGTTTGTCCATGATTGCAGGAGTTCGACCACGTAGGGGACGTTTAATGATGATATCCCAAGTCCCCGGAGCAACGGGAGAAGTCACGCGTGATCCAGGGGGTCAAACGTCGAAGAATTCATCTTTCAGCCCCTCACCCGGTCGGTTGGTCATCTTCAACCGATCGGGTGATGCACGCGTGCACCACCCAGTCTCTGCCGCAGCTCACAAAGAAGTCACCCGACCGGTTCACAGACCGGTTCTGCGGGCAGCTGTTCTCTGTTTTTTCGAGCAGAATTCAAACCGATCGGGTGACTCTCACCCGATCGGTTCATCTGTAGCTGAGAAAGATGAGCTGAAGACACGGACGTCGAACCGGCCGATTCACCCGACCGCTCCAAGATCCAACCGGTCGCTCAAGAACTCACCCGATCGGTTCATGAGGTCGGGTGAAAACCCGCTGTTTTCTGTAATTTATCTGTAACGGATCAACCGACCGGTTGACTTGTCAACCGATCGGTTGATGCGTAAGTCTATATATAGAGCCCTTAGGGTTCCAGAAACGGGAGTTGCTGTTTTTCTACTGTTTTATTTCCTTGTAACGGCTGTAATTGTTACTCTTTAGTAAGTTTTCAGATCTTTCTAAAATTTTAGTATTGTCTTTATTACTCCTTTACTTCCGCATTGCAATAGTCCGATTATGATTTCAACGGTTAAATTTCATTTAGATTGCTTTTTCATGAATTTTTGTGAGTAGTTCCCAAATCTGGGATTTTGGTGGAAACCCCTCCGGGGGCTCTTCCCAATGCGTCCATAGGGTTAGGAAGTCGATAGGGAGTAGGAATCTAATGGTTACGCTGGGTGTTTCATTGTCATTGGCGGGAAAAAGACCGCCTTTGACCGTCGGGCCAAGGGGGAATAAACTTGGCGGTTGACTCCCTAGCCATAGCTCACGCCCTTAGCGTAGACGCCAAATCCTAGCACGCGAGAGCGGCAGGATGAGACGTTGGGAGATATCGTTGCGGACTTAGTGCTCCCGGGATCGATCAGTGTTAATGGACACGGGAGTGCCCACTGATCGAATCCGGGAAGTCCGGTGTATCATCCTGGGCACCGACCGAAATATCGGGCCCATGGGACGCCGGTACCACTTTCAGAGGCAACGTCTCACCATTAGACCCTAATCCCGATCGCTATCCATACCCGTAGGCCGTATCGGCGAGAGTCTCTCGTCGGGTTGGAAACCAAAGTCCCGGGTTTACTTTCTTTTTGTTCATACGCTTTTATTTCCTTTTGTGACAACCATCTACCGATTCGGGCTAGCTCGCCCCTCAGGGTGATTCAGGTCCTACCTGACCCAAGCACAACCTCGCCTCCCTGAGTTCGATATTCCCGCACCCTACACTAACCGTGAAACTTGCGGTAAACGACACCGAGCCGCCGCGACACAAGCGGGGCGCCGGTCAAGTTTATGGCGCCGTTGCCGGGGAGGCAACGTGCTTGTTATTTTAGGATCTCATGAACCCTCGTGTATAGCTCACATCCCTACCTCGCGATAATTTTCGCATTCTCCTTTTTCTTTTTATTTTTCTTATTTTTATTTCTTATTTTATCTGTCTCTTTCCCACTTGTCGCTTCACGGGTGTTTGTTGTTTTTCATGCGCAGGAGTTCAAGGAGTCTTGACGACTTGATCCCCCTCGATCCAGAGATTAACGCCACCCTTAGGCGCTTGGTCGCCGAGAAGCGGAGAAGGGAAGATCCCGAATCCACGGAGGAGAACACCCCACCTCAGAAGTCTCTGCTGGAATACTCGATGCCATCTATCGAGTCCACTTCCGCCATCCGTCCTCCAGCTATCACGGCCCAAAGCTTTGAGCTAAAGCCGTCATTGGTGACGTGGATCCAGCAGGATCAGTTTGCAGGTGCACCCATGGAGAGCCCGATCGAGCATCTAGACTCGTTCTTGGAGAAGTGTGACACCTTCCGTATTAATGGTGTCACGACAGAGGCTATCCGTCTGAAGCTGTTCCCCTTCTCTTTGCGGGACAAAGCCAAGCAATGGCTAAGGGGGACGGACCCCAACACTTTTAACACCTGGGAGAAGCTCTCCAACGCTTTTCTAACAAAGTTCTTTCCTCCGGGGAAGACCATGAAGTTGAGGAGTGAAATCTCCTCCTTCTCCCAGGCCAGCCACGAGTACTTGCATGAAGCTTGGACGAGATAAAAAGAGATGCAAAGAAGATGCCCTCACCATGAGCTTCCGAAGTGGCAGATTATTAATCTGTTCTACAATGGGTTGAGGGATGACCTGAAATCTTCTATGGACGCCGCGGCTGGGGGTTCCTTCATGTCTAGAAGTGAGGAGGATGCCGGGCATATTCTAGAAAATATGGCATCCAACAATGAGCGGTGGTGTGACGAGAGAGCCACACCAAGATCCGGGGGTATACACAGAGTCGAGGACGTCGACAAACTTTCAAGCAAGTTTGACTTGCTTTTGACCCAGATCTCCGCACTAATGGTAGGAGCCGGTGGGGCCGGTACACAGCAAATTTCTGCGGTAGAGTTCGAATTCATTGGGGAATTCGACGGTGGTGACATCTCGCCACCGTTGGATCAGGCGAGCGCACTATTTTACAACCCTACGGGAAATGCGCCGTATCCGCCAAGGACAAATTCCAACCCGGCCTACTCTCCAAACAACCGGAACCACCCGAACTTCAGTTACCGGCCACCATTTCAGCCCTCACCGCCTCAGCAGCCGCAGCAACAAACTTATCAGCCGGCTAGGCCACAGCAGCAACCATTTCAGCAACAATCTTACGCACCCAGGAATCAGCAGCCGTTCCAGCAGCAGCAGCAGTATGGCCAACAGAGGGCCGTCTCTCCGGTTGAGTCTCTCTTGACTCAATATATTACCAACCAGGAGAGGATCAACCAAAAGCTGGAAATGGGTCAGCGGACCCTCACGGACCAAGTAACCCAGCTGGGGTTACAAGTGGCGAACCTTGCAAGGTCACAAAACCAATTACCGCCACAACCGGAGGTGAACCAGAGGGGAGCAACCCAAACACCGGCACTCGTGCACGAGCACGCCAACGTGTCCGCTATCGTTCTGAGAAGCGGGACACAAATTCCTACTAGAGTGCCCCCTAGCAACCCGGAAGCACCATTGGTCGTTGAGAAACCGATCGAAAAATCAAACGACACCGGTGCTTCGTCATCAAATCCTATGACTCCGGAGGGAGTCTCTGAAGAAGAGAAAGAGAAGAAGGAGGAAGAAAGCCCTAAAGTGTATAAACCCGTTGTGCCATTTCCATAACGGTTGGCTCAGGCAAAAATTGATGAGAAATATGGCAAGTTCTTCGCCATGGTCAAGGACCTGAGTTTGCAGATCCCCTTCCTAGAAGCAATCGAAACAATCCCCTCCTATGCAAAATTCTTGAAAGATTTGGTGACTAGAGGGTCTAGAAAAGAGAAAGTAGTGTTGACGGCGGAGTGTAGCGCTCTTATCCAGAGGGCAAATCCGCCGAAACTTAAAGACCCGGGGAGCTTCTCCATTCCTTGCACGATCGGGGCAGTGAAGATTCATCGCGCACTCGTCGATCTCGGAGCGAGTGTTAGTTTGATGCCCTTGTCAATGTACAGAAGGATAGGGATGGGCGATTTGGAGCCCACCGGTATGACCCTACAACTAGCTGACCGATCGGTCAAATATCCGGTGGGAGTTGTGGATGACCTTCCCGTGAATGTGAGAGGGGTGCATGTGCCTGTGGACTTTGTAGTCATGGACATGCCCGAAGACGCACACACACCCATTATCCTGGGACGACCTTTCATGGCCACTGCTGGCGTTCTAATAGATGTGAAGAACAGAAAACTATCTTTGAACGTCAGCGGAGAGAAAGTGGAGTTTGATCTGGGATTATCCATGAAGCACCCCAATCCCCCTGATGACCCTGGATGCAATTTGCTTGAGATAGAAGAAGAAAAAGCTGTAGAGGAGAACTCCTGGGAGATTCTCCTCAGAAACCCCCCCGATGACTTGGGGGATTCAGAAGATGAAGAAGGCCCCGAAGACAAAGAAGCTGCTGGAAAACCGAGTGCAGCAAGAACGACCCCTCCCGGGTTTCCCAAGACTCCTCCTGCAAGGAGAACGTGGAAAGAGCTCATGGACCTCACAAAAGACGAGGTCCGGATCCTGAAGAAGATGGCGGGAAGCGCCAACACCAAGGAAAAGCCCCCGGATCCCAAGAACAAGGGGATGGTAGTCGAGCAAGTATTTTTCCAGCCGCTGACTACTCCAAGCGCCTTCAGCTCCAATGAGAAAGAGATGCCGAAATTTGGGCATCACTCGTATCAGCCACCGTGAGCATCTCTTGCGGGCGTCGAGCCAACGACGTTAAACAAGTGCGCTTCATGGGAGGCAACCCATGTTCTAAACTTTTTCTCCAATTTTTAGCGTTATTTTTTAATTTATTTTATCTATTTTTATAAATAAAATCAGCCGCGAGAACATCCGTTCGGGGACTTAAACAATTTTATTGGTTTTTGCAGGAAACAAGCCCCAACCGATCGGTTGATAACTCACCCGATCGGTTGGGATGTATCAGATACATGCCGAGATCTGTCCCCAAATGACCCGATCGGTTGAGTAATGAAGAGACCGGGTGGCAGACTGGGTGAGCTGGGAAGAACTCTCTGGAAATTTTGGGGAATATCAACCGATCGGTTGAGTTTGAGGGCGATCAGTTGACGCGACCGGGTGAGCAGCCCTAAGCTCTCGGGAAAATGAGTGGAGCGGCCAACCGGTCGGTTGAAAAGTCAACCGATCGGTTCGCCTGTAGCATTTCTTCGGCAAGATTTTCGACCTAACCGTCAACCGATCGGGTGACATGTCACCCGATCGGTTCGACTTAAAACCCTATATAAACCCCCCCCGACACCCGCTCGTTTCCATCTCGCCCGATCGCAAAAACCCCCAAAATCTCGCCGTCGTTTCGCCTTCCCCTCTCTCCCAACAACCGATCTTCCTCCCCCACGGCCTCTACTCCTCCATTACTCCTTCTCCCCACCACCTCCATCAATCCCTCCATCATCTCAACCCTCTTTCTCCTCCCATTACGAGATTTTGACCTAATTTTCCCCCAAACCACCACCATTTCGAAAATTATTACCGAGGGAGTTCGCCGCGGCTCCACGCCACTCTCGTTGAACAGTGTGGGGCATCTACGAGCAAGCTCCACCATTCCGTTTGGGTACACTCGTTCCAAAGCTCAAATTTATATATTTGCCCTATTAATTTTGCTTGCTCGTTTGCTTGTGTAGTGTGCATCCACTGTTTTTGCATTCATTCTTGCTCACACACTCACACATGGCTCGGGATACGGATAAGGGGAAGGGAATTATGAGGGAAGAGGAGCCGTCTCGAAAGAGACGAAAACAAACACGCCCCCCTTCCCGTACACGAGCACTTACACTTGGCCCTCCTCCACCTGTTATCCCCCCTGTGGACCCAATGTTGGGCCCACACGGGTATATTTTTCGGAACCAGGAGCACAAAGATTTTTACCGTAGGCTTGATGCTCGAGGGCATCTATCCACCAAGTTCCTGCACGCTCGTACACTTGTCGATCTCGGTGTCTTCACCGAGGTCGAATCTCTTTTCGCTAACTTAGGATGGTTAGCCTTTCTTAATACACATGCCATATCCTACCCGGCACTCACACTCGAATTTCTCTCTACACTTGTCTGGGAGTCCGGGTCGATCATTAGATTCAGGGTGCGTAACCGTAGTGTCACCACAAATCTGAACATGATTAATGATATATTTGGTTTTCCCAATCTCGGGGATGATGCCATCCGACACTACGGGTACACGCCCGAGTTTGATGTCGATCAGTTCTGGTTCCGCCTCACGCTGGTTCGCGACTACCCCCGAGGAAGGGCCAAGGCCTCCTCCATCATTCATCCCGTGTTTCGATTGGCCCACAGAATCATTTCATCTGCATTCTTTCCTAGGGACGAGTCAGGCACTGTGACTATCCCTGACCTTTTTATCCTTTGGGCCATGACTTTTCCTTATGTCCGGGATGATGATGGAGTTAGCTTCAGGGCCCCTACCGTCCCCATCAATGGCGGCGATTGGCTTGTTTACAAGCTACTCGAGATTAGCCGGGCCGGTAAGGGGAAGTTTTGTTGCGGGGGCATCATCACGATCATCTGCTCTCACGCCCAATTCAATATTACCATCCCCGATAATCTTCCTGCTGCCGCAGGACCCTCACATCTTGATATTGATGTCCTGCGGCACATCCACATGATCAAACCCCGCTCGGATGGCCGCTTCCTATTTAATTACGGCCACCCCCCCAGCCCCTTACACCATTCTGCCCAACCCCGCTCGCATGACCCTTGCTCTCGTGGGAGATTGGACTTTCCCTCCTGATCCCGATTTCATAGCGGGGTTGAATCTTCCTTTCCTTCCCGCAGGCGCCCGCAGATCACCATCCCCTGCCGCCCACTTAGGTGAGCAGGATATCCCTGCGTCTGGGGAAGATTTAGGGGCTGGCCCGAGTCGTCCCGTTTCTGCTCCGGGACCGATCACGTCTGAGCACCTCTTTGCGGCCATTTCTGGCCTTGTCTCCTGTGCTGGCATGACCACTGCCGCCGGCACCTCTTCGACCCTACCTGGCGGCACCACCTCTGCCTCGCGCCAGTCTACGTCTTTTGGTCACCGTCAGGTATCTGCCCGTCTGGGGCTTGAGAGGGAGGTCGCTGCCCTTCGTGAGCTCGCCATGTCCTCTGCTTCCTCGGACCCATCGCCATCCTCCTTTCTTACTCACCCACATTTCCTCGCACTTGAGAGGAACGTGGCTGCCATTCTCCGCCTTCTTACCCATATCCACGGACCACCTCCACCTTCACCACCCCCACCTTCACCACCCAGGCGATCTTCTCCTCCACCCACCCACACTTCTCCACACCCATCACCCCCCTCACCACATTCCTCCCCTCCCTCTTCACATCCCATCCCAGCATCCACTTCACCCCTCCCGACCACTTCCATCGCACCCACGCTACCTCACCCCTCCTCCGTCACTCCATACGTGCGCCGGAGGAAATTGCCGGTGCGCTACAGATCCCTCCCACCACCTCCCACTACCGTCACCACCGCATCTACTTCCTCCACTTCTATTCCTTTCACCACCGCCTTGATCGCCTTCCTACCACCACCACCCACCACCACCGACACTCCTCCCATTGTTCACACCACCACTGCCCCTACTCCTTCGCCTCTTTCCCCACTTCTCAGCACACCCCCTGCCTCCCCCGACCACCCATCCACACCCTCTTCCGAGGAGGACGAGGACTCAGCTCCTCCTGCTTTCTAGATTCACCCCCTTTTGTTTTTGACTCCCCCTTGCACATCTCCGCATTTCATTGATCATATCATTTCGCTAGCACTTTCTGGTCTAGCTTGAGGGACGTCTATTTTGGTATGCTGTCGTGTTTTGTTTGTTTTTCTCATTTTGTGTGTGTGTGTGTGTGTGCTTGTTTTTCATTTTTTTTAGTGTCGTGTCGTGTGCCTTTTATTTTTATTTTCGTTTTACTTGATTTTGATTTTGATCTTTCTTTCTTTTTCAATTTTATCTATGTGTTTTCCTCGTTTTCATTTCTTTTTGTGTCAGTGCGTATCCCCCCCCATTTTCATTGCCCTCCCGTCCTCGTTCATATTGCATTGAGGGCAATGCAAACTTCAGCTTGGGGGAGTCGCACTGTGTGCGTCGTTTTAGTCCTTCTTTTTCTGTTTTTTGTGTCGTTTTCATCGTGTTTTTATTTTTTCTTCTTTTTTCTCTTTCTTTCCTTTTTTTAGCTCTTTCTCCTAGAGATGAATCCTATGATGAATCGCCACAAAGTCACACACACCTAGCTTTGCATCGACAATCACACTCACTAACCCTAGGATTTCGGGTCCTCTTGCATTTCACGCATCGTGGGTCCACTTAGCTTTTTGTACGTCGTGTGTCGTGACTAGCATTTGGTGTGCTTCTGCCTTGTGATTTTACTTTATATGCCTGTCCAGGAATGACCCCTAGATTACCATGCTCCGATTTGAATATGCGGTATTTCTTTCCACTATATGCATGCTATATTTATATCGTATACTTCAATTCGCATGCGTCGGGATTCCACAACTAAGGACTAGGATAACCCATTTAGCCTACGCTCTATTTAGCGAGAATAGTTTCCTTTGCCCAAGTGTTTAGATTTCGACTTCTTTTTTGTTTTACTTGGTGCAATTCCCCTCGTCGTGTACCGTTCTCCCACTTGGGAAAGTACACATGTGTATAGCCAAAAACCCAAAAATCCAAAAAAAAAAAAGAAAAGAGAAAAGAAAAGAAAAATTGTGTATAGCCCAAAAATTCAAAAAAAAAATACAAATGCCCAAAAACCCAAAAAAATTTCCGTGTGAATATTTTTTCATTCTTGCCAAGAATAAAGGGAAGGCGAGAATTTGCACCGAGTGTTCTTCTCCACATCATCTCAACCCCCGTCGTTATTGAAAACACTTGGCTTAGGAACTTTTTAGCTAGTATCTAGGCTGTAGTGGCGTGATTTCCTTAACCCTAGTTGTGGAGTCCCCGATGCATGATACGCTTCTATTCCCACTCTTCTCATGCATGCTTGAACTTATATTCGCCGCTTAATTCAATTCGGATCGATATTTTGGGTCATATCTTGGATTTGTGTATATCGAGCCTCATAGCACATCGTAGAAAGCATCACCATTTGCTAGCACACGACGACGCTCACTCGCGCTTCACCGCGTGGACCCACGACACTTATTTAGACTCGCTTTCCTAGGTTTAGTGGTGTGATTTGGCGTTTGCTTACTTGGTGTGTCGTTTTCGATTTTGGTGGCTCTGATGGACGATCTAGGGTTTAGAGTTTTCTTTTTCTTTTTCTTTCTTCCTCTCTATTTTTCCCTTCCGAGCTCCTACTCTCACTCGTCTTCCTCGAGGACGAGGAAGAGTTCAGCTTGGGGGATTTTGACGTGTGTTTATATTTCATATATTCACGCACGTTTTCTTTTGTGTTTCTCCGTGTTTTTCCGCCGTCTCTTATTTGTTTTCGTATATTTTCCCGTTTTCTTTCACTTTTCTTTGTTTGGCCATGATTGCAGGAGTTCGACCACGTAGGGGACGTTTAATGATGATATCCCAAGTCCCCGGAGCAACGGGAGAAGTCACGCGTGATCCAGGGGGTCAAACGTCGAAGAATTCATCTTTCAGCCCCTCACCCGGTCGGTTGGTCATCTTCAACCGATCGGGTGATGCACGCGTGCACCACCCGGTCTCTGCCGCAGCTCACAAAAAAGTCACCCGACCGGTTCACAGACCGGTTCTGCGGGTAGCTGTTCTCTGTTTTTTCGAGCAGAATTCCAACCGATCAGGTGACTCTCATCCGATCGGTTCATCTGTAGCTGAGAAAGATGAGCTGAAGACACGGACGTCGAACCGGTCAATTCACCCGACCGCTCCAAGATCCAACCGGTCGCTCAAGAACTCACCCGATCGGTTCATGAGGTCGGGTGAAAACCCGCTGTTTTCTGTAATTTATCTGTAACGGATCAACCGACCGGTTGACTTGTCAACCGATCGGTTGATGCGTAAGTCTATATATAGAGCCCCTAGGGTTCCAGAAACGGGAGTTGCTGTTTTTCTACTGTTTTATTTCCTTGTGATGGCTGTAATTGTTACTCTTTAGTAAGTTTTCAGATCTTTCTAAAATTTTAGTATTGTCTTTATTACTCCTTTACTTCCGCATTGCAATTGTCCGATTATGATTTCAACGGTTAAATTTCATTTAGATTGCTTTTTCATGAATTTTTGTGAGAAGTTCCCAAATCTGGGATTTTGGTGGAAACCCCTCCGGGGGCTCTTCCCGATGCGTCCATAGGGTTAGGAAGTCGATATGGAGTAGGAATCTAACGGTTACGCTGGGTGTTTCATTGTCATTGGCGGAAAAAGACCGCCTTTGACCGTCGGGCCAAGGGGGAATAAACTTGGCGGTTGACTCCCTAGCCATAGCTCACGCCCTTAGCGTAGACGCCAAATCCTAGCACGCGGGAGCGGCAAGATGAGACGTTGGGAGATATCGTTGCGGACTTAGTGCTCCCGGGATCGATCAGTGTTAATGGACACGGGAGTGCCCACTGATCGAATCCGGGAAGTCCGGTGTATCATCCTGGGCACCGACCGGAATATCGGGCCCATGGGACGCCGGTACCACTTTCAGAGGAAACGTCTCACCATTAGACCCTAATCCCGATCGCTATCCATACCCGTAGGCCGTATCGGCGAGAGTCTCTCGTCGGGTTGGAAACCAAAGTCCCGGGTTTACTTTGTTTTTGTTCATACGCTTTTATTTCCTTTCGTGACAACCATCTACCGATTCGGGCTAGCTCGCCCCTCGGGGTGATTCAGGTCCTACCTGACCCAAGCACAACCTCGCCTCCCTGAGTTTGATATTCCCGCACCCTACACTAACCGTGAAACTTGCGGTAAACGACACCGCGACGCCGCGACGCAAGCGGGGCGCCGGTCAATAGGCAAGCTGGTCTTTTGACTTGAGGTCATTGTACGAACCTATACGTGAACGGTGTTACTTAGATCTCTGACCTAGCTTTGAGGCTTGGCCTGTCGAAAGGTCTTTGGTTGGATGACATTTGAAGCGGGCAAGGAGAGTAATGACCAAGATAGGATTCATCTCTTCCTGGTCAATGGGAGTTAGTGTCATAGTGTTAGTCCGATCTTTAGTGAAAAATCTGGCCAGAATATGTTGGAAGAAGTCCAACATTATTTGACAAAAAATCGATGGAGACTAACCGGTTTCGAGCTATTGGGGTTGACAGTTTTGACCGTACCCTATCCTTGAATCAAACGACATAGTTTTGACAAAGAGACTAAAACTACGGTATTCATCAGGGACACAGTCAGGATGGTCCCAACAATACTCATGTCAATGAGTTAACCACATAAGTATGATATTGAAACAAGGATGACACCTGTTGCTCGCAGTTACTGCCGTCTGGGGCTTTAAGCCTCGCCTGCGGTAGGGTCAGGCTGTAGGGTCTCACACAGAGTGCGACTTTTGTAAAGTAATAGGTAAAAAGTAGTGAGAATATGTATTTGATGCAAGGGATAGAAACTGCAAAGAGTTTGCAGTTAGCTCTTACATTCGGGATAAATGATCCTGAGTGCAAGTGGGGGATTTCATTTTCATAGGATGCAAATGGATTTTATAATTCGCAAAGAGTTTGCGATATGTTAGATGTGGAGATTTTTGCATTTGATGCAAAGGAAAAATTTAATGCGTCGTAAATTGTTTACGTGCGTATTTAATTTAATGAATGCGAGGAAAGTTACCAGAATGGCGTGATCGTCTCGGTCTAAACATAGGTGCAAACCGTGTCAAAAACGGAGTCCAAATGCACAAGATATGGCAAAAACCAACAACAAGGGGGTCAGCCCAATCTGTTGGTCTGAACCCAGCCTAAAAAGAAGCCCAGAGGACAAGGCAGGTCAGCGCAGCCAGGCAGGCCAGTACCAAGCCTAGGGGAGGGCCAGCCCGCCTAAGGCTGGGAGAGTCAAGCCCGCCCAGCGGGTGGGTCGGGCCCGCCCGTATGGGCGGGCACCCCACCCCAGACATGCCCACAGGCTGCGGGTGTGCCCTACTCAGCCTAGGGCTGTGTGCAGTTTTTTGGCGGCTGGTTTTTGCGAAAATGCATAGGTTTGGCTAATCTTTGGACAAACGTTTGAGGGGACAAACAGACTCGGAATGACTCGTCGTTTTTTCCTACGCGTTCACCGTTCAGCGCTCTTCGATTTGATAGGTTGTATCAAATGTGAAGCTCAATGGTGAGGGAGTTAAAATTCAATGAAGTTTGGCCTTTTCTTTAAGGCAAACTAACTTGAATTATTTACTCGAAAACATTTAGTCCCACATCAGAAGTGGAGTAAAGGGGAGGGGTCAGCCGCCTATATAAATAGGGGACTGCCCCCTCCTCATAACTCATCCCAATATCTAGATCTGAGTGGCTCCCAAAAAGTTTGGAGTACGATCTGATCTAAGCTTAAAATAAATATTCTCTTCTTCCTAAATTTCTTCATTGCTCCTGAAGGGCTCTAGCAAAGCCACGAAGGGGCTCGGATTCGATACGGAGTCTTGGCGAAGGATCCACTTAGGGTGAAACTTTCTTCTATGCATGGTTGGCTTAGCGACAAGAGGTTGCTCACCTCGGGATGCGGTACGGTTCGAGAAGCGGTTTAGCTCGGGACGAGGAGCGGCTTGGGATGCGTTCGGTACACCTTTCCGGAGCAAGCAAGGTTCCGGGTATGTAGTTTAATTAAGCATTTCACTTATATTATTACAGTAGCTTAGATCTATTTTGGGGTGGTCGGACCCACCTCAAGATAGTAGAGATCTTAGCTAAGGTCTTGAAATCCTTAGGGCTTTTCGTTAAATTGTTTAACGGGTTTTTTCGCTGCCTTTTCGTTTGCCTCTATCGTCCGTTCGACGTAGGACGGGCATAGAAATATGCCCTAAGGGCCCTCAAAACCCATCATGCTCATCATCAAACCTAATTAGGGGTAGGATTCGATTTCACATCACTCTCCCCATTTTTGATGATGACATCCAAATGAAAAATAAAATGAATAATAGCAAAAATAGAATAACACAAGTAAGATAACTTACTCCCCCTGCTTAGATGAAGTATGACATACTCATACTCCCCCTACATCAAAGCCGGTTAGCAATAGCAATTATTCATTTTCAAGTTTTGCATTTACCAATTTTCTCCCCTTTGGCATCAATCAAAAAGAGTGATCATAGAGATATGATGAGTGGACAGAATTAATCTTTATTCAATTCCTTCTCCCCCATGATACCTAAAACTCGACGAAGTTTTGAAAATATGTCCTTTTGCAAAGGCTTCGTGAGTATATCTGCAACTTGATGCTCAGAGGGTACATACTTAAGTTCAACATCTTTTTTGACATAGTGATCATCTATGAATCTGTGTCTAATATCTATATGTTTTGTTCTAGGATGAAGAATGGAATTATTAGTGAGATTAATAGTTCTTTTATTATCACAATAAATTACACAAGTAGATGAATTAATACCATAGTCTACTAAGACTTGTTTCATCCAAAGTACTTGAGCACAAGCAAGTCCAGCAGCTATATACTCTGCCTCAGTAGTTGATAGTGAGACTGAACTTTACTTTTTTGCTAAACCATGAAACAAGTGAATGTCCAAGAAAATGACATGTTCCACTTGTGCTTTTTCTAGTGCTTTTACAACCAGCATAGTCTTAGTCACTATAAGAAATTAAATCAAAAGTGCTACCTTTGGGATAAAATAATCCAAAGTCGGAAGTGGTCTTAAGATATCTAAATATATATTTTACTATTTTAAGATGTGATTCCTTTGGGTCACATTGGAATCGAGCACAAGCACATACACTAGACATTATATCGGGTCGGCTTGTAGTTACGTAAAGCAAAGAACCGATCATACCTCGATATGTTTTCTGATCAACCTTTTTACATGCTTCATCTTTGTCTAAAGAAATGGATATTTCCATAGGTATATTCTTTTCCGATGCATTCTCCATCCGAAACCATTTGATTAGCTCTTTAGCATACTTCGTTTGATGAATGAAGGTTCCTTCTTTTGATTGCTTTATTCGTAATCCGAGGAAGTACGTAAGCTCACCCATGTGGCTCATTTCGAACTCTTCCTGCATTAACTTAGCAAACTCTCGACAAAGATCGTCGTTAATTAGTAGATCCAAAAATAATGTCATCTATATAAATTTGAATAAGAATGTTATCATCATGAATTTTCTTAACAAATAATGTAGTATCTATTTTTCCAACATTGTATCCTGAATTGATTAAGAATTTCTTAATCTTTCATACCAAGCTCTTGGAGCTTGTTTCAGGCCATATAATGCTTTATTTAGCTTATACACATGTCCTACTTTCTTATCATGTTCAAATCCAGGAGGTTGTTCAACATAAACTTTCTCCATTATATAACAATTTAAGAATGCGCTCTTTACATCCATTTGGTACAATTTAAAATTTTTATATGTTGCAAATGCAAGTAATATCCTAATGGATTCTAGTCTAGCAATAGGAGCAAAAGTTTCATCGAAATCGATACCTTCTTCTTGTGAGTATCCCTATGACACTAACCTTGCTTTATTTCTTACCACTTTTCCATCTTCATCTAGTTTGTTTCGGTACACCCATTTTGTGCCGATTACTGGACAATCTTCTGGTCTGGGAACTAGGTCCCATACATGATTTCTCTCAAATTGGAGAAATTCTTCTTGCCTGGTTTCAATCCATGCTTCATCTGTAAAAGCCTCATCTACCTTTTTCGACTCATGTTAGAGACAAATGCAACATGTGACATGTGTTCTTTTTGAGATCTAGTTCTAACACCTACGTCAATATCACCACCAATAACTTGGGTGTATGGGTGATGTGTAACTTCAAGAAAAGATTTTGGTAAAGAATGGGAAGAAATAGGTGCAATATCAAAAATAGGTGTAACATCATCATCAATATTAGTGCGAGCATTATTAGTAAGGGATTCATCAAATGTTACATACATAGTTTCAACAACATCATTGGTACTTTTGTTGTGGATTCTATATTCTTTACTATGAAAAGAATAACCAATAAATATGCCTTCATCCGCTTTGGAGTCAAATTTATCTAGGTTATCTTTTGTGTTAAGAATATTGCACTTACAACCAAAAACTCTGAAATAAGATATTTTTGGAGTTTGTTGGAGCAATAATTCGTAAGGAGTCTTTTCAAAAGGTTTTCTTATTAAAACTCTGTTTTGAATATAACAGGCGGTTGCTACAACTTCCGCCCAAAAGTATTTTAGAAGGTTGCTTTCGCATAACATTGTTCGTGCACACTCTTGGAGTGTTCTTTTTTTCCTTTCAACTACCCCATTTTGAGGAGCAGCTCTAGGAAAAGCAAAAGTATGAGAAACACCTCATTTTTCACAAAATCTTTTAAAAGTTTCATTTTCAAATTCACAGCCATGATCACTTCGTAAAGAAATAATTTTCAAAGAGTATAATCATTCAATTCTTTTGAAAAATATTTTAAACTCACGGAAGTCATAATTCTTATAGATTAAGAATAATACACACGTGTATCGTGTAAAATCATCAACTATGACAAATACGTATTTAGAGTCATAAAGAGATGAAGTTCTAGCCGGGCCAAACAAGTCCATATGAAGTAGTTCAAGCAGCATTTTCGAGTTAAGAGCTCCAATACTCTTAAATGTACTTTTATGCATTTTGCCAAGTTGACATGAGTCACACATTTTATCCAATTTAAAATTTACTTTTGGAAATCTATGCACCAACTCTTTCCTAGATATCTTACTTATGTTTTTGATTTTTACATGACTAAAACGTCTGTGCCATAGAAACGGGTCATTTGTTGAAATAATCAAGCAAATATTTGAATCATAATCATTTAATCTAAGCACATAAATATTTTCTACTCGCTTACCTTTAACAAGAATATTTTTCATATCTTTATCATAAACTAAGCAAGCATCAAGAGTAAAAATAACTTTCAAATCTTTATCGCATAATTGACTTATGCTTATCAAGTTCTGCTTTAGCCCACTTACCAAACTTACATCTTTGATAAGAAGTTTTGAAGGGTCACCGATGTTGCCTATGCCAATGATTTTACCTTTCTTATTGTCGCCAAAAGTTACAGATGCTCCATCTTACATTTTTAAGGCACTAAGCAATTTTGCATTCCAGGTCATGTGTGCGGAGCATTCGCTATCCATTATCCATATGTCCTGAAAGAACATAATTGAATGTATTTGGTACCCACTAATGATTGGGTCCGAGTTGTTAGATAAAATTTCTACCATTATATACAATCCTAAGTGTTAGGTATCTAAATAATATACATGAAGCATGTGGATACCCTAAAAGATGCATATATGTAAGGATCATTTATTAGGAACCTAAATTCGATTTGAATTTGATTACCTATGCATACTATTAAATATGGTGGAAACATAAACATTCTTTGCATGATTGCTCAAATATTTTGGTACCTAAATAGTATTATTTCTAGCAAATCTATTTGAACTATGTGTGTTATGTGCAACATAATTATGATGAACAACATTGTGATGAAAATCGTGATGAGTTTTGTGTTTTGCATTTTTGCCATAAATAAAAGCATATTACTTCACATCTTTATGTACAATATTTTGAACAGATTTATTCTTAGAAGTAGATGCATGCATACAAGATAGAGTAGCTTTCACATTTGGTTTTTTTTAACCTTTTCAAGTCTTAGAACAAGTTCCTCATGTTTGAGCTTACTTGACACAATATCTTGCAAGAATATTGAATTTATCATTCAAAGTAGAGACATATAAAGAATGTTCAATTTTCAAAGCATCATGGTCATATGCTAATTTATCATATTTGACTTTCAAATTTTTACAATCATTGTTAGTGTTGCAGCGATGTTTTATTGAGTCATATCCATAAGCAAGGGAGTCAAATTTGTTCGTGAGATTATCATGTTCATTATACAGAGCATTATACTTTTTCTCCATGTTTTTGTGTCTCTTTGTCAATCTTTCATATTATATATATATATATTTTCATATGCACTAGCAATGTCAAAATCATCTTCATCATCAGAACTAGAATCACTAACCTTATTCGTGTTGTCTTGATGAGCCATCATGCATATTTCTTTTCTAAAGCTTTTATCGTTTGATTGGATTGTCTCCAAGGGTGTTTGAATCATATTCGAACTTGATCCGAATCTATCTTCCAATATATTAGGAATTTGATGTGTGGTATCTGCCTCTTCTACAAGATCTAACATTTTATCAGTTAAACCAATATAAAATAGATGTATTACCTTTATGTTTCTGAAGTAGGCTTCTTCTTGATCTGGATTCCATTGAGTTTGAGGAGTGGTTGGAATCTCATATGGTCTTCTGAGAAATTGTGCGTACTTTAGATCTTATGCCTCTAAGAAGATCTCCATCCTTCTCTTCCATTGGAAATAGAAAGTGTCGTCGAAGGTTGGTGGATTATGAATGCTATATACGGAAGGACAAAATGTTGTTGATGCCATCGTCTTAAACCTTGCTCAGATACCAAGTGTTGGATCCTTTGGATGTCAAATAACACTAGAAGAGGGGTTGAATAGTGGTGTATGAATTATAAAATTTTTCCTTTAACAATTATAACACAATAATTCACTTCCAATGTTGCCTAAGAAACCAAGTAGAGTGATCTACGCTTGGTTCTTAATCAACAAAGTAATCTTCAATAAGTACAAAGATTTATTACAAGCAGACAAAGATTACAAGCAGAGAGATATTTATACAGTGGATAAAAAGAATGAACTTTGTAATATATTAAAAGAGTTATAAGATGATATATTGACAACAGATAAATTCCTTACACAAATAAATAAGCAAACGCAGAAAGCACACAGAGACAAGAGATTTTTATCCTGGTTCCCCGCAACTTGGGTATGTCCAGTTCACGACCAGTCCGGTACGAGATTCAATCCAATATTGCCATAGAAATACAATTACCTAGCTTTACTCGCTTGGATTTCCAACGACCTAGTATCCCTACTAGGATTTCCAACCACCTAGCCTTGACTAGGATTTTCATAACCCTTATCACAAAGGGAATCAAAATAAAACACGATCCAATTCTCCACAATATTTGTTGGTGATTGATTCACACCAAACAAAATTCTATAGCCAAGATAATATTGCAAATGTACTTATGTGGCTAAAAGAATTTAAATGATCTTAGATCACACAAAGAATATAATTTAATTCGATGTGATCTAGATTCTTTTGTTTTCAAAAAAAATCCTTTAAAGAATATTAAATAAAACAAGAAGAATTTTGAAAAGTGATTTTCAATAGCCAAAATAAAATTGATCTTAAAAAGAATTTCAGATAAGAGAAGTAAGATCAGAATATAAAAACAGATTTTGGCTAGGACGGATTGGAAGCGATGGAGCGATTGAGAATTTCAAGAGTATAGCTTTAGCTCAAAAGATAATAGAGAAATTAGTTTTTAGAAATGTTCTCAAGAGGCTCTATTTATAGAGTTTCAAGAATGAATTTGAATTTCAAAAACATTTGACTTCAGCCTAACAATCAAGGAGATGAGATAATTGAGAGAGCAAAATCAGGAAGTTAAAACGCAGCTGATATTCGACTCCCAAGGGAGGTAGTCGACTCAGAGTGAGTTTTCACAGAAAAATGCTCTCACAGCTTGTAGTCGACTCCCTACTTTGGTAGTCGACTCCCAGATCATGTTTTCACTGAAACTCAGTTAAAGAATAAGTACTCAACTCCTGCGTGTTTGGAGATTGACTATGAAGATTAAATCAAATAGCTATGCTCTCAAAGAGTTGTAAAACGAGTTTTAAAAAAAAACTTTTGTTTCGAAAACGTTTTGTATGTGTGCAATAAAACTTGGCTTTAACATATTCCTAAAAGACCAACTCATACACTTAGACTTAAATGAAGACTTCTGAAGCCGATCAGATATTGATGAAGATGCGCGCTTCACTTTGATTTTGAGCTTGTCTTTGATTAAGCTTGAGCACTTCCATGAGCTTCATCCTTGAGCATCACTTGTGCTTGACGTAGAGCTATCAATTGTCTTCATCTTCTGAGTGTGGTTGAGCTTCTTTGGAGTATCGTAAAGCTTATATTATTGATCGCACAACCTGCACACTTTAAATAGTGTCAATAGTACACTAACATCATTTGGTGTGCTCATCATCAAAACTACTTAGTGGTGGGATTCATTTTCCCATCACCAAGCACCACCATCCCCTCATCCCCTCTCTCAACCAGAGTGCAACCCCCCTCCATCACCCCATCCCCCGATCTCCCCCCAACCCCAGAATAAAACCAAATTTTAAAATTACAGGTTGGCGGGAATCTTGGCGGGACTCATCGCCGCTTGCATATCGCTCAAGGATCTTGCATTACCTAATCTCGCATCGCTAAGGGCCCACTCTTCCCCTCTCCTTGTTTTTATTATATTTATCATATTGCTTGTGGCACGAGCTCACGATGCCTTGCAGGGCTATCATCAGCTCATCATCATCCTTACCCTCTCCTCCATGTTCCACGGCACCTCCACGCACTTCCACTGCACCTTCACCATGCATTACACGCACATCCACCACCGCCACACCCCATACACGTCCTCCACCCACCCACACAATCACCATCATCTCCAGACCATCAACATCTCAATCTTAGCCACAACACTTCGCCAAAGGATGTTGGCCCACAAGCCGACATCCTCTAGGCATTGCACCACCACTACCACATCCACTTCCACACCCACAGCACTACCACGCACATCCATCCCCACCACCACCACACGCACTTCCACCACACCCACGACACTTCCACACACTTCCACCATACCCACCACTATCACCCTACCATCCCAAACCCCACCTCCTCCACCACTAGCTCCCAAGAAGAGGAAGTCCTCACAGAGGGCCCCCATGCTTGGCCACACACCACCACACGTGTTCCCACCCCATCTCCACCATCATCTCCTTCACCCCCATATGCCAGGAAGAAATGTCAGGCTGCTAGCTCCTCAACAGGGACACGAGCCCCCTAGTCAGCCCATACCCACAGCACCACCCATGCCACCCCCACAGCCCGAGACGCCCCCTAGAGACCTACGACTTCACTTTTAAAGACGATGCTCATCGTCATGCTTTTGCCGATCTCTCTAGGTACCCGGTCGTTTCGACCAAATTCGCCGATCTAGGAGCCTTAGAGCAACTAGGCATTTTGCCCGGGGTTAGGCAACTGTATGCGAACATGTGCTGGGAGCATTTTCTAGGGCTTCAGGTGAAGACTTACATTCGCTTGACCCTAGAGGCCCTCAGCTCACTTCAACGTACCGACACAGGGATTGCATTCTCCATACTAGATATGGAGATGGAGTTCACTTACGATGGACTCCGAAATCCTATTCTAGTGGACCGCAGTCCCCGATGTCGGGACCGCCTGTACCCACGGCTCAGATACTCCCCCTCCTATTTACACTACATGCTATTGGGAGAGGATTTTCGGTTTTCCTTCCTTCAACACTAGTCGATCGAAGGCCTTCTTGATCATCCACCTCTGTCGTAGGCTAGCCTAGCGCCACCATGCCACCACCATGCTATGCATGAACAAGCCTGGGACTATGTCCTCTGTCTTGCTCGTCCTTTTGTGGGGCAGGACCCTCCCTTACGAGGCACTACCAGATGGAACCTTTTGCCCCTCCTACTCTATTGATCACGCATAGATCTTCTGTGACCGTTTATGTTGGGCTGCTACTTTGTAGAGGGGCCCCATCTGTTGTGGTGGATTTTTCACCATCGTCGCCCTTAGGGCCAACCTAGACCTCCCCGAGGATCTTCTTAAGGCGATGGGCCCTACTACCCTATCCTTGTGTGTGCTTATGTACATGCAGATTATTAGGGCCCATGGTGATCGACACTGGGCATATCTTCACGGGCGATATAATGCCAATTATTTGTTGCTCCCGAGCCTAGAGCAAACTGTCGTGGCCCCTCAGCGGATTGAGTGGATCCTCTCCAGGCTGGAGCGCATCCTGCTAATTTACGAGCTAGAGCCCGATGATGAGCAGGTTGCCCAGCAGCAGCCTGCTCAGCAGCCGGGCGTCGCTTCCCCATATGTTAAGGAGCCACCCTACACCCTGCCCCAATCTGAGCCTGTAGTGGCCCCTTCTATCTCCACATCTGTTGAGGGCCATACCACATCTGTTGCGCCAACTATTTTTGATTCTGTCACCGATCTGCATGTCTACACTTTTGCAGAGGACCCAACCCTATCAGCTGAGGCCCTCATTTCTGATCTGCTAGCTGATCCTCCTGTCCTCACCTCATCACTACCACCTGAGACCACACCGGTGCGTTTATCCCTTACCGTACCCATTCCTAGCATTGTCTCAGTCATTCTGATGGAGAGTGTGGTGGTTTCTATCACCACAGATGCTGCCACCACCTTTGTCGTATCTGTACCTACCCTATCCTCACCTGCACACACATTGGCCTCGACCTCTACTCCTATCTCCACTGTTGTTGTCACCATTGCCCCACTATCTGCACAGCCTACACTCCTGACGCATCCCTTTTTCACCACACGTGGCACATCTTCTAGGGGAACGTCCAGCAGCTCCCGTCCCCCCGACATTGCAGGTCGATTATATGGGGTGGAGTAGGCTGTACTTGAGTTCTGCAGAGCCATGCGGATAATCACTGATCTTAGACAGTGGAACAGGGAGAAGCTGGACCGTATCCTTCACCTTCTTCAGCCACCACCCCGGGTGGTTGTGCTGCCTGATTTTTATCTTCTCGTTGTCCCAGTGTCTCCCCTCTTATCATTATGCTCATATTTCTTTTTCGGGACCCAGCTTAGTCCAGCTTGGGGTCGTCACCTTTTGGCGTCGATTTTTGTTGTCCAAGTGTACATACTGTACATACGATGCATCATCATCATCTCCATTTTCGTATACATGCATACTGTACATACGCATATGCATATTTTATACCTTCTTTTATCTTTCATCATACCCACCCACCCACTAGCATCATTTCCCGTCTCTATACACGTGTTCTCAGCAGTGAGGACACTGCTGTGTTTAGCTTGGGGGATGAGCGTTATCGCTTTTTACTTATTCTTTTTCCTTATTCCCATTTTTAGTTCCACTTCCACCCCATTGTTTTCCTTTTTATCATCATTTATATTTTTTTCTTTTCTTGTTTGTTCGCATGCATGTTTTTCATTTCTTTCTCTTTCTCTTTTAGACTAAAGATGATTCTCTTATGATTGCACTATAAGCTGCGCGCACTCAACTTATCTGCTTTACACACTCACGTGGGATTCATCATAGTCTATTATGCGTCATCACATATTTATATAGAATGGATTATGATTTTTGAACTCCATGTCTCCGTGTGTTAGAGATATTCCTTGATTAGGATGCATTTTAATATGCTTTTCCATGCTTTAAATTCATATTCTCAAAACGAGTATTCTCGAAACAGTTGAGTTTAAAATGCATGATTACTTTAAAATTTAATGAAATTTGCATGATTGTGTGAAAACCTATATTTTCATAATGGATGGTAGTTCAATTGGGTTTGGATAACCCACGACACTTAAAGTGGTGTCTATTAGATATTTTGACACCGAGCCATGTCCCAATTCTATGTTTTTTATTTTTTGTATATAGACAATTGTGATCCATGATCGTGCTTTGCATGCCATCACGTTTATGTGAGTTTGCAAAAATCCCAAAAAATTGAAAAAATCACAAACCAAAAAATTATTACATACGAATAATATGCCCGAGGGGTTCTTCGTAACCTGATGCCCTAAGACCATCTGGTCTGGGATGCATATGCCGCCTCTTATATATATTGGGTTATCTCGTGTATATAAGAAAATAAAAGTATGTATATATAAAGAAAATTGAATAGCCAAAAACAAATGTAAAAAGAAAAATCCCACATCTTTATCTCACTTTCTATATAGAATAGAGACATGGCAAGGTCGATGATTTCTAGGGATAGTGAAAGAGTTTAGTATGGTGATTTCTGGATTTAATTGAACGTAACATCCTCATTTATGAAAATTAATTAAAATCATCTTGCATGCTTGAATTAATTGATCATGGTACTATTCGCTGCTTAGAGAATGAGTTGTGGAGATTTAGGCTCGAACCATGGATTCTGTATATTGATTGCATGCTACAATAGGAATCTCCCTCTAACTTCATATCATATATTCGAGTTCATGCCATTCATTTAAAAATCCATTCTATGTACATTCTTTGCTAGACTTGATGAATCCTCATAACTAGTGTGTTTTAAATTATAAAGTTGAAGTGTTGTTGCATGCTATGAGATGAGGAGATGATTTAGTCGCCTTTCTTATTTTCGACTTCCTTTTTCACTTCGTTGTTTTTTCCCTCTGGTGAACCTCTTATTCGTCATCCTCGAGGACGAATAAGAGGTAAGCTTGGGGGATTTTGTTGTGTCTATATTTTCCATATTTTTATCATGCATTCCCATGTCGTTTCGATCACTCGAATCCATATTTCTGTATTATATCATGTTTTTCTCAATATTCTTGATCCTTTCGATGTTTTATGTGTTTTTAGGGAATTCGTCATGATTCAGAGCGATATGGGGTTCTGGGCACAACATCGACGCCAAAGCCCGCCTCGCCTTGCTACGATGACCCAAGGATGCCAAAGAAGTGAAGGAGAGGAGTAGAAGAAGAGAGAAGAAGAGATGAGGAGTAAAGAAGAGGAGAATGGAGAAGAGAAGTTGAAGATGGAAGACCCATGCCAGATCGCTCAGCCTAGTGCAAGATGCACTCAGCCAAGCTGTGACATGCCAAAGAGCAACCAGATCTTACAAGAGGGTGTTCAGCTGAGCGACAAGCCTGCTCGGTTGAGCGACCAGCCTGCTCACCCGAGCTAGCCATCAGAGGAGCCCAACAAATGTAAGGCAACGGCTCTGTTAAATTGGAAATTAATTTGCTCGACTGAGCGACATGACGCTCGGGTGAGCGACTCAACTCGCTCGTCCGAGTAGCCCTTCTCAAAGAACCAAGGCAGAGCACTACACAATGCACTGCTCGACTGAGTGAGCACTGTGCTCAACCGAGCGGTAGGTCGACAGACTCCAAATTGACTTAAATTAATGGGTTTCGGGTTGGTTTTTGATCGCCCCAAAATGCAACCCAAGAGCACAACCAAAAACTTGGTCGGCCCCGGATATACACCCGGAGAGCGATTGTAGTTTTACCGCAAGCACACGGTCAAGTGGCGAGCGGGTGTCGAACACGAGGAGGTGGTGTTGGCTCCAATCTATCCTAGGTTGGTTGGACTACGAATGTTTTATTGGTGGAGATGGTTATGGAATGATATAATGGAAATGGTGGTGGATGTCGGTGTCGGTGATAAAGAAGTTGGGTAAAATATCGATTCAAATATAAGATAATAAAAGTGTCTAGGGCTAGGGAATCCCCACTACGGATCGTCATACGTCATTGTAAATAGTGAATCTCAATATTACTAGACTTGTGTTGAGGTGAACTAGTCGCAACTAAATGTAGAACCAAGCTCACGCTCTCGTGCTATTGCCGGTCTATAGCGAACCTAGGATAGGGCCCAATCTCTTGCAAACCCTAGCCTAAGCCACTAGCATTAGGATCGACATCATCGTTCAATCGCCCTTCGAGCCCACTCTCGTGCAAACTCGAGTTACGATCTAGGTTGTGATAGTTCGTATTCGTCCAATCTCTTGCAAACGAATATGGGTATAGATTTATAATAAAAATCCTAGCTTTGGTCCAATCTCTAGCAAACCAAGTCTAGAGAATCTCGATTATAAACCTAAATCTAATATCTAGGCCTTCCCATCGATTAGAATCCAATCTCTTGCAAACCCTAGATCGATGGAAATCCCTAGCTATCCGTAATAAATCAATCACAACCTAACCTCCTAACAATTCTAGAAATTTAGAAATTTATTCATCACAATTATGAAATTAGATCCATCGGGTTCATCCCCATGCCCTAGAACATCAAATCTACTCAAGCATATCAACAACAATGGAGAAATCGATAAAAACATTGCTTGCATACAAAAAGATAGAAAAACAAAGATTCAAATAAAAAGAAGAAAATACTTAGCTTGATGAAGATCTTCAATCCAAGATACAAGCTTTTAGATCCAAGAGGGGGCCTGGGGCATGGCCGAACCTCTCAAATAATCCTAAGAAAAACATATGGGGACTTAAGAAAACATAATGGGGGTCCCCTCTAATGGTGGCTACAAAAACCCTTTTATATCCCCCCAAAACCCTAGGAAATAACCCTAGAAAACCCCTCAATTTCGTGACCAAAAACAGCCCAAACCGCAACTTAAAATCTGGGCCCGCCGCCGACTCGGCCGAGTGGAAAATGTGACTCGGCCGAGTGGAAATTCCTGCACTGCAGTGTCAACTTGCAGAAATTCTCCAGATTTCATCCGACCTCCGATTGGCGCGTTCTTGGTGGAGCTGGAACCGTCATGAAGTCTACTATCTATAAATAATATGAAAAAATACTCTGATTACTGGAATGATAGAAGATTTCAAAAGAGTGGGAGGCTGTCTGAAAATCTGGGCGCTGCGTGTCCTCGGCATCACTCGGCCGAGTTGACTTCTCTACTCGGTCGAGTGGGCTTCTCTACTCGGCCGAGTGACAGACCCTGTAAAATTCCAGTAAGTCGGGGGTCTTGGGGGGTCTGTCTTCGGAGGTGACTCGGCCGAGTCGCTTTACTCACTTGGCCGAGGGGCATTCGGTACTCGGCCGAGTCGGAACCGTCAAAAGCCTGTACATTTCCAGTAAGTCGGCCTCTTTTGATGGTGGATTTCACATGCCACTCGGGCGATGCGATCTTCATACTCGGTCGAGTGGGATAATCGTCCCTCGGCCGAGTGCACGCCCAATTCCTTCTGTTGGAGCGTGTCCGGTCGGGTCGGCTGAGTGGTCTTCTTGCTCGGCCGAGTGAGTGCTCCACTCGGCCGAGTGGCATGCTGTAAATGCCCAATCTTCTCCGTTTCTCCTCCTCGTCGCTCCTACGGAGTTTCTTCTTCTTCCACCTATCTCCCATCACCGAATAGCCCTCAAAAGAGCCTTGGGTGACGCTCCGGAGTGGGTGCAAGTCCCTTAAGCTCATATTTGCTCCCGATCGCTCCATATTTCCTAAAATCCGACAAAAACAAGAAATAGTGAAAAGTAACACAATATCGTCGAATACTCGTGAAAATTGCAATATGAGCAATCGAAATGGCGTGAAAACATGCAGAAAAAAGGTGAAAAATATGGAGTGATCAAAATCCCCCAAGCTTACCTCTTACTCGTCCTCGAGGAAGATAAGTAGAGAGACGAACTCGGGAGATGAAAATAAAGAAAATGAAATGAAAAAGAAAGAACACGAGGTGGAAGGGGTCGCTAGATTATTCTCTCAGATCTCAAGCCATAAGCTACACATCACGATAACTTGGAAAATACGAATCACATGCTATAAGGATTTCATATCTTACTTAGACATGATACTTGCAAGCTTTTAAAAACAATAAGAGGGACTCTCTAAATTCATACAATCAATTCATATCTACATCACGCATTTCATAGAATTTAATATACAAATGTTGGCGATGCATTTTTCAATCAAAAGTTATAAGTGAAGCGTATAAGATACACACCAAGCATGCAATAGAGAATAGAATAAGAGTCATGGCATTCACATATTTATTTCAAATCATGAAAAATCCCCATATCTAATATATTTTGCAAAGTTTAAGCATTATCGAATATTCCCATTCATGCACGTCTCCACTCTAATGTCATACTCACTCATATGGTCAAATGAATTCGCCCCCCCCCCCAAGCTTAGCTTGAGGCATCGCATCTAAAGGAATATGATAGTGGAAAATGGGATTTTTGCCTTGGTTTTCCCAAGTGTTTTGTGGCTCCAATAATGAGATAGAGAAATATTTTTTTTTCTTTTGGACTTTGTTTCTCATTTTTCTTCTTGGATTTTTGTAGGAGCTATATGATTTGTATTTTTGGATTTTGGCTCCTTTTTGGCTTTTTGGACTTTTTGGGCTTTTTGGAGCTAACATTTTCTTTTGTGGGGATTTTTGGGAAATAGATGCGATATAAGTAGCTTTAGGAGGTGAACTCAAGTGACATGTAGAGAATAAAAAGATATATGTGGAGAAGGAAGTAATTTAACACTTGGTTCACTCTAAGATGTGCACGATCGGTTCAATAAGATAATACATCAACTAAAACTCATATGTAAGCATGGATATTCTCAATCATCTCAATAAAAAGTGAAGTCAAGCGGTAAAGCGCACAATCATATCAAGCATGCAACAGAGGGTGAATAAGACAATAAAACTGATGCTTCAGATATACTAATGATGCGTGAATCTTGGTGCATATCCAACAAAAGCATACTAAAGTCTAATCCATGCATTCAGTTTCAATTAATATCATGCATTCATGTAGAGGAATCATCAAAAGAAATGGGTTTGCAAGCATATGTGAATAGCAAGACTATAAAATACTCTAAATAGCATGGCAAGGAATAATAAGCATCGTGATGGTTGCTAAAGAAATAAGAGATATCATCATAAGGAACGTATCTAGCAAAAGAAGAGAAAGGAAAATAAAGAAATAAGAAAAAAATAAAAGATAGGAAGGAAAAGAAAAACAAGCACACAACATGATGCATGAACACACATAAAAGGAAAATAAGATGGAAAATTCAAAAAGATGATACAAAATTTTGAAAAAATTCTAAAAAAACCCTAAAATAAAGTAAAAATGCAACTAATGCATCTAAATGGCATGGAAATGCACTCCCTCAAGCTTAAACTTCACATTGTCCTCAATATGATCATAATGACAGAATATGAGGAACAACGATAAATATGAAGGAGGTGAATGAAAAATGATGAAATGAATGACATGAAATCCTAATGCAACTACATGCACATGCAATGATGCATGAGAGCGCTTTCCCCCAAGCTTATGCTAAACAATCCTATTCAAATGACTTAATCAAAAATGTCATGGATTTGCAAAGCGTGATCAAGTCAAATGAATAAGAAAGTAAGTTTTTACTTGAAAGAAATGCTCGAATGTGGTGAGCAAAAGGATGTGACACATCAAAATATGGAGAGAGCAATTAATATTTATAGTGGGTTTGTGGTGTAAAAATTTTTGTTGCCGTCATAAGAGGTGATATTTATTCAATCAATCTATACTATCCTCTCGCTGTCGAGAGAATTCGAGTTTATTGAAAGCATAAAAATTTCTAAAATACTGGATTGATATCACCTATAGCAAAAGGCGGATCCAGTATCTTTGCCGGTGCAGGCAACTGCTCCAACTACTCCTTCCGTGCCTCTGCTAGACGCGTATGTCCACGGACTCCATCAGACTCCAGCAATGCGGCTTCCAGCATCTCTCCAAGGACTCCTCCTGTACCCTGCAAGAGATAAGCCGCATCAATCTGATGTGGATAATTCTTCCCCAAAATAAATGTATTCCAAAGAGGGTCATCAACATAAGTATTTAAAATTAAAAACGGTTGACAACACTTCCCTGGAAATAAATCTCTACTCTCATATACCACGTCGATCAACTCCTCGTTGTTCGCCTCGGGTTGTTCAGGTAGCTTCGGCATATAAGCATGGGTTTCATCAGGCAACTCCTCATCATCGTCAGACTTATCCCATCGCACCTCCTGATCATAATCAATAGCATCCATTGGTGCTAACTCCTCGCTCTCCTCCTCGTATACGTCCCATCATACCTCTTGATCATATGTACATGAATCCTACAAAAGGTGCAATGAGTAGTCAAAATCTGAACCATAGTAAACATCATACACGGGAGGGGAAGCTAATGTAAGAAACGAGGGGGTAACGAGATCTCCCTGAATGGGGGCCATAAGCTCCGTGGGATAGTCCTCGGCGTCAGTGGCAGGGTGGTCCTCTGAGGGATGCTCGGCCTCTGTAGAAAGTAGAGGTGGCTGCGGTAGCTCAAAAGGAGGAGGGTAATGCTCGGGATCCTCATGAGTGGTTGTGTCCTCGTCCCAATACAAGACCTCCTCGGTGACAAGGTCTGGCTCCGCATGTACGGCCTCCTCAAAAGCAAGCTCTGGCTAATGTGGGTGGCAGGGGGAGCGACGATGGCACAAGCTGATTCTGCAGTATCGGGTGTTGCGGTCTCGTCGGGGGTGACAATATCAAAGCGCATAATACCTCCCCCAAGCTGAACGTGGACATCCTCCTCAGGCTCCTCAGGTATAGAAGGCAATGTAAACGTCATCATCTCCTTTTCATGGCTTCTTCTTCGTCTTTGTCCTGGAGCTCGAGGCACCCGATTGCATGGCTTGGCCTCCTCAATAGTAGGTGCAGGTGGCTCTATGGGCTCATGTATCTTGACCGCGGTATAAAAGTGGGTCTTGTGCCCCTCAATTAGGGCGTAGACTCCATCATCAATTGTGCCTGTGGAAGAGATACGATGAGTAATAAAGTTTTGAAATTCAAGCTCAAAAGGATCACCTGCCGTTATTGTCAATGGACCGGAATTTCGAACTACGTCGACAATGTTTCTCAATAGATCCATATATGTGTCCTCCTTTGACAGTTCAGATGTCTCTATTTGTGGAGTGTTGATGGTGTAAAGGTGGACATGATCACCTTCAAGTGAAGCATACACTCCATCTATGATAGTACCTGCGCTAGAGACATTAGCCATAACAAAATCGATGAATACTTGGTCGTATGGTTTACTTACCCATAACAAAATGCAACCCAAGAGCACAACCAAAAACTTGGTCGGCCACGGATATACACCTGGAGAGCGATTGTAGTTTTACCGCAAGCGCACTGTCAAGTGGCGAGTGGGTATCGAACACGAGGAGGTGGTGTTGGCTCCAATCTATCCTAGGTTGGTTTGACTACGAATGTATTATTGGTGAAGATGGTTATGGTGTGATGTAATGGCACTGGTGATGGATGTCGATGTCAGAGATAGAGAAATCGGTCAAATATCGATTCAAATACAATATAATAAAAGATGTCTAGGGCTAGGGAATCCCCACTGCGGACCGTCATACATCATTGTGAATAGTGAATCTCAATATTACTAGACTTGCGTTGAGGTGAACTAGTCACAACTGAATAGAGAACCAAGCTCACGCTCTCGCGCTATTGCCGGTCTATAGCAACCTAGGTTAGGGCCCAATCTCATGCAAACCCTAACCTAAGACGCTAGCATTAGGATCGACATCATCGTTCAATCACCCCTCGAGCCCACTCTCGTGCAAACTCGAGTTACGATCTAGGTTGTGATAGTTCGTATTCGTCCAATCTCTTGCAAACGAATATGGGTATAGATTTATAATAAAAATCCTAGCTTTGGTCCAATCTCTTGCAAACCAAGTCTAGAGAATCTCGATTATAAACCTAAATCTAATATCTAGGCCTTCCCATCGATTAGAATCCAATCTCTTGCAAACCCTAGATCGATGAAAATCCCTAGCTATCTGTAATAAATCAATCACAACCTAACCTCCTAGCAATTCTAGCAATTTGGAAATTCATTCATCAAAAATATGAAATTAGATCCATAGGGTTCATCCCCATGCCCTAGAACATCAAATCTACTCAAGCATATCAACAACAATGGAGAAATCGATAAAAAACATTGCTTGCATACAAAAAGATAGAAAAACAAAGATTCAAATAAAAAGAAGAAAATACTTAGCTTGATGAAGATCTTCAATCCAAGATACAAGCTTTTAGATCCAAGAGGGGGCCTAGGGCATGGCCTAACCTCTCAAATAATCCTAAGAAAAACATATGGGGACTTAAGAAAACATAATGGGGGTCCCCTCTAATGGTGGCTACAAAACCCCTTTTATATCCCCCCAAAACCCTAGCAAATAACCCTTAAAAACCCCTCAAATTCGTGCCCAAAAACAGCCCAAACCGCAACTTAAAATCTGGGCCCGCCGCCGACTCGGCCGAGTGGAAAATGTGACTCGGCCGAGTGGAAATTCCTGCACTGCAGCGTCAACTTACAGAAATTCTCCAGATTTCATCCGACCTCCGATTGGTGCGTTCTTGGTGGTGTTGGAACCTTCATGAAGCCTACTATCCATAAAAAATATGAGAAAAATACTTTGATTATTGTAATGATAGCAAATTTTATAAGAGTGGGAGGATGTCTGAAAATCTGGGCGCTGCGTGTCCTCGGCATCACTCGGCCGAGTTGATTTCTCCACTCGGTCGAGTGGGCTTCTCTACTAGGCTGAGTGACAGACCCTGTAAAATTTCAGTAAGTCGGGGGTCTTGGGGGGTCTGTCTTCGGAGGTGACTCGGCCGAGTCGCTTTACTCACTCGGCCGAGGGGCATTCGGTACTCGGCCGAGTCGGAACCGTCAAAAGCCTGTACATTTCCAGTAAGTCGACCTCTTTTGATTGTGGATTTCACATGCCACTCGGGCGATGCGATCTTCATACTCGGTCGAGTGGGATATCGTCCCTCGGCCGAGTGCACGCCCAATTCCTTCTGTTGGAGCGTGTCAGGTCGGGTCGGCTGAGTGGTCTTCTTGCTCGGCTGAGTGAGTGCTCCACTCGGCCGAGTGGCATGCTGTAAATGCCCAATCTTCTCCGTTTCTCATCCTCGTCGCTCTTACAGAGTTTCTTCTTCTTCCACCTATCTCCCATCGCCGAATAGCCCTCAAAAGAGCCTTGGGTGACGCTCCGGAGTGGGTGCAAGTCCCTTAAGCTCATATTTGCTCCCGATCGCTCCATATTTCCTGAAATTCGACAAAAACAAGAAATAGTGAAAAGTAACGCAATATCGTCGAATACTCGTGAAAATCGCAATATGAGCAATCGAAATGGCGTGAAAACATGCAGAAAAAAGGTGTAAAATATGGAGTGATCAGTTTTCTTGTAAAACCTGAACCCAAAATGTTTTGTAAAAATAGTGAACAATTTTTAGAGTAGGTTAAGCTGGATTTTTCTGTAGCAAAACACTTAGAGCTATTTTAGGAGCTCTCTCTTGGTAATCTCTTTTGCAATCTATTTTCTTATTTGTGATTGGATTTCCTTGATTTCATTACCTTTGCTCTTATTTCTCTTACTCTCTACATTGAAATTAATTTCATGCATTATGATCGGTTAGATATGCCTATCTCTATTGCTATCATATTTAGAGCTTGTGCCATTCTAGAGTAGTGGGTTTCTAGGGCTTAGGGAGGATCCATAGGAGCTTAGGGATTGGATGTCGGGTTAAACCTCTGTTGGATGAATGTAGAGTCTCCCTATGGTGATTTGAACAAGGGTTTTGGGGGATTAGCCTTAGGATTGGAGGACTGAAAAAGCGACTATGTATCCTAGGAAGAATCCCCACGAATCCAATTTGGGATTAATGGTTGTTTTCTCGCGCTCATGAGAGTGACCTGAGAGCCGGGGGCGACCACGTACTCCCAATCACTACCGGATGACTACGGAAGTCGCTTGACACTAGAATCAACCACATAATGGCATCGCATTCTGTAGAGTACGCAAGTGCATATGGATTGCAAGGCAGGGCCCAAGTGTCAAGCGTAATGCACGCATTCCTGTATGAAGCCGATTGCGAGAGCATGGCCCCGTATAAGGATGTGTTAGACGAGCATGACGACGAAATTCTAACACCCGTTCCCATCTCCAGATGTGGCACTCCTACCCCAATCCATTGTTCGACGGAGGGTCAATTGACCGGAAATCCATTACCAAAGGCCCTAGCAGGGAATCCCGAGAGCCCTAGATGTTTAATATATACTCTATTCCACTTCCTTCAACCAACCAAAAAAATCACATGTGACAATCCCAACCACACATTCTCCTCCTTCCACAAAAACCTAAGCGTTAGACGATCGCCTCCCTAGGGTTTGACAATCTATACATACCATAATACACTGTCCACTTGCATTGTTCTCGTCCGTGCATCGCGGGTGAGGAACAGCTACCCTGCTCGAGTGAGCGGCATCCTCTGCCAATACCAAAGGATTGGAGCCCATAATGGAGATCGGCCGAGCTCTAGGGCATGCTCGGCCGAGCTGCCCCTTTGCCAAGACTCGAGAGCTGGAGCCATAAGAGAGAGCTCGACCGAGCAGCTACCTCGCTCGGCCAAGTGCCTTGCCGATAGCCCTTTAATTTTAGGTTTCCTTATTGGGATTTGGTTCAAATTCTGGGTATCCGTAAATTTTGGGGAACTTGTATAAATGTGATCGAAAATTAGGTTAGGATTTGGCTTTTTTTGCTTAGATTTTGTGAGCTGTTGCCCATGGAGAAAGGAACTTTTGTTTCCTATTCCTCGATCCGATCATTGGTAAACGGTTAGAATTTTACTCTTTTAATATATTCTCGTATTGTTTGCGATTATTTATCATTTGATATTACTTTCATTATGTTTGTGATGTCTGGAATTACTCTCTATATCGTTTTTGTTATTGTTGTTATCTCTGTCTGAATAGTGCCTTTCTATGGTTTAGGGATGAACCTAGGGTCCTAGGGATTGATTATTAGTTTACCCTTAGTTGAATGAACCTAGGGTTGCATTATGATAGTTTGAACACAAATTTTGGGGGATTAGCTCTAGAATTGGAGACCGTGAGAACGACTCCATATTCTAGGAAAAATCCCCATGAATCTACTTAGGGATTAGCGGTCGCTTTCTAGGGCTCGTGATCACGAGAGTGCCTCGTGCACTAGGGGTGTTTTCTAATCCCCAATCCGCTAGTCGGTAACTACAAGAGTAGCCTGACTGCTAGAACCAATCATGGTGTAGTATCCCAACCGTAGATCATGAGTGTGGATACAGATTGTGATATGGGAATAGTGTCAAGCGTTATGCACGTATCCCTATACGAAGCTGATCTCGAGAGCAGGGCTGAGTATAGAGATACATTAGCCGAGTAGGACAACGAGAGTTGACTATCGTTCCCATTTTTGGATGTGACACTCTTACCCTTATTTATAATTCAATGAAAGATCCTTAACCTAATATCCAAACCTGGAAGACCTAGTGGGGATTCCTGATTGTCTTAGATTTATTAAAATCTTGTTAAACAATCTTTCATGACAACCAATCATTCGTGACAACCCCTTGACCACGTATTCTCCTTTTACCAACAAGCTAAACAATAAACAACTGCCTCCCCATAGTTCGACATTGTTTTTATACTGCACAACTGCACACTTGTGGTGATTCATGCCTCCGGGTGTAAATCCTGAGCCGAACAGCCCTCGATCATGTAGCTGACTAGCCTGCGAGATCGTATAGCTCACTGGCCCCCGATTGTACAGCTGATAAGCCCGCGAGTGCCAAATTAAATTGATATAGATATGCATGCAAGGATAGAAGTCTAATTTTTTTGTATATATGTTTTGCATGTGTGATTAATTTAAGAAGGTGATCTTCAAATCTCTTAACAAATATCTCACTGTTTTGCATTTCTTGTCTTGCTCAGAGATGAACAAGAGTTTATCTTGAGGGAATTTGTTGAGCGTTTATATTATACATATTTTCTTCCCTTTTCTCATGCATTTTTAGGTAGTTATCTGCATATTTCATGCATTTCTCGCTTATTTTCGTTTATTTTCACTCATCGGGGATGTTTTGATATTTCAGGATAAAAGAGCACAAAATGATGCAAAGAGACGATGGGATAAGGAGCAGAAGTGAACGACGAAGATCGAAGACAATTGGGAGAAGAGAAGGGGCAAAAACATAAGGCATATAGCCGTGCGTGTAAACGCCCGGCCATGCCTTCATTTCAGCCTAAGGAAAAGGAGGAGCAACTTCAGCGGCATGGCTGTGCGACTTCAGTGTAGGGCCATGTCTTAATGATTACAGAAGAGACTTTCTGGCCCCTCAGCAGACATGTCCGTGCCGATTTGCGGCACGACCATGCGAGCTGACGTGCCTAGTGTTAGTTCTTGGTTTCAAGACTAATGTTATTTTGATGATGATCAATACATTATGTTAGTGTGCTAATCAATCTTATGTTTTAGTCTCAGTTTATCTTAATGATTATACGTTGATGAGACAAAGCATAAGGCTTGGAGGATATTACAAGGGATATCTTAAAGACCTCCAAGAGTGATGTAGTGCTCAAGCTTGTATGAAGTCATGAAGATCATCTAATGAAGCCAAAGCTTGGAGCGTGATGATGGATGGACATCTAGAGGAGCATTGCCAGAGCTTGGAGCTTGATGAAGGGAAGCTCATCAAGGAGTGCCAAAGCTTGGAGATGATGGGGAGCATCAAGGTTTTGTGAGCTTGAAGACTTAGACTCTAGGAGATGCAATTTGTAATCCATGTAATTTCTATTACTTGCATTTCTCTTTTTGAGTCTAGGATTTTTGTAATGCCTTGATTGATGGTCGTACTCTCATGCATTTACATTTAGGTTCATCTAGCCCAAAGACTCGTTTGGAGTCTCTGGCTCTCCTGCAGTCGCCTGCTGAAGGTTTTACAGTCGACTGGGTGATTTCTGGTCGCCTGTCGAGCCTTCTACAGTTGGATGTGATGCTCTGCTCAAGTCAAATTTTCTATTGACTCATCTTGAGCTTTTCGCATCAGTCGACTGATGTTCAATTTACAGTCACCTGTACTCTTACAGTCGCCTGTGAATTGGTCGACAGTCGCCTGTGCGCTTCTTGCATTATCTGGGTTTTTTCCCATGTTGCAAGACAGTCGCCTGTTGCTGTTTTTACAGTCGCCTATATATTTACAGTCGCCTGTGAAATGGCCTTCAGTCGCCTGCGAAATATGCATCTCTATCTGACTTTTCTCCATCTTATACAGCAGTCGACTGATGAAGGTATTACAGTCGCCTGTCTATAAGACAGTCGACTGTATTATTGACATCAGTCGCCTGTGTGCTTAACTGGAGAAAGAGTGCAACTATCTGTTTCTTTTCCATCCCTGCTGCAGTCGCCTGATAAAGGATATACAGTCGACAGTCTGCTTTTCAGTCGCCTGTGTAGTCTTCTACAGTCGACTGTCCTGGCTCAGATTATAGCCGTTGGGATATTTTCTAGCCGTTGATCAGTTGACTGTCAAATGATCATCAGTCGACTGTTTTTGCCGTAAACTGCCAAAATCTAGCCGTTGCAGATTTCTTTCCTTTTGGTTTTTGGCTGTGTTTATAGGCTCTTCTTGGCTTCCTATATATAGGGATTGGCTTAGTTCATTTAGAACTCTTGAATGGGTTAGGAATTCATAGAAGATCATTTAATCTCTTCTATAAGCCACTCCTCCCCCATTCCCTCATTAGAGCTTCAATCTTATGCTATAGCATCTAAGCTCTAGAGAATTTCTCCAAGGGATTTCAATCTCATTCCTTTTCTTGGAGAACATCTTCTCTTCATTTCATACACTCAAGTGAGAAGTGTTAGGATTCATTCCTAGCAGAGAGAAAGATCATCAAGTGCAATCAAAGCTAATCTCAAGCACTTGGTCATTCACTTGCATGCCTTCTTCTTCACATTGGTAAGATCATATCAAGGCATAGGTAAGTGTTGTTTCGTTTTGGTTTATGTTCGAAACCCTATTTCTCTTTGTGGGATTAGGATTCTCTCTTTGTGGGAGGTTGTCTCTTTGTGGGACTAGGGAATTCTCTTTGTGGGAATTAACTCTCTTTGTGGGAGTTCTAGTGTCCTAGTGTAGGGCTAACGCTAATTCTCTGAGTGGGAGTTAGTGATTCTTTTGGTGGGAGTCTTGACCCTCGTGTAGGGTTAGTTGGGTCCTTGTGTAGGGCAAAATCCTCTTGGTGAGGTCTCTCTCTTTGTGGTAGTGTATCCCTTTGTGGGATTTGTATTCACTTCTCTTTGTGGGAATTATAGTGAATATTGGTGTGGCTAGATGTACCCAAGTTTTGGGGAACCAGGGTAAAATCTCTGTGTTTGCGATTGTTGTTGTTGAGCACTCTGTTTAATTTCTGATGCTTATTGTGATTTAATTTTAGTAACTTTTAATTAAGCACTTTGCTTGCTATTACACTATTCACCCCCCTTTAGTGTATGTGTAGCCCCGCAGGGTCCCTTACAGTTGGTATTAGAGCTTTGGTTTGGTGGCTTTTGCAAGCATGACTTCTAAGTCTTAACAACTCCTCTCCATTCCTCCCGTCTTCAAGGGCAAACACTTCTTAAAATGGAGGAAGAAAATGTTCCAATGGCTTGATGATCACGAGGAGTTAATGTCTATCACTTCGGATGCGCGAGTTTGGAATGTGTTGCAGAAGGCCTTCTCTCCAAAAATTGCTAAGAAAGTAAAGGAGCTCGAGACGGCCGGTGAGATATGGGATTATCTTGATGAAAAGTATGGAGGAGAGGAATCTTGCGATGATGAGAGCATCATTGGTAATGAGGTATCTCATAACTCTCTCATTCAACGTAGTGATTTTATTGAAAATTGTAATGCGTTGTTTATGGACTCTACCAAAGTGAATAATAACAAGCTTGAGAGAGATACACGCACTTCATTATCATCCAAACCTTATGATGATACACAAACCATTGCATTAAATCAAGAAAAGATTACTCTTGATTCACGTGTGTGCATGTTGAGCAAAGAGAATGAGTCTCTTAAAGCTCAAGTAGTGTATGTCAATGAATTTCATAGATCTTTAAAGGAGAGTGCTTTTGCTACTCATAAAGAGGAAATTCATTGTTTGCATGCCGAGAAAGAAGGATTTCTTTCTCAATTGAGTGCCTTGAGAGATGAGAATGCTTCTCTCAAACTCCAAATGGAGAAGATGCACTCGGATAGTGATTACAACATTTTGAGAGATGAGACATTGGCTCTCAAGTCAAAATGTTGTGAGCTTAGCTCATGTTTATCCAAGAGGGATGACAACATTTCTTCACTTTTGAAGAAATGTGAGCTATTGTCTACTCAAATTGAAAATTTCAAATTGAGTAAGAACATGGTTTTGGGATCCTCTTCATTGAAGGTGAACAAACCAAGCTCTTCTCTTAGAAGCACCCAAATAAATTTTATGGGGGAGCATTCTAATGAGAAAGTTACATCCAACTCTTTTGGCCTAAAATCAACTATTATTTCCAAGCCAAAGAGAAATCATGCATTTTTGTATTCCGGTCTTGCATATATTAAGAAGCCTATTCAAAAACATGTTGATATGAATGCTTCTTCTTTGAATGCTATGCATGATTTTTCTACTCATAGGAAATCTCATTATTGCTTGCATGCTAGAATTGATGATAAATCTTTGCATGCTTCACATGTTCCTATGCATGGTAGAAATGCTTGGGTGAATGCTTCTAATGCTAATTTGCATGTTTCACACACGGGGCACGCCAATGTTTATGTTCCACCTCATAAGCGTGCTCCCTCGCCACCTACTCATGCCTTGACCCAACCTCTTCTTAAGAATCCCAAATCAATTTCTTTGTGGATTCCTAAGAATGTTTCTAAGCTTGATAGGAATGCGTATATAGATTCATATGTGCGTAATGTTATATTTTCATATGACTATATACGGAAACCAAACTCCACTTTTGTTTGGTTTCCAATTTGCTAGTTCACTCACTGTGTTATAGATTGCTTGGGTACCATGCTTGTATGTTTACATTTTGTACCCACATTTTTGTGAGTGTGTCCATTCTCCCATGTTTGCATGTTTTGTATGATTATGGGGGAGTATGGAATTTTTGCTTGCTAGCATTATTTTTCCATTCATATGGCACATTATATTTCATTCACATTTTTGTTTGTGCATATGGGATGGTTATTTCTCTTGCCATTGGTTTTCATATTTGGTTATTACCTATCTTTTTGATATGCCAATAGGGGAGAGAAATAGGTTATGTAAAAATAAACATTGTGATTGTTTATGCATTATTATCAATTGGTATGTTTTTGCATAACAACCATCAATATGATTTATGCTTTGCATGTTTATATTTAATGCACATTTGCATATTGATTGGGGGAGTTTTGTTAGAACACATTGTTTATTTCAATGTTTATCATATTTTGACATAATGTATTGTCATCATCAAAAGGGGGGAGATTGTTAGTTCTTGGTTTCAAGACTAATTCTATTTTGATGATGATCATTACATTATGTTAGTGTGCTAATCAATCTTATGTTTTAGTCTCAGTTTATCTTAATGATTATACGTTGATGAGACAAAGCATAAGGCTTGAAGGATATTACAAGGGATATCTTAAAGACCTACAAGAGTGATGGAGTGCTCAAGCTTGGATGAAGTCATGAAGATCATCTAATGAAGCCAAAGCTTGGAGCGTGATGATGGATGGACATCTAGAGGAGCATTGCCAGAGCTTGGAGCTTGATGAAGGGAAGCTCATCAAGGAGTGCCAAAGCTTGGAGATGATGGGGAGCATCAAGGTTTTGTGAGCTTGAAGACTTAGACTCTAGGAGATGCAATTTGTAATCCATGTAATTTCTATTACTTGCATTTCTCTTTTTGAGTCTAGGATTTTTGTAATGCCTTGATTGATGGTCGTACTCTCATGCATTTGCATTTAACCATCTTAGTGAGCCTTAGGATTATCATAGAATCCAACCCAATAGGTTCATCTAGCCCAAAGACTCATTTGGAGTCTCTGGCTCTCCTGCAGTCGCCTGCTGAAGGTTTTACAGTCGACTGGGTGATTTCCGGTCGCCTGTCGAGCCTTCTACAGTCGGATGTGATGCTCTGCTCAAATCAAATTTTCTATTGACTCATCTTGATCTTTTCGCATCAGTCGACTGATGTTCAATTTACAGTCGCATGTACTCTTACAGTCGCCTGTGAATTGGTCGACAGTCGCCTGTGTGCTTCTTGCATTATCTGGGTTTTTTCCCATGTTGCAAGACAGTTGCCTGTTGATGTTTTTACAGTCGCCTGTGAAATGGCCTTCAGTCATCTGAAAGGCGTAAGTGCGAAATATGCATCTCTCTCTGACTTTTCTCCATCTTATACAGCAGTCGACTGATGAAGGTATTACAGTCGCCTGACTATAAGACAGTCGACTGTATTATTGACATCAGTCGCCTGTGTGCTTAACTGGAGAAAGAGTTCAACTATCTGTTTCTTTTCCATCCCTGCTGCAGTCGCCTGATGAAGGATATACAGTCGACTGTCTGCTTTTCAGTCGCCTGTGTAGTCTTCTACATTCTACTGTCCTGGCTCAGATTATAGCCGTTGGGATATTTTCTAGCCGTTGATCAGTCAACTGTCTAATGATCATCAGTCGACTGTTTTTACCGTAAACTGTCAAAATCTAGCCGTTGCAGATTTCTTCCCTTTGGGTTTTTGGCTGTGTTTATAGGCTCTTCTTGGCTTCCTATATATAGGGATTGGCTTAGTTCATTTAGAACTCTTGAAAGGGTTAGGAATTCATAGAAGATCATTTAATCTCTTCTCTAAGCCATTCCTTCCCCATTCCCTCATTAGAGCTTCAATCTTATGCTATAGCATCTAAGCTCTAGGGAAGTTCTCCAAGGGATTTCAATCTCATTCCTTTTCTTGGAGAACATCTTTCTTCTCTTCATTTCATACACTCAAGTGAGAAGTGATAGGATTCATTCCTAGAAGAGAGAAAGATCATTAAGTGTAATCAAAGCTAATCTCAAGCACTTGGTAATTCACTTGCATGCCTTCTTCTTCACATTGGTAAGATCATATCAAGGCATAGGTAAGTGTTGTTTCGTTTTGGTTTATGTTCGAAACCCTATTTCTCTTTGTGGGATTAGGATTCTCTCTTTGTGGGAGGTTGTCTCTTTGTGGGACTAGGGAATTCTCTTTGTGGGAATTAACTCTCTTTGTGGGAGTTCTAGTGTCCTAGTGTAGGGCTAACGCTAATTCTCTGAGTGGGAGTTAGTGATTCTCTAGGTGGGAGTCTTGACCCTCGTGTAGGGTTGGTTGGGTCCTTGTGTAGGGCAAAATCCTCTTGGTGAGCTCTCTCTATTTATGGGAGTTTATCCCTTTGTGGGATTTGTATTCACTTCTCTTTGTGGGAATTATAGTGAATATTGGTGTGGCTGGATGTACCCAAGTTTTGGGGAACCAGGGTAAAATCTCTGTGTTTGCGATTGTTGTTGTTGAGCACTCTGTTTAATTTCCGCTGCTTATTATGCTTTAATTTTAGTAAATTTTAATTAATCACTTTGCTTGCTATTACACTATTCACCCCCCCTCTAGTGTATGTGTAGCCCCGTAGGGTCCCTTACACCTAGAGCTGAAGGATGGAGTGAAAAAGAAGCGGCACGGTCGTGTGCCTAGGGGGCATGGCCATGCGCGTATCGAGATCTCCAGATGACATATACTGCTTGGCGGTGGCATGGTTGTGTGCCTTGTCACACCCCGCTTCCCAAGTATGGAAGGCGAAGACGTGAGAAGGTCCGCTCGGACTTGGAGCTGTGAAGCTGCAGTCCAATAAGCGTCTGTGAATGTTACAAATTGCAGGTTCTTGCAATGTGACAAAACAACAACAATGATAAATAGAAAGCAGACATAGAAATATCCACCAACAACATCCAACAATTATTCCAACATCACAGAGAAAAGTCACAAAAGTACATCGTCTGAACAAAGGCCTGAAGCATGGCCGAATCATAAACAGAGAGATAGGTGCTACGCACCAAAACCTAATAGCAACTACTAAAACAGCTATAACTAAAAGAAGTCTCCAAGTGAGTCTAGGACTGGTCACCAATATCCTCAAACTCAGTCTCTGCGGGAACCTCGAACTCAAAGTCTGCGAACTGCTCGTGCTCTACAACTAACTCTGACTCAGAACCTGACATGTGACACCCAAAGAGAAGAGGTCACATGTCAGCAAAAGTCTCCTAAAGGAAAACGGTGGACTTTTGTCCAAGTTACAAATAAAAGTAAAGCGACTAGCAGTTCTAATATAATGAAATGGCATGACATTAAAAGTATGCAACAATTAAAATGACATGATGAAACAAGCATGCACATCGTAGCAGAAACTACGAAAACACTATTTCACAATTCACGAATCACTAATTTATCACTTTGTGCATAGAGTTTCTGTCATTTGGCTGAAGTGGATATACTGGCTCACTTCTAAGCTCAAGCGACCGTTTAACCCTACCCCTCCACGTGTATCGAGCGTTGGTTTTTCACCAACAACACTGAGCTCGCTTCTGGATCACGAGCCAGGAAGTGTTTTTGGTTTGGCATAGGGTTGTGCCCGCAAAGCAGGTGCATAGCCTCAATAGTTACAATTATTGTAGCGTGTGCTACGCAATTACGAGGGAACAATTTGATGCATGACATGACATGGCAATGAGGAGTTAAAAGTGCGTACTGTTAATTGAAAGTAAACGTGACAGGCAACATGAAATGATAGCAGGGTAAAGGTGTCGGATCTAGCTTCGTTGTCAAGCTAGATCTAGTAAGGGCGTCTAGGCGACTATCATTTCATCACCTAGTCTCTTTTACGCTAGTACACAAATTGGCCTAAAACATGGCCTAAACAAACACATGCAAGTATCCCTTACCTGTTTCCGGTGATATCGGTTGTCGTGGGTTCATCTCGACGAGCGTTACATTACGGTAAGTTCGGTTCGCTGTTTTGGTTCAACATACAGCCGTGTTAGGTCTTTTTCGTCATCTTAAAATATTGAAACAACTTAAGACGTCTAGTATTTTGATTTTATTAGGTCTTCTAGTTTACGATGTGGGTTGTTATAGCATAATAAGGGTAGATCCACTAACCATGATGCAGGAAAAGATCGGGACGCAGCGGCGATGCGTACAATCCCAAAACAACGACGACGTCGGCGTTTGAGGAGCAGACATGGCTGAGGGACGGCAGAACGGCAACTAGAGGTCACCGGAGGGTCTGTGGCTGGCGGGGCTGTCTGCAGTCGAAGGAAGGCTCGCAGCAAGGAGGCTGACTGGCGGTTTTCGACGTGAGCTGGGCGCGTACGGGCTGTCAGAGGCTCCCGTGCATGGAAAAGATGAAGCGCGGCCTGCTGGGTGCATTTGCATGGAGATTTGGGCGGCGTGGGTTGTTGTGTGTGTGTTGGAAGGGAGAAGATGGCCGATGCAGAGGGGGAGGCTACCTGGGTAAGGCTGACGGCGGTTCTGGAGGGGCGCCTGGCGGTGTGGGCTGGGAAGTCGCGGTCTGTGATGTGTGTGGATGGAGATACGTGCGAGGATGGGAGGCTGCAATGTTTCTAGGTGAGGGGGAAGCTGTGGGCTTGCGTGCAAGGCTGCCGGCGTCAAGCTGGGCCGTCGGAGGGTAGTCTCAAGCCGTTGGGATCAGGGTTGAGAGTAGGGTGAACGAGGGGAAAAGGCTGAGAGCTGTTCGTGGGAAGGGCCCTTGGGTTTTAGATTTTTGTATGGGTTGTTTGGGTTTCAAAAGAGCACGTGAGCCTGGGTTGTTGCATTTTCTTGATGGGAGGTGAGAGCTGTTCCCTAGGTTTATGTAGAGTAGGAGGGAGAGAGCAGTACGTGGGGGAGATTTGGTTGCATGTCGTGGGGAGTAGGGTTTGAGAACGTGGGGATGCAGGGGAAGGCCGTTATGATCCTGTAGGATATAGGTTAGGATTTGTGTTTGAATAGTTTAGGGTTGTTTTGATTTCCTGTTTTTTCTAACCGCATGATATAATAGGTTGTAGAATAATTAGTAGTAATAAGTTAAAAGAATTGATTTCATTTTAACAGACTTGATTCTAAAGGATTTTTTTTGTTAAAAAACGTATACTGTGAGAATTTGAAATGCATTTTTTTTGTTTTTTAAAAAATGTTTTATTAATAGATAATAATGTCATAGCAGGTTGGTCCCACAACATCTTAAAATTGAAAAGAAGATATCGGGGCGATCGCGGCTTCGAGAGGATCGTGGGTACGGGGTCCGGTCATGTGTCTGAACTATGGACAAATAATTATAAAACTAAATGAAAAAAAATACACGAACGATAGCAAGAAACACACTAGATACACATGACCGAAAAGTGGTCGTTACATCCTACCCACCTTACAGAAAATTCCGCCCTCGGAATTTCTAACAATGACAGGCCAGGGAATAGATGGAGGTAGCGCTCTCTCATCTCTTTCTCACGCTCCTAGGTAGACTCCCCAGATGAACCATGACGCCACTGCACTCTAACCAGGTCAACGGTCTTATTCCTCAACTGCTTCTGTCGTCTGACCAGAATCTCAACTGGTTGTTGATCATAGGTCAGGTTTGATCGGACCGTGATCTCCGATAAATCCATAGCATAAGATGGATCACTGACGTATCGACGTAATTGAGATACGTGAAACACGTCGTGAACTCCCTCCAGTGATGGCGGCAACGCCAAGTGGTAAGCCACAGCTCCAACACGCTCCAGGACGTCAAAGGTCCAATATACCTCGGACTCAGCTTGCCTCTCTTTCCAAATCGAAAAACTCCTCGATTCGGAGAGATCTTGAGAAAAACATGGTCTCCAGGCTGAAACTCCAATGATCACCGCTTAGCATCTGTCCAATGCTTGAAACGGTCCTGAGCGATCCTCAGCTTCTCCCTGATGTTCCTCACAACATCCATAGCCTCAACAATCATCTCAGGCCCTAACAGCTCCCTGTCTCCAATGTCATCCCAACTCAGTGGCGATCAATATTTCTTCCCATTAAGCGCGGCAAATGGCGACATGCCAATGCTTAACTGGTAGCTGTTATTATAGGAAAACTCTACATGATGAAGATGATCCTCCCAAGATCCCTTGAAGTCCAACATGCATGCTCTCAGCATATCCTCCAAAATCTGAATCGTCCTCTCGGACTGGCCATCTGTCTGCGGGTGGTACGCGGTACTGAAACTCAGACTCGTACCCAGACTCTTCTGTAGACTTTGCTAAAACTGAGATGTGAATCTCGTGTCTCTGTCTGATACGATACTCATGGGGACTTCGTGAAGTCACACGATCTCCTCCATGTATCTCCTCGCTAGTGTTTCTGTTGATTGTCCTACTTGAAAAGGAATAAAGTGCGCAGATTTGGTCGATCGGTCTACGATTACCCAAATCTCATCATTCTGCTTCTGACTTCGAGGTAGTCCAGTCACAAAATCCATAGTGATATGTTACCACTTCCACTCCGGAATCAGAAGCAGTTGTAGCAACCTTGTTGTACACTGATGTTCCGCCTTAACCTGCTGACATACCAAACACTTGGCAACGCTCCATGCCACACTCCACTTCATTCCATGCCACCAGTAATTCAGGCGAAGGTCCTTGTACATCTTGGTGCCTCCAGGATGCACAGAATATGACGAGCTATGTGCCTAATAAGCAACTCCTCTCTAACATCTCAAGCTAGCACGCAAACTCTGGCTCCATACCTCGGTGAGCCATCCTCATGAATCAGAAAGTCAGTCCGCAGATCGGCCTCTACCTGCTCACGGATCCTCATCAAATTCGGATCTCCAGACTAACCTGCCTTGATCCGATCCATAATCGTCGACTGTATCTGCATACACATCAACGACGAAACCTCTCCAGGAAGCACAATATCAATACCAGACTCACAAAACTCCTGATGTAACCTCCATTATGAAGTCAACATCATAACCACTGGAAGTCTGCTCAACGCATCCGGAACCACATTCACCTTGAGCTCATAATCCACCATGAGCTCCAACCATCGACGTTGTCGCATGTTGAGCTCCTTCTACGTAAAGATATATTTCAAGCTTTTTTTATCAGTGAAAATCTTCACCTTCTCACTTCGCAAGAAATGCCTCCAAATCTTGAGCGCAAATACGATTGCAGCCAACTCCAAATCGTGCGTCGGGTAGTTCTTCTCATATGCCTTAAGCTGCCGAGAAGCATACGTGACCACATGCACATGCTGATGAAAAACACAACCGAGACCTTTGCCAAAAGCATCGCAAAAGATCTTGAAACCTCCACTCCGATCAGGCACGGTAGAATAGGTGCAGACGTCAACCTCTCCTTCAGAATAGAAAAAGCCTCCTCACAAGCATCAGACCAAACGAACGGTATATCCTTCCTCGTCAGTCTAGTCATCGGCTCAAGAAGCCAGGAGAAATCCTTAATAAAGCGCCGATAATATCCTGCTAGCCAAGAAAACTCCTGATCTCAGACGCTGTCTACGGAATCGGCCACTCTCTGATAGCCTTGATCTTCTCTGGATCCACGACTATGCCATCTCCTGACACCACATGTCCAAGAAAGGCAACTCTATCCAACCAAAACTCGCACTTGGAATACTTTCCATACAAACGATGCTTCCTCAAAATCTCCAGAACTGTCCTCAAGTGCTCAGCATGCTCCTCTTCTGTCTTCGAATAGATCAAGATGTCGTCAATAAAGATATCGATAAACTTATTAAAGAAGTCGTAGAAAATCAGGTTCATCGGGTTCATGAAAACCACAGGTGCATTGGTCACATCGAAAGGCATAACCACGAACTCGTAGTGTCCATACTTCGTTCTGAATGCTGTCTTCTGCACATCGTCCTTCTTCACCCTCAGCTGGTGATATCCGCTCCTGAGATCCAGTTTAGAGAATACCCTCGATCCTCCAAGTTGATCGAAAATATCGTCTATACGCGGCAACATATACTTGTTCTTGATGGTGACGGCATTCAACTCTCTATAGTCCATGTACATATGACGCGAACCATCCTTCTTTTTCACCAGTAGAACATGTGCTCCCCATGGAGACACATTCGAATGGATATAACCCTTCTTCAAAATCTCGTCCAACTGTCTACGTAGCTCCTCCAACTCTGCCGGAGCCATACAATATAGTGCTTTCGAAATGGACTGCGCTCTCGGAATAAGATCTATTGAGAACTCAAGAGCTCGATCAGGCGGTAGTCCTGACATCTCCTCAGGGAAAACATCATCGAAATCTCTCACCACAGCTGGTCTACTCACCTCCATCTGCATAGCTACAAGCTCCACCACTGGCTTGGCTGAAAATCTGACTGGCCCAAGCAAACTGCTACCGCTACTGAACTCGAAGGCCGGATAACCAGGAATCTCAAACACCACCTTCTTCCGTCGGCAGTCGATCGTAGCGAAGAAGCAACTAAGCCAATCCATCCCAAGGACGGTGTCATAATCGGTAATGTCGTGGACAATAAAATTGGCATACAGCTCAAGTCCACAACTGACCAAGGGACAAGATCGACAACCAAGAGACATCGAGATCACACCATTCCCCGAAGAGATATCCCAACTCTTGGAAATAGGGGAAGTCGACAGGGAATGCTTGTCCACGAAAATCCGTGATAAGATGCACATGGATGCACCGGAGTCGAAGAGAACCCGAGCGGGACAAGCACAAACAAGAATAACCCCTAACAAACAAACTAGCAATCAAAACCTATTCTAGCAAAAAAGATATAATCTAACATACAAGATCAACTAATGAAAAGTAAAGACTAGTCTGAGGGTTACCTGTAATAACTCTGTCCTCAGCATCCGCCTCTACTGCAATCATCGTGAAAGCTTGCCTCCTAGGCTGAACGGCTTGCTAAAAAGCTTGCTTCTAAGGAATGAGAGGCACCCCATGTCCGACAGCTACTGGAGCTCTCTGCACTGAACTTCGACTGGTGCCTTCCACAGCTGCTTAGCACTCGGGCAATCCTTAAATGCATGTGTAGCGTCACCACAAACCAAGCACTGGCCCAAGAACCTCCAGCACTAGTCCTTCACATGACCAGCCTTGCTGCAATAATGTCACCTCTGCTGACTAGGCCCACCTGGCCTCTTAAACTGCACGGACTGATTAGGCATCATCACTGGCCTAACCACAGCTTTAGCCTGCTCCATAGGCATCTTCCCTGCACCTGAATGTTGCCCTCTCCTCTGATTGGCAATCAGCTCCTGCCTCTTGGCAGCTATCAGCAACTTCCGGTAAGAATCTAAGTCCGAAGTGGAAATCAGACTCTGCAGCTCTAAGGATAAACCATGCAAGAATCTTTGAGCTCGGTCTTCAGCGGTCAAAACTAAATTTGGCGCATAGCGGCTCAGTCTAGTGAACTCTTGGTGGTACTGATCCACCGTCAGACTCCCCTGCTTCAGATTGATAAACTGCTGCATCAGCTCCCTCTAGGCAGCTCGAGGGAAATACTCCTCATAATACCCCCTACTTGAGTGCGAAAATGGTAATCTCATTACTGTCGGTTTCGACGGTCAGTCTCTCTGAGTTGAAGTGATTTAGGAAGCTTCTTAATGTCTCCCCTTCTCTCTGCACCAAGGTAAAGAGGTGGTCCGAGCTCTGCTTCCTTCTTCTTCCCGACATGATTTGTTGACAAAATGCTTGTAACAGGCTCTTGAACGACCCAATGAACTGATTGGGGAGTCTATTGTACCACTTATTCATAGCCTTCTGTATAGTTGTTTGGAACGCACGACAGAGGAGGGAGTTGTCGACTCACTATATCTTCATTACCCCTTTATAGTTTTGGCTGTGATCACACGGGTCACCCGAGTCGTCATATTTGTCTAGATCAAGCATCTTGAATCTGGGTGGATGTGGGGCTGAGGTGATTTTCTTCTTCAAGGGTTTTGCTCCTCATCAGAGCTATTGGAAGAGTTCGGATGGCGGATGCTGCCTCTGTGAGTCTTCCTCTTGATGCCTACATGAGGCACACGGTGAAGGCTGCGACTTTGCCCACGATGGCTCTCCCTCCATTGATCGTCTGCTTGGGTAGGGTTGTGGTCCTTAACTCCACCAAATGATTTTCGTGGGTCCTTGAGACCGATTATAGTTAAGACCACTGGTGGGCTTGTATTTCGCTGGGATTGAAGACCCGTGGATCATTCTATCACAGTAGTAAGCACCTGAATATTAGCATAATGTACTATGAGAATGCATGGAACTGCTCCAAATTCACACATTACGGCTTTGTATTCCATCGATGGAAGATCTGAGATTCACGAGGTGTGGCATAGTGTCTGCCACCCTTGCGGTAATGGCCTTTCAGGCCCTTAATTGGTGGGTCAAGTCATTGTTGGTGTGGCTGAAGACGTGGATGTCGACTCGTTCCCACATACAACGCTAATTTTTTACGGGATTTTTCTTCCCACATATTTTATTGCATAAGTGTACAATAGTATAGTTGATGATACAGTTGCAGCAGCCGATGTAGAGGGATGTCGATGACTGATTGGCCCCTGGGCAAGCTAACCCCAGGCCGAGCTGGCCTCAACCCATTAGCCGATGATGGTTGGCCCCAGCAGGATTGATGTTGTAGTGACTCGACGTGGGATGATGTTTGACCATATACTGTGCATCGGAGAGCTAGCCTTGGGCTAAATAGGCTACAATCAGAGCTACTGGAGGCCTACTAGGAACTAGTGGAGTTGGTGTCACGCCCCGCTTCCCAAAAATGTGGAGGCGAGACGTGAGAAGGTCCGCTCAGACTTGAAACTACAAAGCTGCAAGTCCGATAAGCATCAATCAACTTGAAACTGCAGGTCCTTGCAACGCGAAACGAAACAAAGATAATAATAAGGAAATGAGACAAAAGATAATTCTCAGAATATCCATAATAATAAACTCCAACATCGCAGAAAAGTCACCAGGCTAAAAGAAAAGAGTCTAAAAAGAGGCCCCAGCATGGTCAACAAAAGTACAAGGTACGAAAACAAAGTAATGGTGCTACGCACCGACAACTAACAACAACCTAAAGCAAAAGCAACTCAAACAGTCTCTAAGACTGGTCTCCGGTGTCCACCAACTCCTCGTCAAACGTAGGCTCCGGCTCAGCGTCAGTAAACACCTCGTCCTCAGCTACGGTCTCTGGCTCAGGGTCTAACATGTGACACCCAAAAGAGCAAGGGGCACATGTCAGCAAGTCTACAAGAGACTTATGCAAGGAAACTGAAAGTAGGTAAAAGTAAAGCAACCTAGCAGTTCTAGCATGATGCAATGACATGTCAGTTAAAGTAATGAGTGCAACAAGTAAAATAAAGTACGAGCATGGCATTTAAACATGGCGTGGATGACAAGTTTTACTTGAATCATTCATAAAGACAAGTACAAGTCAAGTAAGCACGTCGTGCACAGAGATTACGCCTTTTGGCTAGAGTGGCTGCGTAGGCCAACTCCTAAGCTCAAGTGATCGCTTATCCCTACCCCTCCACGTGTATCGGGCATTGGCTTTTGACCAACACATGAGGCCCGCTTCTGGATCACGAGCCAGGAAGTGTTTTACCATGATGGCATAGGGGTGCACCTAACCAGACAAGGAAGTACAAGTAGTGTAGCGTGTGCTACGAATGCAACAATCAACTTGGAAGACATGTAAGATGCAATGCATGGCAGTTAAAAGTGCGTACAGTTAAGGAATTTAAATGTGACAGATATCAATGCATGCATGACATGGCAGGGTGACAGATCTAGCTTCGTTGTCAAGCTAGATCTTAAAATTGCGTCTAGACAGCTATCATTTCACTGTCTAGTCTCTTTTACGCTAAAAACAAGGAAGTGGCCTAAAAACATGTCCCTAAGCAAGAATTGGCAAGTTTCACTTGCCTGCAAGTACAACGTCTGACAAACACCGTCCAACGAGTCCAAAGTCACAATATTCTATGTGCACAAGTCCACCGGCCTACATCCGTTTTATTAATCTTGATTAGTGAATTCTAAAACATTTAAAATACTTTAAAAACATTGATTTTAGTCTTGATTAAAATGCAATAGGCTGGGGGTCCTAGGGGTGCAAAGCGTTACCTCAACACGACGCGAAAGCTACACTGGCGTCGGGTAGCGACGCCAGGGGTTGGAATAAAAGAACGCGCTCCAAGTCCAGATTCCAATATAGATTCCTCGCTCAAATAATCAGATCAGCAACTTGAGCAACGAACCCAGATTTCAAAGCTTGCACGTGCGACGACGGGCTACGACGTATCGTAACGTCGTAAACGGCAAATCCTCGAAGAGAAAGCACCTAGGTGGGGCCCACAGTAGTCCTAGGGACAATATGGGACCCACAATACCTCTGGAGAACTTGGGGGGCCCACGGTGGTAAGCGATGCGAGAGTTGCGATGTTGCGACGAACGTCGCTCGGTCAGACACTGCCGGTGCGGGGGTTTGGCTCGGTCGGTGCGGGAGAACGGCTGTGCAGCGCAGCGGGGTGTGGAGCGGGGGTCGGGGCTCTCGGTCGGTGCGGGGCGACCTCTCTTTCGGTGCAGGTGGACAGGCGTTGCAACGTTGCAACGTTGCAACGGAGCGGGTGCGGGCGGCTGCTTCGGTCGGTGCAGGCGGGCGCCTCGGTCAGACACGGGGCGAAGCGGGCGACAGAGCAGGGTGATGGCACGGTGCGGAGCGGGGCGATGCGGGCGAGATCTCTCGGTCTGACTGAGAGATCCTCTCGGTCGGACACGGCGATGCGGAGCGGGCGGTGCAGCGGTTCGGAGCGGGCGTGGTGCGGGGGCGGCTGTCGGTCGGTGCGGGGAAAATGGGGCGGTTTCCTCGGTCGGAGCGGAGGCGGCTGTCACAACGTTGCGACGAATCGTTGCAAGTGGGTTTTTGGGTTTTGGAAGCGGCTAGGGTTATTTTCTTGCGAAAATAGGTCTTCCTAGGGATTGTTTATATAGTGTAGAAGGGTTGACTCGGTCTAGGGCTAATTCTAATAGGATTAGGAGTTCAAAAATATTTAAAATTCAAATCTCTCCTTCCTAATCACATAGGGATTGGGTACGGCCAAGATAGGGGCTAAGATTTGGCTCAAAAATGGTTTAAAACGTTTTAAACTTAAATAAATTTTATTTGGCCGAAAATAATTTAAAACCTAGTTATTAAAAATATTTTAAACCTTGCTAAAAATATAAAGTAGGTCAAATGAACTCCAAAAATTATAAAATAAATATCGGGGTGATCGTGGTGATGAGAGAAAGGTAACTAAGACGACGGATCTCAATTTCAACGTCGAGTGACGAAACTAAAAATAGAAACATCCCCCGTCAAAAGCGAAAATCACAACGTCCCTTCGAATAATATCAAATAGTGGGAGAACGACTCGAGAAATGTCGTTCCAAATTAGTGCCACAATTTACTAGTCTCAGAGACGTTCACAACTACATATCACACCAAAGTGTTCTTAAACAAACAAAGTCTAAAATAAACATGTGCATGGTCAAAAGCACGTGCACGAACAACGTACAACGAAAAGTGGTCGTTACAGTTGGCCTCAGGCTGAATGGACCTTGGTTCAATTTTTTGTGGCCGAATCCTAGCTATGTTAATCGGGTTCAAGCTGTATCTGCCAGGTCTGACCTGTTTGTGCTCTGGTCCGAGCTTTGGCAGCCAAGTTCGAGTCTCTTGTGCTCTAGCCCGATCTATTTTTGGGCTTCCTGTGACTTCCTGCACCGGATCTGGAGTCTGACTAAATCCCATTTGATGATTATGTCAGATGATTATTTAAAGGATGCTCGCGACAACTATGGAAGGTTTGTTGGGTGATGTCCGATAGTTATCGTGCCGAGTTATGGAAGAAATGTAGGAAGCTAAGTCAGAGTATATCATGATTTTAGGGTACCTGACTGGAGATTGTCTGAGGGATTATAGTGGGAGAAGTTGTCTCTGCTTAAGTTGTCTGAGAAAAAGTTCCAGAATCCGTCCACTCTCTCATCGTCTGAGAGACTATATATATGCTGGACATTTGGAGGGTAACATCTGGCTCTTTATGGTGCTTTATTTCATGAGCTGTCGCCATTGATGGTCGACCAATGAATGCTTCGGTTATGATCTGAATCTTTAAGTGAAGAATGCCAACTGTCAGTTGAGCTAGCCTCTTAAATGAGGGAATGGCCGACCTGATGAGGGTGCTTCTGGGTTGTTGGGCCAGAGTTGTGAGCATGTTTGCTCAGACTAAGGGGTCAATGGGTCGGTCCCATGTTGTATCAGCACAAGGGGACAAGGAATCCCATTGAGATTTCTCGACTCGCTTTATGAGGGCCCACACAATAGTGGAATCAAGCATGAACGATCCCACCAAGATGGCACTCTGGACCGACCTCCTAAAAGGGATCAAGTTGAAGTTTGAACTCTACAGGCATCGATCTTCTAGCTAGCTAAGTTGGTATGTCAGATCAAGGCACACATCGAGGGAAAATAGGCCAGTGGCTGCCTACCCACACACCTTGATCCCTCTCGAAAGAGGATGTAGGTCGACCATGCTCCATCCAATAAGCATCTCAGACTCAAGAAATTATTTGAACGAGTTAAGCATCTGAAAATTAATTATCAATAGCCCAGGTCCCCTGATGCACCCGTCTATGCTACCCTGACGATTGCACCATGAGAGATCTGGCCAACGCTTCAATGTAATTCGACACCCTGCGGCCCCTGCAGGAAACAGCCAAGACAAACAAGTCCAAATACTACAAGTTCCATAAGGGGCACGACCATGTCACAGATGAGTGCAAAGTCCTTCGAGAGCAGATTGAGTGCCTGACGTGTGTGTATATTTTATATATCCATGCACGTCTTCTTTGTGTTTTTCTATTATTTCCCGCCGTCTCGTACTCATTTTCTCGTGTTTTCTTGGTTTCTTTCACTTTTCCGTGTTTTTGTATGTTTACAAGAGTTTGACAGCATATGGGACACATAGCAATGATATCATAAGTCCCTGGAGAAACGGGAGGAGTCACGCGTGATCCAGGGGGCCAAACGACAAAGATCTCCCTCTTTCATCCCCCCACCCGATCGGTTGGATACGCCAACCGATCGGGTGATGCACGCATGCACGACTTGGACAGCCGCTGAAGCAGCGAGAGTGTCAACTGATCGGGTCAAAGACCGGTTCAGCCCGACTGTTCTCTCTGGAAAATTGGAGCTGAAATCCAACCGATCTGGTGATCTTCACCCGATCGGTTCACCGGTAGCCGTTTCCTCGAAGAGATGACCCAGAGAGCTCACCCGACCGCCAGCAGACCGTGCCAAAACATCCGAAGTTACTGTCTTTTGGGCGATGATTCCAACCGATCGGTTGATTTATCAACCGATCGGTTCACCCGACGACGCCAAGATCTAAACGGCCAGAAGCTTCCGCCAACAGACCGTGTCGCCTGACCGGGTGAAGTCCTGAAGATTGCTACCGAAGTTCGCAGCAGGTCACCCCATCGGGTGATTCTTCACCCGATCGGGTGATGTCATTTTCTATATATAATAGCCCTAGGTTTCCAGAAACGAGGAGTTGTATTTTTTATTGTTTTTCTCTCTTGTGACGGCTGTAATTTCTTTGTTATTTGTAAGTGTTCTGATCTTAACTAAACTTTGATATTATCTTAATTGCATTGCTATTACTTCATTTCAATCGTCTGATTATGTTTTTAACGGTCGATTTTCATTTAGATTGCTTTTTGCTTAATATGTGTGAGTAGTTCCCCAATCTGGGATTTTGGTGGAAACCCCTTCGTGGGTTCTCCCTGATGCGTCCATAGGAATAGGAAATCGATAGGGATTAGGAATCTATTGGTTACACTGGGTGTTTTATTGTCATCGGTGGGAAAAAGACCGCCTTTCACCGTTGGGCCAAGGGGGAATAAACTTGGCGGTTGACTCCCTAGCCATAGCTCACGCCCTTAGCATAGACATCGAATCCTAGCGCGCGGGAGCGGTAGGATGAGATGTTGGGAGTCATCGTTGCGAGCTTAGTGCTCCCGGAGTCGGTCAGTGTTAATGGACATGGGAATGCCCACTGACTGAACCTGGGTAGTCCGGCGTATCATCCTGGGCACCGACCGGAATATCGGGCCCATGGGACGCTGGTACCACTCTAAGAGGCAACGTCTCACCAAGAGACCCTAATTCTGATCGTTATCCTATCCGTCGGCTGTGTTAGCGAGAATCACATGATAGGATGGAAACCAAAGTCCCGGGTTTCCCTTTATATTGTTTATCCCCGCATTCTATTTCTGTGACAGACCATCATCCGATTCGGGCTAGCTTACCCCTGGGGTGAATCCGGTCCTTTCTGACACAAGCACAACCACGCCTCCCTGAGTTCGACCCCCAAGCCACACTACAACACCGTGCGCTTGCTGTTATAAATATTTAATTCTCATACCCCCTATCACATATTATTGCATACTTGCATGCCACAGATCTGGGGGACGTCAAGCTTTATGGCGCCGTTGCCGGGGAGGCAACGTGCTTGTTATTTTAGGATCTCATGAACCCTTGAGTCTAGCTCACATCCCTATCTCGCGATAATTTTCGCATTCTTCTTTTTCATTTTTATTTTTTTGTTCTTATTTTCTATTTTTTTATCTGTTTTTATCCCACTTTTGCTTCATGGGTGTTTGTTGCTTTTCATGCGCAGGAGTTCAAGGAGTCACGGCGACTTGATTCCTGTTGATCCTGAGATAAACGCCACCCTGAGGCGTCTGGCTGCAGAAAAGAGAAGAAGAGAAGAGCCTGAAACCATGGGGGAGAACACCCCACCTCATAAGTCACTGCTGGAGTATTCGATGCCATCCATCGAATCCACCTCCGCCATCCGTCCTCCCACTATTACGGCACAAAGCTTCGAGCTTAAGCCGTCTTTGGTGACGTGGATCCAGCAAGATCAATTCTCTGGGGCACCCATGGAGAGCCCCATCGAACATCTAGACTCCTTCCTCGAGAAATGTGACACCTTCCGGATAAATGGTGTCACAGCTGAAGCTATCCGTCTGAAGTTATTCCCCTTCTCTCTGCGGGATAAGGCCAAGATGTGGCTTAGAGGGAAGGACCCGAATACATTCAACACTTGGGAGAAGCTTTCAAATGCTTTCTGACGAAATTCTTTCCTCCGGGGAAGACCATGAAGCTGAGGAGTGAGATCTCATCCTTCTCCCAAGCCAGCCACGAGTCCCTGCATGAAGCTTGGACAAGATTTAAAGAGATGCAGCGAAGATGCCCTCATCACGAGCTTCCCATGTGTCAGATAATTAATCTGTTCTACAACGGATTAAGGGACGATTTAAAATCTTCGATGGACACCGCGGCTGGGGGGTCCTTCATGACCAGAAGTGAAGAAGATGCCGGGAACATATTAGAAAATATGGCATCGAACAATGAGCAGTGGTATGACGAGAGAGCCACCCCTAGATCTGGGGGTATCCACAGGGTCGAGGACGTCGACAAATTATCCAGCAAGTTTGACTTGCTGTCGACCCAGATCTCCGCACTGATGGTAGGAGCCGGTTGTGCCGGTACACAACATATTGCGGCGGTGGAATCCGAAGTCATTGAAGAATTCGAGGGTGGGGACATCTCACCACCTGGACCAAGCGAGCGCACTATTCTACAATCCTACGGGGAATGCACCGTACCCTCCACGGACTAGCTCCAACCCGGCCTACTCTGCAAATAACCGGAACCACCCCAACCTTAGCTACCGGAAACCGTATCAACAGCCGCCACCTCAGCAGCAACAACAACAGATATATCAGCCGGCTAGGCCTTAGCAACAACAGTTTCAGCCTCAACAGCAATTTCAACAGCAGCATCTTCCACAACAGTATCAGCAGTACCCCCAAGGAACCAGCAGCCGGTTCAGCAGCAGCAGCAATATGGCCAGCAGAGGGCCATCTCTCCGGTTGAGTCCCTCTTGACTCAATACATTACCAACCAGGAGAAGATAAATTCGAAGCTAGAAATGGGGTAGATGGCTCTCACGGACCAAGTAACCCAGCTAGGGTTACAAGTGGCGAACCTTCAAAGGTCGCAAAATCTATTGCCGCCACAACCGGAAGTGAACCCGAGAGGAGCAAACCAGACTTTGGCACTCACGCACGAGCATGCGAATGTATCCGCTATCGTGTTGAGGAGCGAAACACAAATTCCCACAAGAGTGCCCCTAAAGGAACCGGAAGCACCGTTGGTCGTAGAGCGACCAATTGAAAAAGCCAGAGACAACGGTGCTTCGTCGGCAAAGCCAACGACTCCGGAGGGAGTGCCTGAAGAGGAGAAGAATAAAAACGAGGAAGGGAGCCTCAAAGTGTTCAAGCCCGTTGTGCCTTTTCCACAACGGCTAGCCCAAGCCAAGATAGACGATAAGTATGGCAAATTCTTTGCCATGGTCAAGGATCTAAGCTTGCAAATCCCCTTCGTCGAAGCTATCGAGACAATTCCCTCCTACGCAAAATTTTTGAAGGATTTGCTGATAAGAGGGTCCAGAAAGGAGAAGGTCGTATTAACGGCGGAATGCAGCGCTCTCATTCAGAGAGCAAATCCGCCCAAGCTTAAAGACCCGGGGAGCTTCTCTATCCCTTGTGCGATCGGGGAGGTAAAGATCCATCGCGTGCTCGTTGATCTTGGAGCGAGTGTCAGTTTAATGCCCCTGTCACTATATAAGAGGATAGGGATGGGAAACTTGGAGCCCACCGGTATGACCCTACAGCTTGCAGACCGATCGGTCAAATATCCGGTGTGGGTTGTAGATGACCTCCCTGTCAACGTAAGTGGGGTGCATGTGCCAGTGGACTTCGTCGTCATGGAGATGCCTGAAGATGCGCACACCCCCATCATCCTTGGACGGCCTTTCATGGCCACTGTCGACATTTTAATAGATGTGAAGAATGGAAAGCTCTCCCTTAACGTCGGCAACGAAAAAGTCGAGTTTGACTTGGGGTTGTCAATGAAGTACCCCAATCCCCGGCTGATCCAAGATGCAATGTGCTGGAGTTAGAAGAAGAGAGAGTTGTGGAAGCAAGTGCCTGGGAAATTCTTTCAAGAAATCCCCCCATAGCTTGGGGGCTTAGAAGAACATGTCGGTCCGAAGGAAGATGATGTTTCTGGGAAAGCGGATGCGACACATACGGTCCCTCCCAGATTTCAAAAAGGTCCTCCGACGAGGAGAAAAGGGAAAGAGCCCATGGGGCTCATCGGAGATGAGATCCGGATCCTGAAACGAGTGGCGGTAGACGCCAATATAAGGGAGAAGCCTCCGGATTCCATCAACGGAGGGAGAGTCATCGAGCAAGTTTTCTTGTCACCACCGACAACACCGAAGGGCGCCAACACCGAATCTGAAGTGATGCCGGCTTTAGGGCATCACCCCCGTCCGCCTTGAATATCACGTACAGGCGTCGAGCAAACGACATTAAACAAAAGCGCTTCATGGGAGGCAACCCATGCTCTAAACTTTTATCTTCATTTTTATGTTTATTTTTAACTTTATTATTTCTATTTTAATAATTAAATCCAGCCGTAGGAACTTCGGTCGAGAGACTTAGGCCATTTGTGATTTTTTGCAGAAAACAAGGCCTCACCCGATCTGGTGATTACTCAACCGATCGGGTGAGACGTATCAGACAATGGCCGTATCTGAGCTCCAGCGAACTGGTCGGGTGAAGCTAGCTGAGATCGGGTGGCAGACCGTGTGAGCTGGGCAGAAGTCTCGGGAAATTTTGGGAATTGATCAACCGATCGGTTGATACTAAGCATGGCTGGGTAACTAACCGGGTGAGCTGTACTAAACTTTTGGGAAAAATTGTGAAGCGGCCAACCGATCGGGTGAGTTATCACCCGATCGGTTCGCCTGTAGCATCTTTTCAGCAAAAATTTCAACCTAATTTTCAACCGATCGGGTGAAAACTCACCCGATCGGTTCGACTTAAAACCTATAAATACAACAGCATCGCACCCGTTCATCTCCCTCACCCGATCTCGATTCTCTCTCTCCGTTTCGACTTCCCTAAGCTCCAAACGGCCTCGTTTCTCCCTCAACCGACCACACAACCCTCTCAATCGATCTCTCCGCTCTCTTTTTCCATCTTTCCATCGATCTCTCCCTCTTTCTCTTCGATTTCACCCCATCAAAAACCCTAATTTCCGCCCAAACCCCCCTCCCCCATTTTCGAAATTTGCTGAAAAGAGTTACCGGGGCTTCACACTTCTCCCCATTGCGATTGCGTTGGGACATCTACGAGCAAGGATTTTCATCTCGCTTGGGTAACTTCGCTCCTTAGCTCAATTTTATATTTTGCCCTAGAAATTTCTATTCGCTCGATTGCCTGTGTGTGTGTACATTCATAACATTTTGCACACACACACACACACACGCGCGCTCACATGGCCAAAGATAAAGAGAAGGGTAAGGGTATCATGCGAGAGGAGGGTTCGTCTCGCAAGAGACGCAAAACTACACGTCCACCACACCCACACCCTCCTCTTGCACAACCTGCATAACCCCAACCCCAACCCCAACCTATCGTCCCAGTTGAGGACCCACTGATGGGCACGCATGGCTACCACTTTAGGAACCATGAGCATAAGGATTTCTATCATAGACTTGATGCTCGGGGGCATCTATCGACCAAATTTTCCCATACCCAAACGCTTATCGATCTCGGTGTCTTCACCGAGGTCGAGACTCTCTTCACGAATTTAGGTTGGTTAGCTTTCCTAAACGCCTTCGCGGTGTCCTACCCCTCCCTCACACTCGAATTTTTATCCACACTTGTTAGTGAGTCGGGGTCGATCGTCATCTTCGGCGTCTGTAACAGAACCATTCGCACTAATCTGAACATCATTAATTACATCTTTGGTTTCCCCATCCTTGGGGACGACGCTATCTGTCCCAACGGGTATCCCCCTGAATTTGACGTCGATCAGTTTTGGTTCCGCCTCACCCTGCACGATCTGTATCCCCGAGGTAAGGCCAAGGCCTCCTCCATCATTCACCCCATCTTTCGTCTGGCCCACCGAATCATATCATGCATGTTTTTCCCCAGGGATGAGTCAGGTACCATGACCATCCCTGATCTATTCATTTTATGGGCCATGACTTTTCCTTTTGTTCGCGGGGATGACGGGATTTCTTTTAGGGCCCTAGTTGTTCCCGTCCATGCCGGTGCTTGGCTCATTCAAAAGCTTCTTGAGATTAGCTGTGCGGGTAAGGGCAAGCTGTGTTGCGGGGGCCTTATCACGATCATAGCTATGGCTCCCCAGTTCAACATTATCATCCCCCGATATCTTCCTATTACCGTAGGACCCTCACGTCTAGATCTAGATGTCCTGCGGCATATTCATAAGATTAAGCCCCGCCCCGATGGCCGCTTCACCTTCCATTACGGGCACCCCCAGCTCCATATACCATTCTGCCCAACCCCGCTCACATGACCATCCATTTTGTGGCAGACTGGACTTTCCCACCTGATCCTGAGTTTCTTGGGGGGTTACATCTTCCATTCGTCCCGGGTGCACCTAGACCACCTTCCCTTGCCGCCCACTTAGGCGAGCAGGACATTCCTGCCTCACGAGGAGACTCCGGGGCTGGTCCTAGTCATGTCATCCCAGCTTCTGTCCCGATCACCACTGTCGCCACCTCTCCGGTCCGCACTACCACCACCACCTCCTTTCATCGAGCCACTTCCGCTCGTCTCGCTCTCGAGACTGAGCTGGCTTCGCTTCGTGCTGTCGTTGCATCCGCCACCCCCTCGGACCCATCCCCTTCGATTTTCTCTCACCCACGCTTCCTCGCACTTAAGAGGAACGTGGCAGCCATCCTTCGCCTTCTCACTCATGTCCACAGACCACCCCCTCCCATACCACACCCCTCACCCCCACCTTCACCCCCTCGACGATTTTCACCTCCCCTATCACATTCTTCACCCCCACCATCACCCCCTAGGCGACCATCCCCTCCTATCACTACTTCCATCCCCACTACCTCATCTACTCCCACCATTTCCATTCCCTCCACTGTCGCCCCCACAGCTCCACTACCCTCCACTTCCGTCACTCCATATGTGCGTCGCATGAAATTGCAGGTGTGTTCGCGATCACTCCCCCCACCATTCTCACCTCCCCCATACCCCCTTCATCTTCACCTACCCCCGTACCCCCACCATCCACCGCTACATTGGTCGCCATTTCACTTCCACTCACCGTCATCACCTCCACACCACCCATCGTCCACACTTCCTCCACACCCACCGATCCATCACCTCGACCACTTTCTCCACTTCTCCACACACCAGTCACCTCTCCTGCCCACTCTCCCGCATCCCCCACTTCTTCCACCGAGGAGGACGAGGATGATTCCTCTCCTGCTTTTTGATTTCATTTTGTTCTCCGACCTCCCCCTTGCATATCTCTGCATTTTCACGATCATATCATTTCGCTAGCATTGTCCCGTCTAGCTTGGGGGAAGTCAATTTTTCTATATGCTATCGTGTGATGTTTTTCTATGTGTGTCTGTTAATTTGTCGTGGTGTGATTTTCTATTTTTATTTTCTGTTTATATGTCGTGTGGTATGATCTTTATCTTTATTTTTATTTTCAGTTTCGTATGTGTGTTTTTCTTGTTTTTCTTGTTTTTCGTGTCTTTTTGTGTCGGTGCGTATCCCCCCCCCCATTTTCATTACCCTCCCGTATTCACTTTTATTGCATTGAGGGCAATGCAAGTTTCAGTTTGGGGGAGTTGCACTTCGTGCGTCATTTGCGTCTTTTTCTTTGTTTTTGAGTCGTTTTCACCATGTTTTTATTTTTAATTTTCTTCTTTTTATCTCTTTCTCCTAGAAATGAACCCTATGATGAATTACCACAAAAATCACACACACACCTAGCACGGCTTCGATAATCACGTTCATTAACTCTAGGAAGCCGAGTCCTCTTGCATTTCATGCATCGTGGGTCCACTTAGGTTTTTTGTGAGTCGTGTGTCGTGACTAGCGTTTGGTGTGCTTCAACTTTGTGATTTTGTTTTATATACATAACCAGGAATGACCCCTAGATTATCATGCTTCGATTTGAATATGCGGTATTTGCCTCTCTTATCTGTTTCTGTATGCATGAATATATATATATCGTATGCTTCATTTCGCATGTGTCGGGATTCCACAATTAGGACTAGGATAACCCATTTTAGCCTATGCTCTGATTAGTGAAATATCTCCCTTGCCCAAGTGCTTAGAATCCGATTTCTTTTTTATTTTCCTTGGTGCAAATCCCCTCGTCGTGTACCGTTCTCCCACTTGGGAGAGTACACATGTATATATCCCAAAATCCAAAAATCCAAAAAATAAACAGAGAGAAAAGAAAAACCCAAAAAGAAAAAAAAAGAGAAAAGAAAGAAAAAAATACATATGTATAGCCAAAAATCCAAAAAAAAATATACATATATCCAAAACCCAAAAAAAAATGGGTATGTGAATATTTCCCTACCTATCAAGAATAAAGGAAAGGCGAGAATTTGCACCGAGTATTCTACTCCACATCATCTCAACCCTCATCGCTTTCAAAAACACTTGGAATAGGGAATTTCTAGCTATTATCTAGGCGACAGTGTGGTGATGCCCGAGTCCCTAGCTATGGAGTCCCTGACACATGATGCGTTTCTATTCTCATACTCTTCTCATGCATGCTTGAGCTAAATATTCACCGCTTATTTCGAATCGAATCGATATTTGGGTCATTTCTTAGATTTGTGTATATGGAGCTTATTGCATGACGTAGATAGTGACACCGACTGCTAGCACACAACCACACTCACTCGCGCTTCACGGCGTGGACCCACGACACTTGTCTGGACTCGTATTCCTTGGTTCAGTGATGTGATTTGTCGTTGGCTTGCTTGGAGTGTCGTTTTTTTTTGTTGGCCCTGACGGGCGATTTAGGATTTAGAGTTTTCTTTTTCTCTCATTCTCTATATTTTCTCCCTCCGAGCTTCTACTCTCACTCGTCTTCCTCGAGGACGAGGAAGGGTTCAGCTTGGGGGATTTTGATGTGTGTGTATATTTTATATATCCACACACGTCTTCTTTGTGTTTTTCCGTTATTTCCCGCCGTCTCGTACTCATTTTCTCGTGTTTTCTTGTTTTCTTTCACTTTTTCATGTTTTTGTATGTTTGCAGGAGTTTGACAGCATAGGGGATACATAGAAATGATATCATAAGTCCCTGGAGCAACGGGAGGAGTCACGCGTGATCCAGGGGGTCAAACGACAAAGATCTCCCTCTTTCAGCCCCCACCCGATCGGTTGGATACGCCAACCGATCGGGTGATGCACGCGTGCACGACCCGAACAGCCGCTGAAGCAGCAAGAGTGTCAACCGACCGGGTCGGAGACCGGTTCAGCCCGACTGTTCTCTCTGGAAAATTGGAGCTGAAATTCAACCGATCGGGTGATCTTCACCCTATCGGTTCACCTGTAGCCGTTTTCTCGAAGAGATGACCCAGAGAGCTCACCCGACCGCCATCAGATCGTGCCAAAACTTCCGAAGTTACTGTCTTTTGGGTGACGATTCCAACCGATCGGTTGATTTATCAACCGATCGGTTCACCCGACGACGCCAAGATCCAAACAGCTAGAAGCTTCCGCCAACCGACCGTGTCGCCTGACCGGGTGAAGTCCTGAAGATTGCTGCCGAAGTTTGCAGCAGTTCACCCGATCGGGTGATTCTTCACCCGATCGGGTGATGTCGTTTTCTATATATAATAGCCCTAGGTTTCCAGAAACGAGGAGTTGTATTTTTTTTCTGTTTTTCTCTCTTATGACGGCTGTAATTTCTTTGTTATTTGTAAGTGTTCTGATCTTAACCAAACTTTGATATTATCTTAATTGCATTGCTATTACTTCATTCCAATTATCTGATTATGTTTTTAACGATCGATTTTCATTTAGATTGCTTTTTGCTTAATATGTGTGAGTAGTTCCCCAATCTGGGATTTTGGTGGAAACCCCTTCGTGGGTTCTTCCTGATGCGTCCATAGGACTAGGAAATCGATAGGGATTAGGAATCTATTGGTTACACTGGGTGTTTTATTGTTATCGGTGGGAAAAAGACCGCCTTTGACTGTTGGGCCAAGGGGGAATAAACTTGGCGGTTGACTCCCTAGCCATAGCTCACGCCCTTAGCGTAGACATCGAATCCTAGCGTGCTGGAGCGACAGGATGAGATGTTGGGAGTCATCGTTGCGAGCTTAGTGCTCTCGGAGTCGGTCAATGTTAATGGACATGGGAATGCCCTCTGAACAAATCCGGGTAGTCCGGCGTATCATCCTGGGCACTGACCAGAATATCGAGCCCATGGGAAGCTGGTACCACTTTTAGAGGCAACGTCTCACCAAGAGACCCTAATTCCGATCGTTATCCTATCTGTCGGCTGTGTTAACGAGAATCACATGATAGGGTGAAAACCGAAGTCCCGAGTTTCCCTTTATATTATTTATCCCCCACATTCTATTTCTGTGACAAACCATCATCCGATTCGGGCTAGTTTACCCCTGGGGTGAATCCGGTCCTTTCTGACACAAGCACAACCACGCCTCCCTGAGTTCGACCCCAAGCCACACTATAACACCGTGCGCTTGCGGTTATAAATATTTAATTCTCACGCCCCCTATCACATATTATTGCACACTTGCATGCCACAGATCTGGGGGACGTCAGTGCCTCTTCAAAGTAGGATGCATCCATGAGTTCAAAGCCTTGGCAATGGAAGCCCGACCCGACAGGTTCCCAGACAAAGGAAATGGCTTAGAGTTGAGTTTGATGTCATTGAAGTAATTTTTGGGCCCGCCTTCATGATTGGTTGCAACTCAACCCTAGCTTTGAGCCGAGTAATAAAGAGCAATGCTTGACAAGCACATAAGCCCACGACTGACCATAAGGTTGCTATTGCTGACCAAGCTTCGAAATAGCTCAGGCTCACCAAATTAACCACTGCTCTTTACCGAAGAAAAAAAGATTCGCCTCCACCATCCCCACAATGATCTTGTTATGGTCAACCTATAGATCACTACCTACACGGTGTCGTGTAACGGGAGCTCAGTGGACATCATCTACCTCAACACATTCCAGAAGCTGGGTGTCCTCGGTAGCCTCCAATAACCGATGCGCACCAGCCTTTAAGGCTTCACAGGAGCACATGTGTTCACGGAGGGCATGGTCTCCCTCCAAGTAGAGTTTTGCATGTCGTCATGTTTCCAGGTACCAAAAGTCAACTTCCTAGTGGTCAACTACCAAGAAGCACTCAATGCCATCATAGGACGGTCGACACTCAATGCCCTGTGGGTGGTAACTTCACCTACCATCACATGGTGAAGTTTCCTACTACTCGTAGAGTCGGTGTCCTTATGGGAGTTCAATCAGAGGTTAGGACATGCTTGGTCTAGGCCAACTAAGTGGAAATCTCTGAAAGAAACTAGCCAAGGGTCCTTATCGAATAAGGATAGCAGAAAGCATGGAAAACAAAAAATTCCTAATCTAGGCATGTATGATATATGCTATATAAATACTGCATAATTGAATCATACCTATGCAAGAATAGACTTAAGCAATACTATCTCCCAATTCGAATGGAGTCTAATGTAAGCCTGAGTTCAAGCTCGATTAGCCTCATAATTAACCACTCGCGATACCTGTTTCACCATGATGATCCACATTCACGATTCCATGTACCTGAATCTTCGAGCTCGAACTTTTATTCTTAGCCTTGCTAGGACTAACAAGAAAGCTTAGTGGAAGAGAGATTAAGAGAACTTAGACTCAAGTTGTCCAAGACCCATAATTTTTCAAGTGGTCCTTTACAACACAAGCTTTAGATCAATGGGTGGAAATTGGAAAGGGAAGAGAACTCCTTTATTTATAGATGGAGGATTTGGAGCCCCCATTTCTCTAATCCCCTCCAATATGGGACTAATGATATGATAGTTTTATCTCATGAAATTCCCCCACTTTAACATGTGTTTTAACCATGATTTCAAGGCTTATAAACCCTGAATTTTGGAAGCAATTTGTTGTTTAAAAACATATCTGGAAAGCCCCTGAAACCACCATCATATGGTGGTTAAATGTAATACCTCGTATTCATAACTACGAGTATAATATACGTATTTTTTGACGTATTCGTACGTATTAAATTATGGGTATTTCCAAGTATTTCCTCTAATTTTTGTAATGTCAATATTATTTTTAAATAATTTAAAACATTGTTTGAATTAGAGATAGGTAAGTATTTGGATGAAATACTTGTATTTGGGAGGAGTATGTCGTATTACTTAAGTATTTCTATTTTTCCTAAAATCTTAACCCTAGAAAAATTCCTATGAAGCCACATTAGCCCCCTAAGGTGTCAATCTCCCCTTACTCTACACCTAACTCCATCCACTTAGCAAGCTTAGGCTGATGAAGAGTGATGATGAGGATTTGATGAAGTTTAAAAGAAGAGAAAAATTAGAGGGAAAAGGGAAGAAAAAAAAGAAATGGGAAAACTTCCCTCTCTCTTCATCAACTCACGCCAGCCACCCCAAGCCCATTACTGCTTCATTCTTCCACCAAAAACCATGGCCAAATAACCTTTTGAACACATCTTCATTGAAGAGGAGGCTATCAGATGGTCTTCAAGGAGAAGAAGGACCAGAGACTGTAGGAGGAAGGACTTAATAATGTAGGGAATCTATCTACATTAGTTAGGGTTATTCCTCAAGAATCGAAGACACAGGTTCGATTCCCGTAAGGGATGTGAATTATAATTCTTTCTACTTCTCGAGGCAGCGTAGGAATTTACGTAGAGAATTACGCTTAAAAGCGACAGCTGTTACGCCCCGCTTACCATAATACTTGGGAGCGAGGACACGAGCGGGTCCGCATGGGTTGGAGCGATGAAGTTCAAACCCAATAAGCGTCTGTGAATATAAACCATATGCAGGAACTTGTAAGCATTCAGAACAACATAGATAAATATAAAATTTAAGACAACATCCAGATAAGAAGTACACAAAAATAATAAGGCCCCAAGCATGGCCAACAACAACAGAGTTCTACAATTGGGTACTTACCCTACAAAAATTACATAAAAGGAAACTTAAGCAGCAGCAAGTGAATCTCAACAACTAGTCCGTAGCGGGGAGAACTCTAGGATTAGCGGGTCAGTCTCCTCAATCAGCTCGTCCTCAATGCAACCTGTCTAGTGACCTAACATACATTTCATAATAATATAGAAATGTATGTCAGCAAGGGTCCTTGGCAAGCAAAAGTAATGAGTAGGACCCTTGGCAAGGTTTTCAAAAATAGTTTACATGGCAGTTAAAACATTTATGAAATAATGAGCAATTACAATTTCCAAGTATTAAGAATAGATTTTATAGTAGCATGGCAATTCTATTATAAGTAAAAACATGGCAGTCCTATGAAAACATGGCAGTCCTATGAAAACATGGCAGTTCTGTTTCATAGGGAAGCAGTAGCAGTTCTATATGTTAAACATGTTCGATAAAACATTTTCAAGCTATTCAATAGTGTGTTCAAGTTCATGACTAAGGTTCACGTCTTTAGACGGCTAGTAAGTGAATCCACCTTTGAGTGCCCCTGCATGGTGACCCTTTTACTACCGGCTAGTGCCCGCAAACCCAACCTCACCCACGTGTACTTTCTGGACCACGAGCCAGAATCAGCCAAGCCAGCCATTATGAGTTATAATACTGGACACGAGCCAGACTAGCCAAACCGGCCCATGGGAATAGCCAAATCTTGGCATACAATGTCTATGATTTAGCCAAACCGGCTATCACGTTCTACGATTATCAAGTTATTCAAGTATTACATATACTTTTAGCAGGGTTTTTGCATTTCATGTCGTAACCAGGCATTATAATTTTACTTAATGATGTCCACACACAGGCACACGGATTCTTGTCTAGCAAGTCACAAAAGTGCATACATTAAGTTTTAGTGTCATTGTGTTACATGGCATTTTCGTGTACTGTCACGGTTAAGTCATATAGAACTAGCTAGGTGTAAAAACGTCTAACAGAACAACATTTAAAACGTGCATTGAATTGAGCACTTGCCTGATTGAGACAATTTTGGGTATCCAAATGATTGTAGGCAAGACGCGAACATTTTCTACGTCATTAGATTCATATCATTAGGTTAAACGTCTTTTAAGATTTTAAAAAAAATAATATAACTAACATATATTATCTACATATATATTATGATGTCTAAATATATATATATATATCAAAACTTAACATATATACTTTACAAACTTACTCTTATATATAATAACATACTATTACTATATTAACATATTGTTATATTAATATAATAACTTAATATTATAACCTACTGTTACTATGATATATATAATATAATATAACTTTCTAACTTTATATTACAAGCTGCTACCCTAAGAACTAACGTGTACTATAATATAAAAGACTAACACTCACGTTCACTTTGGTTTTTTTGCTTCTTGTTTACAGGTTGAGCCACGACGTTGGACGGCGACAGCAAGGATGGCGATTTCAGGTATGATAGCGCGGCTCGGAGGCAAAGGCGGTGCGACGTTAAGGTGAGACGCTGGCATCGTCTTGGGTCGTCGGGGATGTTCGTCGGAGTGCTGGGTTGTAGAGGGCTCGTCGGAGCTTGATGGTAATCTAAATTTGAGTTGCGAAGGGCGATCGGAAGTGTCGATTGAGATGGTCAGAAGCGTGGAGGTTGTTGGTGGAGGCGGTCGAAGATGATGGTGGTTCGACGGTGCGTGGAGTTTGTTAGGTGGCTTTGGGCATCGGAGGAAGTGAGGGTAGTTTGGAGGCATGGGGATGTTGGTGGTCGGAGGGTTGGATCTAGTCGGAGGGTGGCTGAGAGGGTGGCAGATCCGTTTGGAAGGAGGGAGAGGACAGCGGTGCGGGACTCGGTGGTGTATGGGGGTCACCGGAGGACGTGGGGGTGCTCAAGGAAGGAGGTGGAGGGGTTCGGATATCGGGGGAGATTTGGGCTTTGTGGGCTGTCGATGATGGCAATGGGGAGGTAGGAGATGAAGGAGAGGAAGTCGCAGTTCTGGGCTGGTGGCAGGAGGCACCTGGAGGTGAGGATTACAGGTGGAGGGAGGAGTGCGGCGAGGGTTGTTTGAGGGATGTCGGAGCCCAGGGAGACTGTCGAAGGAGATAAGGGGAGTCGGGGTGAGGCTTACCAGAGGTGGGGGTGGCGCTAGGAGTAAGAGAAGCCGAAGGTGGTTCGGGTCGCTGATGTAGTCGAAAGGGAGATGTGTTGCACCTGGAGTGTGAGGGTGGTTAGATTTCCTGGTAGAGAGTTAGGGTTTCTTGGAGGGAGGCTTCTCTTAGGGTTTTGAGAGGGGAGAGTTGAGTGTAGCTGCTGCGTGATTTAGAGTTAGGTTAGGGTTTGTTTTATAAAGAGAAGAGGTGTGCGGCTAATAGGGTTGATTCAAATATAGTATGGTTTTAATATTTTTTATTTGTTTTAATGATTTTTATTAGGGAATTAGTAGCAAATGTATTTTGGAAATTTGGATTAGAAAATAATAATTAAGGATGGAATAATATGGTTTTAATTAGATAATACTACTAAATTTGATGTAGACTTTATTAAGATAAAATTGTTATGAATAGGCCCATGAGGCCCATTGGGTATCCAGCCCACTATTGAAAGCTATAAATATGAGGGTAGGGGGCTCTTAACCCTCTACACCTATTTTCCTACTTTTCCCTTCACAACACGTTATCAGCACGATCACGCTCGTTGGAGGAGACGGCGGCTCGCGAGGAAGGAGATCCACCAATCGCTCATATTCAAGAAGATCGTAATCTTCTCAACGGGGAGAAAAAGGGCATCCTTCACCAACCGTCGACTAGATTCCCTTGTCGAATCTAGGGTAAAAATCAAAACTTTTTAGATCTAAACTTGCGTTTCACGTTAGATCTGCATGTTTTAGGATCAAAAAGTTTAAAAACACGGTAAAAATCACATTTTTTAGATCTGTATGTCTAAAAACAATAAAAATCAGTTTTTTAGAGATCTAAATGCTTGAAAATCCGTTTTTACCCCCCAACCATGATCCATAATCCGCACGCCTGAAGGGCGAAACGGCGGCGCTTCACAAGCGCAGCCGGCGGTGAAAACGCCGCGGCCCCTGTGCCACGGCCTGATGCCGCGGCCCCTGTGTCGTGGGCTCAGGTCGTGGCCAGCAGCTGCAGCCTGAAGCCGCGGCCCTGTGCAGCGGCCTCAGGCCACGGCCCGCAGCCGCGGCCCCTGTGCCGCGGCCCGCCACCGCCACGGCGGCCGCACCTTGCGCGACCAGCCGTCGCGGCGGCGCGCCGTGGGCCCCCCTAAGGGTTTTTCGGAAACCCTAACCCTAAACGGGCCAATTTTTCGGGGAGGCCCAATTAACCCTAATGGTTTGTTTTCTTGGCCCAAAACCCTGAAAATTAGCCCATTAACACAAATAATTTTTCTTTTTTATTTTTGGCACTAAAACCCCAAAATAATTAAAGAAACTTTATAAAAAGGGTTTAAGGCGGTAAACAGAACATTAAAAATATGGTTCAAAGGTAAAAAGTTTTTCAAAAAAAATAATTTTAATACGTCACACACTATTTAGATTATTTAATTAATCTTTACATGCATGTGATATGATTATCTGCTTGGTTGTATATTTTCCATATATTATCTGCATGGATGTGCGATTAGGCTATGTTTTTAGGGATCAGCCAGGTTTCCGACACCTTTAATTTCCTGCAATTTTTTTCTTTTTTGAGAGAAATTTGTTAGTGAGGATATAATTGTAAAAAGAAGACCGGCGGACACCTAAAAGGAGCTGAAGGCGTATGCACAAAGATGAAAGGGGCTTCTCTCTGAAGTTCCCGAGTTGTACTTATTCTTTCAGGCAACTTTTGATGTAATTTCCGACTGCCTTTTTCTTTTCGATGTCGGCTGGCTGATCCCCATAGTCCTAAGTTATTTTTTCATTGCTTATACAATAATTGCGTAGATGTTAACTATTTTCATGACATGTTAATGTTACAATGAAACTGTCAAAAAGCATGTGTGGATGTTAATCTTTTTTAATTATTCACGTTACGAAACCGTCAAAAAGCATGCATGGATGTTAAAATTTTCTTTAAATTCATGTTATGACAATGCTTAAAATACATGCGTGGATGTCTATTTTTATTCAGTGTAATGATCCATGCTGTTTTTATATTGCTAGATTTTTCAATGGCCAGACTTGCGAATGTCGACTTTTCAGTCCTGAAGGCCGATGGGACAAACTACATGGGCTGGCAGTTGGACCTGAAGTTCCATCTGCACTCTCATGGTTTCAGTCTCACACCAACTGAGAAGGCAACAACAAGTACTGCCTCAGCCGACAAGGTTGCTTCTAAAGAAGCACCTCATACAGAGGAAGTTTCCGATATACTAAAGGCGAAAGCCATTATCAATATCAGGAAACATTTAGACTCGACCCTGAAGGACGAGTACCTTACTGTAGAGGATCCTTACGAGCTGTGGGACGCACTCGAGGAGAGGTACATGCATCAGAGGGATGTCATACTCCCCCGTGCGCAGTACGAGTGGACTCACCTCCGCATACAAGATTACAAATCCGTAGCGGAGTACAACTCAGCACTCTTCTGTATCACCTCACGTCTGAAGTTGTGTGGTGAAACGGTGACAGAGAAAATGTTGCTGGAAAAGACGTTCACGTCTTTCCACGTGAAGGACATGATCCTTATGCAACAATACCGTGAGAGGAAGTTCACGAAGTACTCTGATCTGCTTTCATGCCTGCTTATGGCTAAACAGAACAGAGACCTGCTGGTTGCCACTCACAACCTGCGCCCTCCTGGCTCCACTCGACTACCACCTCCTGCAGAGGCACACTTCCAGTCTTCCCAGAAGAAGAAGATGGACAAAAAGGCAAAATTCCAGAAATGGAAAGAACAAAAGCAACGGAAGAAGGCCACTCCCCCAGCTCCTCCTCAGAACCAGAAGTTCGTGAAAAAGAAGCAAAAGAGAATGTCCAACAAAGGTGGCACTCCCAAGAAAGACTGGGAGGATAAGTGCTCCAAATGCGGAATGACGGGCCACTGGTCCAGAATCTGCCGCACCCAGAAACACCTCCAAGACCTCTACCAGGCAAGCCTCAAGTCTCGAGCTGAGACAAACCTGATTGAGAGCGGCCTGACGTCGTGGCCCTGTGCCGCGGCCTCAGGCCGTGGCCGACAGCCGCGGCCAAACGCCGCGGCCCCTGTGCCGCGGCCTCAAGCCACGGCCCGCAGCCGCGGCCTGCAGGCTGCAGCGGCTGCGGCCCCTGTGCCGTAGCCTCAGGCCGCGGCCAGCAGCTGCGGCCTGACGCCGCGGCCCTGTCCCGTGGCCTCAGGCCGCGGCTGGCAGCCACGGCCCCTGTGCCGCGGCCCGCAGCCAAGGCCCGCAGCCGCCATGGCGGCCGCGCCTTGCGCGGTCAGCCGTCGCGGCGGCACGCCGCGGGCCCCCCTCGGGTTTTTCGCAAACCCTAACCCTAAACGGGCCAATTTTTCGGGGGAGGCCCAATTAACCCTAATGGGTTGTTTTCATGGCCCAAAAGCCTGAAAATTAGTCCATTTACACAAATAATTTTTCTTTTTTATTTTTGGCCCTAAAAGCCCAAAATAATTAAAGAAACTTTATAAAAAGGGTTTAAAGCGGTAAACAAAACATTAAAAATATGGTTCAAAGGTAAAAAAATTTTCAAAAAAAATAATTTTAGCACGTCACACACTGTTTAGATTATTTAATTAATCTTTACATGCCTGTGATATGATTATCTGCGTGGTTGTATATTTTCCATATATTATCTGCATGGATGTGCGATTAGGCTATGTTTTTAGGGATCAGCCAGGTTTCCGACACCTTTAATTTCCTGCAATTTTTGTTTTTTTGAGAGAAATTTGTAAGTGAAGATTTAATTGTAAAAAGAAGACCGGCGGACACCTAAAAGGAGCTGAAGGTGTATGCACAAAGATGAAAGGGGCTTCTCTCTGAAGTTCCCGAGTTGTACTTATTCTTTCATGCAACTTTTGATGTAATTTCGGACTGTCATTTTCTTTTCGGTGTCGGCTGGCTGATCCCCATAATCCTAAGTTATTTTTTCATTGCTTATACATTAATTGCGTGGATGTTAACTATTTTCATGCCATGTTAATGTTACAATGAAACTGTCAAAAAGCATGCATGGATGTTAATCTTTTTTAATTATTCACGTTCCGAAACCGTCAAAAAGCATGCTTGGATGTTAAAAATTTTCTTTAAATTCATGTTATGACAATGCTTAAAATACATGCGTGGATGTCTATTTTTATTCAGTGTAATGATCCATGCTGTTTTTTTATTACTAGATTTTTCAATGGCCAGACTTGCGGATGTCGACTTTTCGGTCCTGAAGGCCGATGGGTCAAACTACCTGAGCTGGCAGTTGGACCTGAAGTTCCATCTGCGCTATCATGGTTTCAATCTCACCCCGACTGAGAAGGCAACAACAAGTACTGCCTCAGCTGACAAGGATGCTTCTAAAGAAGCACCTCATACAAAGGAAGTTTCCGATATACTAAAGGCGAAAGCCATTATCTATATCAGAAAACATTTAGACTCGACCCTGAAGGACGAGTACCTTATTGTAGAGGATCCTTACGAGCTGTAGGACGCACTCGAGGAGAGGTACAGGCATCAGAGGGATGTCATACTCCCCCGTGCGCAGTATGAGTGGACTCACCTCCGCATACAAGATTACAAATCCGTAGCGGAGTACAACTCAGCACTCTTCCGTATCACCTCACGCCTGAAGTTGTGTGGTGAAACGGTGATGGAGAAAATGTTGCTGGAAAAGACGTTCACGTCTTTCCATGAGAAGGACATGATCCTTATGCAACAATACCGTGAGAGAAAGTTCACGAAGTACTCTGATCTGCTTTCATGCCTGCTTATGGCTGAATAGAACAGGGACCTGTTGGTTGCCACTCACAGCCTGTGCCCTCCTAGCTCCGCTCGACTGCCACCTCCTGCAGAGGCACACTTCCAGTCTTCCCAAAATAAGAAGATGGACAAAAATGCAAAATTCCAGAAATGGAAAGAACAAAAGCAGCGGAAGAAGGCCAGTCCCCCAGCTCCTCCTCAGAACCAGAAGTTCGTGGAAAAGAAGCAAAAGAGAATGTCCAACAAAGGTGGCACTCCCAATAAAGACTAGGAGGATAAGTGCTCCAAATGCGGAATGACGGGCCACTAGTCCAGAATTTGCCGCACCCAGAAACACCTCCAGGACCTCTACCAGGCAAGAATTAAGCCTCGAGCTGAGACACACCTGATTGAGAGCGCAGCTTTGCCAGAGACTTCATGGACTCCTGAAGATTTCATGGGAGATGACACTCTCTAGTTATGGACCATTTTTATATATGCTAGCAATGTATCTTCCTTTTATGCATAGTACATAGTTTTTATTCCATGTCAAAACATTTCCTTTGAGCATTTTTAAATGAAAGTAGATCTTTTCTTATCATTTACTGCTTGAATGTCTTTCTTTTATATAGATATGGAATCGAATTGCCTAGTGGACAGTGCATCGACGCACTCGATCCTTCAAAACATAGACTACTTCACGAGCATAAGTAGCTACTCTGGTCCACTGAGAACAATCTCAGGACCAGCTAACATAATCGAAGGATCAGGGGAAGCAATCATATTGCTCACCGGTAACACACAAATCACACTTAAAAATGCATTATACTCCCCTAAATCTATCTGAAACCTCCTAAGCTTTAAAGATATCCGTTTAAACGGATATCACTTAGAGACGGTCGATGAAGATAAAAGGGAATACTTACTTGTAACATCTCTTACAAATGGTTCAAAAACCATTGTGGAACGTTTCAAGGGACTCCCCTAGGGACTCTACCAAACAAGTATATAAACTCCAGAAACATCCATGGCGGAGCACCTGCAGTGCCCCCAAACACCAGAATTCCAACTCTGGCACAGTAGACTGGGACACCCTGGCTCTGTTATGATGTACCGCATCATAAAAAGCTCTAGGGGTATAGACTTGAAGAACCTAAAGATTCTTCAAAAAGGCAAATTCCCATGTCCACCCTGTTACAAGGGTAAACTGATTACGAGACCCTCTCCACTAAAAGTGGATGTGGAGTCTCCAAGCTTTCTGGAAAGAATCCACGGAGACATTTGTGGGCCGATACACCCATCAAGTGGTCCGTTCAGGTACTTTATGGTCCTGATAGACGCATATACTAAGTGGTCACATGTGTGTCTACTGTCCACCTATAACCTAGCACTGTCTAAGCTTTTAGCAAAGATAATCAAGTTACGGGCCCACTTCCCCGACTACCAGCTAAAGAAACTTCGTCTGGACAATGCGGGGGAGTTTACGTCACAAGTCTTTCTAGACTATTGCCAAGCTCATGGAATTGAAGTCGAACATCCTGTAGCGCATGTTCACACCCAAAACGGGTTAGCAGAATCTCTAATTAAGAGACTGCAATGGATTGCTCGTCCATTATTACTTAAATCCCAGATGCCAGTGAATGCATGGGGTCATGCAATTTTGCATGATGCATCTTTAATAAAATTAAGACCTTCTGGAGGTCAGTTATCTTCTCCAATGCAACTAGCACTTGGAGCCCCACCAATTGTCTTACACTTGATAATATTTGGTTGTGTAGTATACGTCCCCATAGCACCACCATAAAGGACAAAGATGGGTCCACAACGTCGCCTAGGCATTTATGTTGGGTTTGACACCCCCTCCATAATTAGATTCCTAGAACCCCTTACGGGAGACGTTTTCAAGCCACGTCTAGAAGACTGTGAATTCGATGAAACATCGTTTCCAAGACTAGGCTCACAGACAAAGAAGCCCGAAGCTTCAGACTGTATCACTTGGGATATAAAGACATTATGTCACTTTGATCCGCCCACAAGCCAGTGTGAGGAGGAGGTCCTGAAGATTCTCAACATCCAAAACATTGTCCATCTCTTGCCGGACAAATTTACTGACAACCAGAAGATTGTCAAATCACACGTCCCTGCTGCTAACACTCCAGGTAGGATTGACATACCGTAAAATGGATGCAATCCGCCTGCAGCAGAAATGGTTGGACCTCTCAAAAAGAGAGGGCGACCACCGGGATCCAAGGACCAAGTCCCTCGAAAGAGTAGGACCCTTGGCAATGGTAAACAAATACCACCACATGATGCTACTATAAGCCCTGCTACCCCATCTCTCCCAAACTCTCATGAAGAGGAAAAACCGGGAGAAAATGAAGTTTCGATACACTATGTACGAACTGGGGAGTATTGGGACAGAAAGAGCACAACCATAGATGACACATTTGTGTGTAATATTGCCATCAATGTCGCGTACTACGACGATGATATTGAACCACGCTCTCTAACAGAATGTTAAAGCAGAGATGATTGGCCAAAGTGGAAAGCGGTAATATGAGTGGAGTTGGATTCACTCACCAAACGCAAGGTCTTCGGACCCATAGTCCAGACACCAAAAGGTGTAAAACCTGTGGGTTATAAATGGGTATTTGTTAGAAAACGAAATGAACAGAATGAGATCGTTTGCTACAAAGCAAGGCGTGTAGCGCAGGGTTTTACCCAACGTCCAGGGGTGGATTTTGAAGCCACATACTCCCCGGTCATGGACGCGATCACCTTCCGATTCCTCATTGGCTTAACAGCCCAAGAGGGTTTAGATATGCAACTTATGGACGTGGTTACTGCATACCTATATGGCAACCTATACCGAGACATCTATATGAGATTGTCTGACGGTTATTCTTTGCCTGTAGCACTAAAAGAGAGAGAACACGACATATACTCAGTGAAACTGCAAAGATCGTTATATGGTCTAAAACAATCTGGAAGGATGTGGTATAACAGACTGAGCGATTTCCTTGCAAAACAAGGATTCACAAACGACCCAGTATGTCCTTGCATCTTTATAAGAGCAAAGGCATCATGATTTGTAATCATAGCCGTCTATGTGGACGACTTGAACCTCATCGGATCTCCTGAAGAGATCGCAGAGATTTCTAGAAGCTTGACAGAAACCATCGAGATGAAAGACATCGGAAAGTCAAAATTCTATTTAGGTCTTCAAATAGAGCATCTTAACGATGGGATCCTGTTACATTAGCCAACTTACACATCGAACTTATTGAAAAAGTTTCAGATGGATAAGTGTCACCCCCTCAGCACTCCAATGGTCGTCAGATCATTGGATGTACATAAAGACACCTTTCGGCCGCTGGAAGAGGGGAAGTACTAGGCCCTGAAATGCCTTATCTAAGTTCTATCGGTGCACTCCTTTACCTGGCTAACTGCACCCGCCTTGACATAGCATTTGCAATCAACCTACTAGCCAGATATAGCGTTGCACCTACACAGCGGCACTGGGCCGGAGTTAAGCATCTTCTGTGCTACCTCCATGGGTCCATAGACTTAGGTCTATTCTACAGGAAAGGGGCATCAACTGGTTTTAGTTGGTTATGCTGATGCAGGATACAGGTCCGATCCTCATACAGAGAAGTCTCAGATAGGATACATGTTTCCTTATGGCGGCACGGCCATATCCTGGAGATCTGTAAAGCAGACCATGACGACCATCTCATCCACTCACTTAGAGCTCCTAGCGATCCACAAAGCAAGCAAGGAGAGTTTATGGCTACGCTCTGTGATCCAGCACATCCTCACCTCCACCGGCCTGATGACCGACGTCCTTGTGCCTACTCCACTTCATGAAGACAATGCAGCATGTATATCCCAGCTACAGGACGACTACATCAAAGGCGACAAGACGAAGCATATCTCCCCCAAGTTCTTTTGGACGCACAACCTTCAGAAGCAGAAACAGATTGAGGTACAAAAGATCCAATCATGTAATAACTTGGCAGATTTGCTTACCAAATCCCTGCCTACTAGTATCTTTGAGAAACTTGTATATGGGATTGGGATGAGGAGAGTGAGGAAATGTAAACTGGGTCAGGATGAGAGGACTATGAACTCATATGTACATAGGAGACTGATGTATAGATTCATAGGAAATCTGCAAGCCTGAAGTTTGATCAGATGAGGGGGAGTCAACTGCAGAGTTGTACTCTTTTCCATTGGCTACTGGTTTTTTCCCACTGGATTTTCCGTGGTCAAGGTTTTGACGAGGCAACCTCGTTGACTCTGGATCCTGAAGTATCCACCCCTAAACACATCCCTAAAACAGGGGAAGTTATGGATTAACTGTTCTTTCTTTAACAAGGCAGTTATCCTAATTCGGATCCTGAAGAATCCACATCTTATTCAATATTGGTTGGATAAGGGGAAGTATTATGAATAGGCCCATGAGGCCCATTGGGTATCCAGCCCACTATTGAAAGCTATAAATATGAGGGTAGGTGCTCTTAACCCTCTACACCTATTTCCCTACTTTTCCCTTCACAACAAAAATAAGAAACTTATTAAAAAGATTTGAACTTGACTTTTAAACATTTGAATTTGAAAATTTAAAAAATAATAATTATAACAGATTCTATTACTAACTAACTAACTTAATGTAGTAGTAATCCTAAGTCAATAATTCAATATATCACTAAAATACGTACGTAATACGTACTAATAAATACATGTGGTTACATTCTACCCATTTTAAGAAAAATTCTGTCCTCGGAATTTCTATCACTACGATACGGGGAATAAACATGGGTAACACTCTCGCACTACCCCTTCCAATATACACACTACGCTCTCTACTTGCACACCACTAATATGTAACCACTATGCGATCATAACAATATTAATACTACTAAGTATACTAATTAATAGCAATCATGATAATAATAATAATATAACACCCACATACATCATTAATTACACATCAATATTAACACTAATATACTATAACTAATACACAACACTATTAGTACATCGCCATCCTACCCTACAATTAAACTAATAACTTAAATAAGGCAAATACTAACCCATTACTATACACATATCAACTTACTAACTGCAAGTTTGTCATTACCTTGCACACCCACATTATTACTAATACGCAGTACACTACCAAATGTGTACGATCATAATCCCAAAATCATATAGCACTATATGTCATATAAACACACTAATTCAATACTAATATATAAGCACAATCATATTCAGTCAAATAACACTTTAATAGTACAATCACTTTACGCACTATGTAATACACTATACACACCACATAATCATTATACACGTATATGCACCCAATACACTACACCGTACACAAATATGGACATGTCCTACTTACATGGCATTATGGCCATTACAATCTATCCACCTTAAAAATCAAGTCAGTCATCTGACTTCCTTGAGTAAGGCCAACTTAAGGATGGCAGACCTAGACATTAAGGTCACTCTTCCCCAGACATATATACATTATAACAAAAGCAGTACACACTCATATGCATGCACTTACACACATACACATACCTACACTATTACACACCTACCTCATATCTACACAAAACACAGTCATACATACTATATGTTCACACAAGTATACACAACCATAATAATTTAATAAAGCTAGTATACTACTACATACACACATCTATACATATATACAACATACAATCATGTATACCTCCTAGCATACATCTAAACACACGTACATATATCATCGCGTAGGGCAAGCAATATAATACAATATTATATTCCTACTATTATTCGTAAGGCACACATAATCATACAATAATATAAATAGATACATATAACTAAGCACATACCTATCCAGGCATGAGTATCCACCCATACACACTAATATATAGGTCATCCAATAGATATGTACACCCGACTATAAGCACACCTATTATCATGTACATTACACCCAACATGCACATAATCTTACTAGCATACAATTACAAATATTGACAAGTACATCCAAAATACATACACCTCTAGTAGATAGTCAAACACCAATTCTAATACATACACACAGATATCTCTATAGTGATATAGCTATCCACACATATTTATAAATATAACACTTACTAGCCTTCACACAACTATATATATAAATATATATCACGGATATCACTGCATATGTATATACAACACAGTAGGCAACCAAAATATACTAATATACTAAGGATAAGCACACTCATACATGAGTGAGACACAGAGATTCACACACATGGCCTACACACACACTATATATATACACACACACATACTACAAACATCTTAATTAATACAATTATATTTACATACCATAATCATTATAGAAATAAAGGTTAGGCATTACCCAAAATCGCTTGCTCATCAGTAAGGAGTGTCTCCAAAACTTCAGGGCAAAGACGACAGCTGCTTGCTCCAAGTCGTGAATAGGATAATTCTTCTCGTAAATCTTCAATTGTCGAGAAACATAAGCGACCACATGTCCAAGCTGATGCAGGACACATCCAAGGCCTTTTCCCGAGGGATCACAAAAGATCTTAAATCCTCCAGTCCTATCTGGTATAGCCAGGACTGGTGTAGATGTCAGCCTCGCTTTCAATGTCTCAAATGCCTGCTCGCATGAGTCTGACCAAACAAACTTGATGTCCTTCCTCGTTAATCTAGTCATGGACTCGACTATCTTTGAGAAATCCTGGATGAATCAACGGTAGTAACCTGCTAATCCTAGGAAACTCCTGATGTCTGATGCCGACCGAGTGGTAGGCCAATTTCTGACTGAAGCGACTTTCTCTGTGTCGACAGAGATACCATTGCCCGAAACCACATGTCCAAGGAATGCAATACAGCCCAGCCAAAATTTGCACTTACTGTACTGGGCATAAAACTGACGACGACGAAGTGTCTCCAAAACAATCCTTGGGTGCTTGGCGTGCTCTTCCTCACTCTTAGAATAGACAAATATGTCATTTATGAATATCACTAGAAATTTGTCCAGAAACTCGTAGACTATGAGATTCATGAGATTCATGAATATTGTTGGAGCATTGGTCACACCGAACAGCATGACAACGAACTCATAGTGTCCATACTTGGTCCAGAAGGCCGTCTTGTAGAAATCTTCATTTTTGACCTTCACCGGATGGTATCCACTCCTAAGATCTAACTACGAGAAAACTCGCGATCCACCAAGTTGATCGTAGATGTCATCGATGCGAGGTAACGGGTACTTATTCTTTACAGCGACCTTGTTCAGCTCCCAATAATCCATGCACATTCTCCTCGATCCATTCTTCTTCTTGACCAGTAGTACGGGGCACCCCAGGGAGACACATTGGGATGGATGAATCCTTTCTGCAACGTGTCGTCCAACTTCTTCTGTAGCTCTTCAAGTTCTGCTAGAGCTATATGGTAAGGTGCCTTCGAGATCGGTTGAGTATTCAGCATAAGGTCGATACTGAACTCCAAAGCTCGGTCCGGTAGCAATCTAGAAATATCTTCTGAAAATACATCTTCGAAGTCTCAAACCACTCCAGGCTTCTCCGGTTCGACTTGCATAGAAGCGACGATTACTTCGTTCGGCTATGACCAAAATCTGATAGGTCTGAGCGAACGACTATCACTGATGAATTCGAACACCGGATGGTCAGGAATCTCAAATACTACTTTCTACTTGTGACAGTCGATAGTAGCATAGAAGGTTCCCAACCAATACCTGTCGAGAATAGTATCAAAGTTCAGCGTGTCTAGGACCATGAAGTCTGCATAGAGCTCATGTCTGCAAATCACCAAGGGACATGTTTTGCATCCCAAGGAAATACTCACCACGCCACTTCCAGTAGTGATATTCCAACTCTTCGGAAGTGGGTAGGTGGAAATCGAGTGTTTCACTATGAACTTTCGGGATATAATACACAAGAAAGCTCTGGAATCAAAATAAAGTCAGAGCTGGGTGGGAGGCCACAAAGAGAACACCTAAGATGATATAATGATAAACTTAGCAAGGGTATCTAACTAGAAAGCATGGGTGTCTAACTAAATCTTCCGAAAATCCTAGTGTTGGGTCTCCCTACCTTGCTGAGACAAGTTACTCGGGTAAATTTTGTGTATGAGATAAATCTAGATGTTTTGGCTAATGATAGTATTTCTATTATTCTGAAGTTTTGCATATTGCACGACCTGTATGGGCCATCATTAAAACCTGTCATGCCCCACTTCCCATAATACTTGGGAGCAAGGATGCGAGCGGGTCCGCATGGGTTGGAGCAGTGAAGCTCAAAACCAATAAGCGTCTGTGAAAATAAAACATATGCAGGAACTTGCTTGCATTCAGAAGAACAGAGATAACTATAAAATTTAAGCCAACATCCAGATAAGAAGTGCACAAAAATAATAATGCCTCAAGCATGGCCACCAACAACAGAGTTCTACAATTGGGTACATACCCTACAAAATGACATAAAAGGAAACTTAAGCAGCAGTAAGTGAATCTCAGCAACTAGTCCACAAGGGGAGAACTCCAGGATCAGCGGGTCAGTGACCGACGCCCCGGCTCGGCGCGAACGGGGGTGCGGAAATCTAAATATTTGTAACCGCAAAGGCGAGGATGTGCTTGTGTCAAAGAGGACCAAAATCACCCCGTGGGCGAGCTAGCCCAGATCGAATGATGGGTTGTCACGGTAAAGGAAAGCGAGGTATAAACAATATGAAAATAAAACCCGGGACTTTGGTTTCCACCCCAACGAGCGACTCTCGACGATACGGCCTACGGGTAGGATGGCGATCGGAATTAGGGTCTAATGGTGAGACGTTGCCTCTAAAAGTGGTACCGGCATCCCATGGGCCCGATATTCTGGTCGGTGCCCAGGATGATACGTCGGACTTCCCGGGTTCGATCAGTGGGCACTCCCGTGTCCATTAACACTGATCGACTCCGGGAGCACTAAGCTCGCAACGATAACTCCCAACGTCTCGTCCTGCCGCTCCCGCGCGCTAGGATTCGGCGTCTACGCTAAAGGCGTGAGCTATGGCTAGGGAGTCAACCGCCAAGTTTATTCCCCCTTGGCCCGACGGTCAAAGGCTATCTTTTTCCCGCCGATGACAATAAAACACACCGCGTAACCGTTAGATTCCTAATCCCTATCGATTTCCTAACCCTATGGACGCATTGGGAAGAGCCCCCGAAGGGGTTTCCGCCAAAACCCCGGATTAGGGAACTACTCACAAATATTCATTAAAAAGCGATCTAAATGAAAATGAACCGTCAAAATCATAATCAGACAATAGGAATGCAAAGGTAGTAAAGCAATTAAGATAATACTAAAGTTTTACAAAGATCCGAAAACTTACAAAAACTGGGAAATTACAGCCGTCACAAAATGAAGAAAACAGTAAAAAATAACCAACTCCCGAATCTGGGAAACCTATGGTTCTATTTATAGAAAACGACATCACCCGATCGGTTGACAAGTCAACCGGTCGGGTTAGCCGCTTCACAAAATCACAGCGCAATGCGGGGGTTTCACCCGGTCAGTATGAACCGGTCGGTTGATACTTGGTGCGGTCGGTTGGATCTTGGTGCCGACCGGTTGGATCTTGGTGCGGACCGGGTGAGGAGACCGGTTGGAACTTCGAGTCTTGGCTGTTGAAATTCGGCTACAGGTGAACCGATCGGGTGAAGGTCACCCGATCGGTTGGAAATCAGCTTCGAATTTCCAGAGACTTTGAGCTTCTGACCCGGTCGCTGAACCGACCGGGTGACTTCTCGTGAGCTCCAAGCTGCGTCCGGGTGGTGCACGCGTGCATCACCCGATCGGTTGGAGATGACCAACTGACTGGGTGAGGGGCTGAAAGATGCAATCTTCGTCGTTTGACCCCCTGGATCACGCGTGACTCCTCCCGTTGCTCTGGGGACACATGATATCATCGTTTTACGCCCCAAATGCCTGCAAACTCCTGCAAAACACGGAAAATACGGAAAAGAGAAAGAAAACAAGAAAACACGAGAAAACACGAGAAAACGAATAAAAGACGGCGGTAAAATACGAAAAAACACGGAAGAAAACGTGCGTAAATATATGAAATATAAACGCACGTCAAAATCCCCCAAGCTGAACTCTTCCTCGTCCTCGAGGAAGATGAGTGAGAGTAGGAGCTCGGGGATGAAAAATAGAGAGAAAGAGATAAAAAAGAAAACTATATATCCTAGATCGCCCGTCAGGGCCAACAAAATCATAATCGACACACCAAGCAAGCAAACGCCAAATCACATCACTAAACCCAGGAATACGAGTCCAAACAAGTGTCGTGGGCCCACGCGGTGAAGCGCGAGTGAGTGTGGTAGTGCGCCAGCAGTCGGTGTCACTATCTACGATGTGCAATAAAGCTCGATATACACAAATCCAGGAAACGACCCAAATATCGATTCGAATTGAATAAAGCGGTGAATTTATAGTTCAAGCATGCATGAGAATAGAGGGAATCGAAACATATCATGCGTCGGGGGCTCCACAACTAGGGTTAAGGAAATCACACCACTATAGCCTAGATAATAGCTAAAAAGTTCCCAAGCCAAGTGTTTTCGAAACCGATGGGGGTTGAGATGATGTGGAGAAGAACACTCGGTGTAAATTCTCGCCTTCCCTTTATTCACGGCAAGTAGGAAAATATTCACACTGGAATTTTTTTTGGGTTTTGGGTATTTGTATTTTTTTTTTGGATTTTTGGCTATACAATTTTTTTTATTCATTTCTTTCTTTTTGGGTTTTTTCTTTTCTTTTCTCCTTTTTTTGGATTTTTGGATATTGGGGTATATACATGTGTACTCTCCCAAGTGGGAGAACTGTACACGACGAGGGGGTTTGCACCAAGTAAAACAAAAAAGAAATCGGAATCTAAACACTTGGGCAAAGGAAACTATTCTTACTAATTAGAGCATGGGCTAGATGGGGTTATCCTAGTCCTTAGTTGTGGAATCCCGACACATGCGAAATGAAGCGTATAATATATATATAGCATGCAGAAGAAGCAGACAGTAGAAATAAGTACCGCATATTCATATCGAAACATGATAATCTAGGGGTCATTCCTGGGCAGGTATATAAAGTGAATCACAAAGTAGAAGCACACCACACGGCTAGGCACGACACACGTCTCACAAAAAAGCTAAGTGGACCCACGATGCGTGAAAATGCAGGGGACTCGATATCCTAGGGTTAGTGAGTGTGATTATCGATGCCATGCTAGGTGCGTGTGATTTTGTGGCAATTCATCATAGGGTTCATCTCTAGGAGAAAGAGATAAAAAGAAGAAAAGAAGAAAAATAATAACACGATGAAAACGACCTAAAAGCGAAAGAGAAAGACTCAAACGACGCACAGAGTGCGACTCCCCCAAGCTGAAGCTTGCATTACCCTCAATGCAATAAGAGTGAGTACGGGAGGGCAATGAAAATGGGGGGGAATACGCACCGACACAAAAAGAAATGGAAAACACAGATACGAAACTGAAAATAAAGAAAAAACGAAATCACGAAAATAAACCACACGACAAAAAAATAGAAAAAGAAAGAAAGAAAATGAACAAATTATACGACATGACACGACACGACAAAAAGGAAAACAAGCACACACACACACAAAGAAAATAAAACACGACAACCCACGACAAAAAGAGAAATCAAGGATCAGGAGAAGGCGAATCCTCGCCCTCCTCGGAAGAGTGAGGGGATGGGTGGGTGGGGGAGACTGGGGGTGTGCGGAGAAGTGGAGAAAGAGGTGGAGGAATAGGTGCAGTGGTGGTGTGAATGATGGGTGGAGTGTCGGTAGTGGTGGGTGGTAGTGGAAGTGCGACGATCAAGGCTGTGGTAAAAGGGGTAGAAGTGGGGGGAGAAGACGTGATGGTGACGGTAGTGGGTGGTGGTGGAAGAGATTTGGAGCGCACCGGCAATTTCTTGCAGCGCACATAACCGGTGATGGTGGAGGAGGGAGGAGGTGGTGGAGGGGCGAGAGAAGTGGTCGTGAGAGAAAAAGTGGGTACGGGGATGTGAGTAGATGTGGGAGGGGAGGATGATCGCCTAGGTGGAGGTGATGGGGGTGGGGATGTGTGGGAGGGTGGAGGTGAAGATCGTCGAGGTGGTGAAGGCGGTGGTGTGGGTGGTGGTGGTCCGTGGAGGTGAGTGAGGAGGCAAAGAATGGCGGCTACGTTCCTCTCAAGCGTGAGGAAGCGTGGGTGAACGAGAAAAGAGGACGGTGATGGGTCCAAGGGGGCTGAGGACATGGCAAGATTACGGAGGGCAGTGACTTCCCTCTCTAGAGCAAGACGGGCAGAGACCTGACGGCGACCAAAGGAGGTAGACTGATGTGAGGCAGAAGTGGTCCCGGCAAGTGAAGTGGAAGTAGTGTCAGCGGCAGTGGTCGTGCCGGCACTGGACACATGGCCAGAAATGGCCGCTAAAAGGTGCTCAGAAGTAATGGGGCCAGGAGCAGAAACAGGGTGACTCAGGCCAGCCCCCATATCTCCCCGGGACGCAGGAATATCCTGCTCGCCTAAGTGGGCAGCAGGGGAAGGTGGTATACGTGCGTCCGCAGGAAAGAAAGGAAGGTGCAAACCCTCAACGAACTCATGGTCAGGCACAAAAGTCCAATCCGCCACGATAGCCACAGTCATGCAAGCGGGGTTGGGGAGAATAGTGTAGGGGCGAGGGGGTGGCCGTAATTGAATTCGAAACGACCATCGGGGCGGGGCTTGATCATGTGAATGTGCCGCAGGACGTCAAGATCTAGACGTGATGGTCCTGCGGCAGGAGGAAGACCACGAGGAATATGGATATTAAACGGGGGGTATGAAGAAATAATAGTGATAATGCCCACACAGCAGATCTTGCCCTTCCCGGCCCTGCTAATCTCGAGAAGCTTGTAAACAAGCCAATCGCCAGCATAGAAAGGGACAACCGGGGCCCTGAAACTAACTCCATCATCATCACGAACGAAGTGGAAAGTCATGGCCCAGAGAATAAAAAGATCAGGGATAGTCACGGTGCCTGACTCATCCCGCGGGAAAAATGCAAAAGATATGATCCTATGGGCCAGACGAAATATGGGATGGATGATGGAGAAGGCCTTGGCCTTACCCCAGGGATAGCGACGGAGTATGGTGAGGCGGAACCAGAAATTATCGACGTCAAATTCTGGGGGATATCCGTAGTGCCGGATAGCATCATTCCCTAGAATAGGGAAACCAAATATATCGCAGATGGTGTCCAGGTTTGTGCGATTGGTTTGGTTACGCACCCGAAAAGTGACGGTCGACCCCGACTCACAAACGAGGGAGGAAAGGAATTCTAGGGTGAGCGACGGGTAGGATACCGCAGAGGCATTAAGGAAGGCCAACCAACCTAGATTAGCAAAAAGAGTCTCGACCTCGGTGAAGACACCGAGGTCGACGAGTGATTGGGTGTGGGCAAACTTGGTTGATAAATGCCATCTAGCATCTAGTCTGCGGTAGAAGTCTTTCTGCTCTTGGTTCCGGAATAGGTACCCATGCAGGCCCAACATGGGGTCCACAGGGGGAATAACTGGAGGGGGAGGGGCTAGTGTCAGTTCGCGTGTGCAGGAAGGAGGACGTGTTTGTTTACGTCTCTTACGAGACGGTTCCTCCTCACGCATGATACTCTTTCCTTTATCTCTCTCCCGGGCCATGTGTGTGCGTGAGTGGTGCAAATGGGTGCAAAGTACTATCAAAGTGCACACACACAAAACCCAAGCAAAAGAAATATTAGTGTAAAAATTGAAATTCGAGAAGTGGAGCGAAGTTACCCCGTAGAAATTAGAGTTCCCTGCTTGTAGATGACCCAATGCAGTGCAATGGGAGAAGTGTGGAGCCGCGGCACTCCTTTTTCAGCAAAAAATTCGAAAGTTGGGGTGGGTGTTGGGAATTAGGGCTAGAAAATACGAAATAGGAGAGGGAGAGAGAGGAAGAGATGGAGAAATGCGAGGGGGAGGTGGAGAGAGAGGCTAATGGAGGATTTGAGGTTGTGGGAGAGGGATTTTTGGCAGTCGGGTGGTTGGAGGAGACGAAACGATGGCGAGATGAGGAGATCGGGCGAGGGTTTGTGAACGGGTGGTCGGGGGTTTATTTATAGGTTTTAAGTCGAACCGGTCTGGTGAGTTTTCACCCGATCGGTTCAACTTAGGTCGAAAATTTGATGCTGAAGAAACGCTACAGGCGACCCGATCGGTTGAGAACTCAACCGATCGGTTCGCCGCTCCACACATTTTCCCGAGAACTCAGAGTTTCTCACCCGGTCCCTCAACCGGTCTCGCATTTTGCCACCCGGTCGGTTGACGAATTCTGAAATTTTCCCGAGAGTTCCCCCAGGTCACCCGGTCTGCTCACCCGGTCTCGTCATTCTCCACCCAATCGGTTCATTCGACGATAGACACTGCCGTATGTTGATACATCCCAACCGATCGGGTGAGAACTCACCCGATCGGTTGAGGCCTTGTTTTCTGCAAAAACCCAAAAATCGCCTAAGTTTATTCACGGAAGTTGTTACGGCTGGATTTATTTATAAAAATAGAGAAAATAAAGTTAAGAAAAAGTCCTAAAAAGCGAAGAAAAAGTTTAGAACATGGGTTGCCTCCCATGAAGCGCTTTTGTTTAACGTCGTTAGCTCGACGCCCGTTGATGATGTTCATGGTGGGCGATACGGGTTATGCCCAAAATCCGGCATCTCTTCAGCTCCAGAGGTTATGGCTATGGGTGTAATCGACGGCTGTAAAAAGATTTGCTCGACTACCCTCCCTTTGTCTACGGGATCCGGGGGTTTCTTCCTCAAATTGGCGTCTACCGCCATCTTTTTCAGGATCCGGACCTCATCACCGGTGAGGTCCATGGGTTCTTTCCCCTTTCTCCTCGTGGGAGGAGACTTAGGGAATCCGGGAGGGATCACATGTCGCGCGACCGCCTCACTAGCAACTTCATTCTTTGGGGAGCCAACTTGCTCTCCAAGGTCCCCCAAGCTATCAGGGGGATTTCTCAAGGGCACTTCCCAGGCACTTGTTTCAACAGCTCTATCTTCTACATTCTCCAGCATATTGATAATAGGATCATCTGGGGGATTTGGATGCTTCATCGACAAGCCTAAGTCAAATTCGACTCTTTCTTGGCCCACATTCAGGGAAAGCTTCCCGTTCATTACGTCTATTAGCACTCCGGCGGTTGCCATAAAGGGTCGTCCAAGAATAATTGGGGTATGCTTGTCTTCCGGCATGTCCATCACCACAAAATCAACCGGTACATGCACTCCTTTCACATCCACGGGGAGGTCGTCCACTACTCCCACCGGATACTTGACCGAAAGGTCAGCAAGTTGTAATGTCATGCCAGTGGGCTCTAAGTCTCCCATCCATATTCTCTTGTACAATGATAGGGGCATTAAACTGACGCTCGCACCAAGATCGACGAGCGCCCTCTGGATTTGCACTTCCCCAATAGAGCAAGGGATGGATAAACTTCCGGGGTCCTTGAGCTTGGACGGATTTGCGCGCTGAATGAGTGCGCTGCACTCCGCCATTAACATGACCTTCTCTTTTCTAGATCCTTGTGTCACCAAGTTTTTCAAGAATTTTGCATAGGAGGGGATCGTTTCAATAGCTTTTAGGAAGGGGATTTGAAGGCTCAAATCTTTGACCATGGCAAAAAATTTGCCATACTTCTCGTCGATTTTTGCTTGGGCCGAACATTGCGGAAAGGGCACAACGGGCTTGAATACCCTCAAATTCCCTTCTTCTTTCTTCTTCTATTCTTCGGGGGGTCTCTCCGGAGCCACAATTTTTTGCGACGGGGCACCGTCGTCATTATCTTTCTCAATTGGCCGCTCAACGGCTAGTGGTGCTTCCAGTTGGCTGGGTGGTGCTCTAGTAGGAATTTGTGTCCCACTTCTCAAAACGATGGCAGACACGTTTTCATGTTCATGTGTGAGTGCCAAGGTCCGATTTACCCCCCTTGGGTTCACCTCAGGCTGTGGCGGTAGGAGATTCTGCGGTCTCTGAAGGCTCGCCACTTGCAACCCCAGCTGGGTTACCTGATCAGTGAGGACTCTTTGTCCCATCTCCAGCTTCAGATTGATCTTCTCCTGGTTGGCTATGTATTGAGTCAAGAGGGACTCAACCGGAGAAATGGCCCTCTGCTGGCCGTATTGCTGCTGGGAGGGCTGCTGATTCCTAGGAGCATATTGTTGATACTGCTGTGGTGGTTGTTGCTGATAAAATTGTTGCTGCTTAAACTGCTGCTGGGCCTAGCCAGCTGATATATCTGTTGTTGTTGCTGAGCCGGTTGTTGGTAAGGTGCCCGGTAACTGAGGTTCGGATGATTCCGGTTGTTGGGAGAGTAGGCCGGGTTTGAGTTGGTTCTTGGTGGAAATGGCGCATTCCCCGTAGGATTGTAGAACAATGGGCTCGCCTGGTCCAACGGTGGTGAGATGTCACCACCGTCGAACTCTCCAAAAACTTCGGATTCTACTGCAGTAATCTGTTGTGAACCGGTGCCACCGGCGCCTACCATCAATGCGGAGATCTGGGTTGACAGCAAGTCAAACTTGCTTGACAATTTGTCGACGTCTTCCACTCTATGGATGCCCCCAGACCTTGGTGTGGCTCGCTCGTCACACCATCGTTCATTGTTGGATGCCATATTTTCCAAAATTTGCCCGGCATCTTCTTCGCTTCTCGACATGAAGGACCCCCCAGCCGCGACGTCCATGGAAGATTTTAAATCGTCCGTCAACCCATTATGAAACAGATTTATGATCTGCCATTTGGGAAGCTCATGGTGGGGACATCTTCTCTGCAGCTCCTTGTATCTTGTCCAAGCCTCATGCAAGGACTCGTGGCTGGCCTGGGAGAAGGAGGAGATCTTGCTCCTCAGCTTCATGGTCTTCCCCGGGGGAAAGAACTTTGTCAGGAAAGCATTTGAGAGCTTCTCCCAGGTGTTGAATGTGTTCGGGTCCTTCCCCCTAAGCCACAGCTTGTCTTTATCTCTCAAGGAGAAGGGGAACAGCTTTAGTCGGATAGCCTCAGTTGTGACACTGTTAATCCGGAAGGTGTCACATTTCTCCAAGAAGGAGTCTAGATGCTCGATCGGGCTCTCCATGGGTGCACCCGAAAACTGATCCTGCTGGATCCACGTCACCAAAGATGGCTTAAGTTCGAAGCTTTGAGCCGTAATAACTGGAGGACGGATGGCGGTGGTGGACTCGACAGATGGCATCGAGTATTCCAGCAGGGATTTGTGAGGCGGGGTATTCTCCCCCATGGCTTCAGGATCCTCTCTTCTTCGCTTCTCGGCGGCCAAATGCCTAAGGGTGGCGTTTATCTCTGGATCGACGGGGATCAAGTCGTCGAGACTTCTTGAACTCCTGCGCATGAAAAACAACAAACACCCGTGAAGCGACAAGTGGGAAAGAAACAGATAAGGTTAGAAATAAAAATAAAAATAGAAATAAGAATGAGAAAATAAAAAGGAAAAGTGAAGAATGCGAAAATTATCGCGAGGTAGGGATAAGAGCTAGACACTAGGGTTCATCAGATCCTAAAAGAACAAGCACGTTGCCTCCCCGGCAACGGCGCCATAAATTGACCGACGCCCCGGCTCGGCGCGAACGGGGGCGTGGATATCTAAATATTTGTAACCACAAGCGCACGGTGTTGAAGTGTGGCTTGGGGGTCGAACACAGGGAGGCGAGGATGTGCTTGTGTCAAAGAGGACCAAAATCACCCCGTGGGCGAGCTAGCCCAGATCGAATGATGGGTTGTCACGGTAAAGGAAAGCGAGGTATAAACAATATGAAAATAAAACCCGGGACTTTGGTTTCCACCCCAACGAGCGACTCTCGACGATACGGCCTACGGGTAGGATGGCGATCGGAATTAGGGTCTAATGGTGAGACGTTGCCTCTAAAAGTGGTACCGGCATCCCATGGGCCCGATATTCCGGTCGGTGCCCAGGATGATACGTCGGACTTCCCGAGTTCGATCAGTGGGCACTCCCGTGTCCATTAACACTGATCGACTCCGGGAGCACTAAGCTCACAACGATAACTCCCAACGTCTCGTCCTGCCTCTCCCGCGCGCTAGGATTCGGCGTCTACGCTAAAGGCATGAGCTATGGCTAGGGAGTCAACCGCCAAGTTTATTCCCCCTTGGCCCGACGGTCAAAGGCGGTCTTTTTCCCGCCGATGACAATAAAACACCCCGCGTAACCGTTAGATTCCTAATCCCTATCGATTTCCTAACCCTATGGACGCATCGGGAAGAGCCCCCGAAGGGGTTTCCGCCAAAACCCCGGATTAGGGAACTACTCATAAATATTCATTAAAAAGCGATCTAAATGAAAATGAACCGTCAAAATCATAATCAGATAATAGGAATGCAAAGGTAGTAAAGCAATTAAGATAATACTAAAGTTTTACAAAGATCCGAAAACTTACAAAAACTGGGAAATTACAGCCGTCACAAAATGAAGAAAACAGTAAAAAATAACCAACTCCTGAATCTGGGAAACCTAGGGTTCTATTTATAGAAAACGACATCACCCGATCGGTTGACAAGTCAACCGGCCGGGTGAGCCGCTTCACAAAATCACAGCGCAATGCGGGGGTTTCACCCGGTCGGTTGATACTTGGTGCGGTCAGTTGGATCTTGGTGTCGACCGGTTGGATCTTGGTGCGGACCGGGTGAGGAGACCGGTTGGAACTTTGAGTCTTGGCTGTTGAAATTCGGCTACAGGTGAACCGATCGGGTGAAGGTCACCCGATCGGTTGGAAATCAGCTTCGAATTTCCAGAGACTTTGAGCTTCTGACCCGGTCGCTGAACCGACCTGGTGACTTCTCGTGAGCTCCAAGCTGCGTCCGGGTGGTGCACGCGTGCATCACCCGATTGGTTGGAGATGACCAACCGACCGGGTGAGGGGCTGAAAGATGCAATCTTCGTCGGTTGACCCCCTGGATCACGCGTGACTCCTCCCGTTGCTCCGGGGACACATGATATCATCGTTTTACGCCCCAAATGCCTGCAAACTCCTACAAAACACGGAAAATACGGAAAAGAGAAAGAAAACAAGAAAACACGAGAAAACACGAGAAAACGAATAAAAGAAGGTGGTAAAATACGGAAAAACACGGAAGAAAACGTGCGTAAATATATGAAATATAAACGCACGTCAGTCAGTCTCCTCAATCAGCTCGTCCTTAATGCAACATGTCTATTGACCTGACATACATTTCATAATAACATAGAAATATATGTCAGGAAGGGTCCCTGGCAAGCAAAAGTTATGAGTAGGACCCTTGGCAAGGTTTTCAAAAATAGTTTACATAGCAGTTATGGCATTTATGAAATAATGAGCAATTACAGTTTCTAAGTATTAAGAACAGATTTTATAGTAGCATGGCAGTTCTATTAAAAGTAAAAACATGGCAGTCCTATTTCTTATGGAAGCAGTAGCAGTTCTATATGGTAACGATGTTCGATAAATTATTTTCAAGATATTCAATAGTGTGTTCAAGTTCGTGACTAAGGTTCACATCTTTAGACGGCTAGTAAGTGAATCCACCTTCGAGTGCCCCCGCAAGGTGACCCTTTTATTACCGGCTAGTGCCCGCGAACCCAACCCCACCCACGTGTAATTTTTGGACCACGAGGCTGAATCATCCAAGCTGGCCATCATAAGTTATAATATTGGACACGAGCCAGACTAGCCAAACCGACCCACGGGAATAGCCAAATCTTGGCGTACAATGTCTATGATTTAGCCAAACTGGCTATCACGTTCTACGATTATCAAGTTATTCAAGTATTACATATACTTTCTACAGGGTTTTTGCATTTCATGTCATAACGATGCATTATCCTTTTACTTAATGATGTCCACACATAGGCATGCGGATTCTAGTCTAGCAATTCACAAAAGTGCATACATGGAGTTTTAGTGTCGTTGTGTTACATGTCATTTTCGTGTACATATAGAACTAGGTAGGTGCAAAAATGTCTAATAGAACAACATCTAAAAATGTGCATTAAATTGCGCATTTGTCTGATTGAGACGGTTTTGGGTGTCCAAGTGATTGTAGGGAACATGCGAATGTTTACTGCGTCATTAAATTCATATCATTAGGTTAAACATCTTTTAAGCTTTTAAAAATAATAATATAACTACCATATATTATCTACATATATATTATGATGTCTAAATATATATATCAAAACTTAACATATATTCTTTACAAACTTACTGTTATATATAATAACATACTATTACTATATTAACATATTGTTGTATTAATATAATAACTTAATATTATAACCTACGGTTACTATGATATATATACTATAATATAACTTTCTAACTTTATATTACAAGCTGCTAACTTGCTAACCTAAGAACTAACTTGTACTATAATATAAAAGACGAACACTCATGTTCACATTGGTTTTCGCTTCTTGTTTGCAGGTGGAGCCATGACGTTGGACGGCGACAGCGGGGATGTCAATTTCAGGCACGGCAGTGCGGCTAGGAGGCAAAGGCGGTGCGGCGTTGAGGGACGGCGCTAGCATCGTCGTGGGTCGTCGGGGGACGTTTGTCGAAGTGCTGGGTTGCAGAGGGCGGCTCGTCGGAGCTTGATAGTGGTCGGTGTTTGAGCGGAGGAGGGCGATCAAAAGTGTCAAGGGAGATGGTCGAAAGCATGGAGGTTGTTGGTGGAGGCTGTCGGAGATGATGGTGGTCTGGCGGTGCATGGAGTTTGTTAGGTGGCTATGGGCATAGCAGGAGGAAGTGAGGGTAGTTTGGAGGCGTGGGGATGATGGTGGTCGGAGGGTTGGATCTAGTCAGGGCAAGGCTGAGAGGGTGGCGGATCCGTTTGGAGTGAGGCAGAGGACAGCGGTGCGGGGCTCGGAGGTGTAGGGGGTCGTCGAAGGACATGGGGATGCTCGAGGAAGGAGGTGGCGGGGTCCGGATCTCGGGGGAGGTGTGGGCTTTGTGGGCTATCGATGATGGCGATGGGGAGGAAGGAGATGAAGGAGACGAAGTCGCGGGTCTGGGCTGGTGGCAGGAGGCACCCAGAGGTGAGGTCTCAGGTGGAGGGAGGAGTGCGGCGAGGGTTGTTTGAGGGGGGTCAGAGCACAAGGAGACTGTCGAAGGAGATAAGGGGATTCGGGGTGAGGCTTGCCGGAGGTGGGGGTGGCTCTGGGAGTAGGAGAAGTCGGAGGTGGTTTAGGGTCGATGTTGTAGTCAGAAGGGAGATGTGCGACGCCTTGAGTGTGAGGGTGGCTAGAGTTCCTTGTAGAGAGTTAGGGTTTCTTGGAGGGCGGCTTCTCTTAGGGTTTTGAGAGGGGAGAGTTGAGTACGGCTGCTGTGTGAATTAGAGTTAGGTTAGGGTTTGTTTTAGAAAGAGAAGAGGTGTGCGGCTGATAGGGTTGATTCAAATATAGTAGGGTTTTAATCTTCTTGATTTGTTTTAATGATTTTTATTAGGGACTTAATAGCAAATGTATTTAGGAAAGTTGAATTAGAAAATAATAATTAAGGAGGGAATAATGGGGGTTTAATTAGAGAATACTACTAAATTTGCTATAGACTTTATTAGGATAAAATAAGAAATTTTTTAAAAATATTTGAACTTGAATTTTAAACATTTGAATTTGAAAATTTAAAAAAAATAATTATAACAGATTCTATAACTAACTAACTAACTTAATGTAATAGTAATCCTAAGTCAATAATTCAATATATCACTAAAATACGTTCGTAATACGTACTAATAAATAGAGGCCATCACAACAGCGTTCGATCGACATGATTGAAACACGGTCGTCTGATCGACCGAAGATCCCAAAGCCAACGGTAGCACCTCCATACAACAATGTTGACTTAGACACAGTAGTGTCGTTGATCGAGTAGGAGTACGGCTGTGTCGACTTATACTCAGACGACTTACCGTAGAAAGAACCAAGGCTTGATGACACGGTCGTGTCATTCTCAGAACGACCGTGTCAATCTGGGCTGTGTATTCCTTCACACATGGTCGTGTGGCTTGACCAAACGACTGTGTGGTCGTACCTTTAGGCATTGCTGAAGTATTACTCCACACGGTCGTGTGGAGGCCCCAAACGACCGTGTGATTATGTCTAGTTGAGCACCGAATGTTGTGGTCCACACGGTCGTGTTGATTTGCCCAACCGACTGTGTGGATTTGTTTTTGACTTGTAATTCGTATGTTAATATTGATTTAGATGTTGCAAATCACATATTAATCTTTTTGCTTCATGTCTAAGCTATATGTGCCAATGATCATGCCATGAATTGTTCAAGGTTCATGTTAACTGTGTATGCCATGACTCCCATGTTGCATCTATGTTTTCATATGCATAGAAAGAGGACTTCATGATGTTAATTTGTTGTTTCATTATGTTCTATGATATACTTATCCTCTATGCACTTAACCATATTAAACTTGATATGCTTATATTTTGCCAATGTGCAAATGTTCATGTTAGCTATGACATGTCTTTGTATATCTTTGTTAATTTCTTTTAAGATATTTCTTTAAGCATGTGATAATCTGATGTGGTACAAAGACAGATATTGATATGAAAGTGGCATGGACACGTGCTATGGCAAATGAATGAAATGAGAAAGTGATATGCGACACATAAGATATAGTATATGAAAACTAGGACATGGATGGAACTGCACACAATGGAACAAAGTGCCACGGTAGGAGTTGGGAGAAATCACTGGGGCCACCTCTTGAATCCATCGTAGTGCCACAGATGGAGATGTGCACGTTGTAGGCACACTGGCATAGATGAGATCCCTTAGGTGTTGCATATGCATTCATAATCATCTCATGTGCATCAAGTGCATATGTGTGTGTTGTCTGCCTTTACTTTATGCTTCTTTAACTTTGTAGTTCTTACCCTTCAATACTTGCATGTGATGTTTACTTTTCTTTCGGAATATCAATTTAATAGTCCTTCTTTTCAATACTTGTCTTAATACTTTGTTCTTAGTGACATGTATACCGTCAGCAATCAGACCTTAGTTAGGTAAAATAGTTCTTAGACTGACCCTACCTAGCGTAGTCAGATTATCCTACTGGGTCACACGTTGACGTGTCCCATTTACTTTTCCCAGAATTAGAAGCAATGCAGATAGAGCATGACTTGACTCAGGAGATTACTCAGAGATGGAGCCCATAAAGGGTGACCCTGTACAATTGGTTCTTAGGGGTAGTCTAGGGAGTGAGTTGTACCCGGTGGGGACATTTTGTATTTTTGTGGGTTTTTTGGGATTTCCCTTTATTTTCGCTTTTTTACATTGTACAGTTATGATGTATGTAAAAGATGTATCCACGTATTAATGTATATAAGAGTGTTTTTGTATATCTGTGTTCTGTGTTTTGTGTTCGTTGTCTGTTATTAGAGCATTACATATACTTCCCAGCATATGGCAGTGGCTTGCCTATTCTTTCGTGTACTCTCTCTCTCTCTCTCTCTCTCTCTCTCTCTCTCTCTCTCTCTCTCTCTCTCTCTCTCTCTCTCTCCCCCCCCCCCTCCCTCCCTCCCTCCCATACTCTTTCTCTTCACACTCGCTACTTTGGGAATACCATAGACGGATTCATACTTTTCGAGTATCCTGTAGAGCGGGGCATTACATAAAAAGTACCATGAACAACAGCCTCTGGGCTATTGTCCTATATCCCCTTAAGCTGATATTTGTAGACCCTTAGGGGCTGCCCATATCTGTCGTTCCGTAGACACTTTGGCTAGAGAACATCAACCCTTGGGCTTGCTTTTGTGATACTTAGTTTCGAGACACCGTCGTGAAAGAGACGCGTCTAGAACAAATAGAACCATTCAATTTGTGGGTTTTCCTACTTGTGTCTTCCCATTATGTCCTTGTTGTAATGCTTTACGACTCATCGTACACTTGTAACAAACTCTTCGTGATGAACTTCCTTTCTGATTGTAACTCCTTACAATGTACTCGTATATCGAATTTACGATCCAATAGAACTGTCTTCCTAATTTGTCGCAACAAACACATCTTCTGTGTCAGACTCTAAAAGCCCAGACCATATTACGACAGTGACATCATATGTCACGAGTACGTCAGTGACGCTAGCAGCGTGTAACAACTGCCCTTTTGGAATTGTCGTTACATAGTTAATGGAAACCTCGTTCCAATCAAATCATGGCTTGCTAGTGATGGCTTCCACGAAATCCAGTCCCTTTGTCATACTATGTTGTTCGAGATGTTTAAGGCATGGTAGAAACCATTAAACCTCACGGACATCTTTCACCTTTAGTCGTCGATATAAGACGATGATCAAACATAAACTGAACATATTCCCACTATGTTTGGTCCATTCCACCTTGGCCAAAGTTTTAGCACGGCTCACAACTAGTTACGACATCGTAATCTAATACCAACAAATTCTATATCGATCCACACTTCCTTCACAAGCTTCGAATCAATCGCAACTATTTCCTACCAATGATCTGACATCGTTGTTCAGTACTAGTTAAAGAGTAACTTTCCGACAAGTAAGGTCCTATAGTGTGTCTCATGTCAAAGGACTAACTTGTGCGAGCCATCGCTCGGTTTTGCCATTTGATGGTTTAGGTTATATTAACCATACAATAATTCCTTGTGAGTCGTTCTGTGAACTTATTCTTAATAAGCACACGCATGCTGCCTTAAGATGTCCCCACATCGAATGATTTTGAGATTAGTCATTACCATTACATGCTAGAACGACATGCATTGGTCTATCTAGTATATTGATGTCATATCTCAATATTCCTATGATCAAAAACATTTAGGTATGAGCTTACTCAATTTACTAGATCTCATAATCGCAATCACATTACGATTATAATTAATCTAGCATCATTCCATGGACTTTTACTAGTGTTGGTTTAAATGTAAACACGGATAGCACAAGTAAATGTAAACTAGGATAGCACAAGTAAAATGCACACTAAATAGCTTACTATTTATGAACAATATGTTACAATTACAATAATTGATGTAAGGGCATACCTACTTCCCAACATCTACCACTTGCGCTTACAGCTAATTATTATAGTCTCATATTGGCATTATCCACTAGTCTTTCCAGACATTTTTGTGAAAAGCCTTTAGTGAGTGGATCTGTTACATTGTTCTCAATGTCAACCCATTGCATTTCTATGTCATGGGGACCTTGAATTTTCCGTATCAGGTGATATTTTCTCAAGATGTGTCTAGATTTCTTGTGAGATCTAGGTTCCTTCGCTAAGTAATAGCAACATTGTCATGACAATATAATGGTATTGGATTATCAATGCTAGAAACCACTTCTAGTTCACTGACAAACATCTTCATCAAGGCTGCCACTTTTGCAGCATCGTTCATTGCGATGTGTAAGGACCCTGGCTATGAGGAAAATACTAGAAGGGGGGTTGAATAGTGTTTATGCAATTTAAAAAGATAGTTACACCAAATTAAACTCCTAACCAACAATAATTGCGGAATAAAAGAAAACCCCTAAAAAGAAACAATGCAAACGTAAGGATGTTTCAAGGGTTCGGATTACCCAAGTCACTTTCCGACTTGTTCCTGGTAATCCTACGTCCCTTCCACCTGGATACCACCGGATACTCAAGTTAGAACCTAACTTGAGGTTTCGTTAAAAACCCACTTGTAGCAATCCTACAAGTGAAATCGAAATACAGTTGATATCCTTGACTCCCACAACTTGGAAGCAAGCAAACCACTCTCACAACCCGAGAGTAAATTAAATAACGAAAGTTATGAAATATGAAATTAAGCAACACTTACAATCACCTATGCCTTGAAGTAGAACTTGAAGGAGAAGTGTGTTGTGTTGAAAGGCTCTCTTGGAAGAGAGGAAAGCCCTTTCTCTTGACTGCACCAAATGCCTAGAAGATTTCTCTTTGGTTCAGGTTAGAGAGCAAGAGATTGAACATTGGAATTCTAGGGCTTTAGGATTGGAGAGCTTTGATCTTGAGAGAAAAGAAAGCTTGAATTATTCTTAAAAGTCTAACCTCTCAATGGAACAGTATAGGCTTCTTTTATAGGTTTCTCAAACACTTCAAACCGAATTCCCAAAAACCCCTTTGAAATCCGTGAAGAAAAACTCAACGGATAGAATCTGCGCCCGCGACAGTCGACTGTTGAACAACTCACAGTCGACTGCTGCACAGCGACAGAGTGTAGGTGAGAATTCATAACGTCAACTTACTACGTGGACAGTCGATTTGTAAGGAGTAGACAGTCGATTGTTAAACCAACAGGTGACTGTAAACCCTTATACAGGCGACTGGCCGTAAGCTGGGTAAGTTGAGGAAATATGAGGAAAGTCTGGAAATACAGGACATGCGACTGAAGAAGAGAAGACAGTCGACTATAAAACCAAACAGGCGACTGTAATTCCTTCTACAGACGACTGTCAAAACCCTGACGTTTTCCAGAGAGTTGAGTCTTTAGAGAGGCTCAAAGACAGACGACTGATGAAGCATTGATAGTCGACTGTGCCTTTGGACAGTCGACTGTAAATACAACAATAGTCGACTGGCCAGATCAAAACTGAGAAATAGATTTGGGCTGAGGATAGACAGGCGACTGATTAACACAGCACAGTCGACTGTCACTTGGACAGGCGCCTGTGCAATCTACATCAGTCGCCTGAATAAGTTAAAGCTAGGAAGCCCAAAACTAGACTGATAAAGTTTGTGCATAACAGGCGACTGTAGAACAACACACAGTCGACTGTTTTGAGACAAGCGACTGTAAATCGTTCAGCAGTCGACTGTTGAAATCATGACATGCACAATCTAGATAGAAATGAATTGGAGTCTAAGAAAAGTTGATCTAATGATATCCTAAGACTGAAATGAAGAGATGTGTGTGCTCCAACAAAGTTCTACGTCTAAACTACATACTAGAAGAGAAACAAAAGAATTACATTTGAAGAACTATCTCTTCTATCCAATGCATGAGCTTGAAGTCTTCTAGAAGCTTCAGTCACCATCTATTATCATCCAATCCACTTCATTTGCTTCCAATGATCTTTGAGCGACATCCATTGCAAATTGATCTTCATGATATGCTTAGGCAATGGATTAACTGCAAGTAGGGGATTAGTCACTAGTATTTATGTTTGCTCATCATTTCCACCAAGTAGGGAGAAGTCCAATACTCAACATTCTCCCTCTTTTTGATGATGACAAACAATCATAAACAAAAAGATAAATAATTGTGCTTAAAAAACTTACACCCCTACATAGATGCCAATCAAGTTAGTCAACAAATATTAGGGCATCTATAGATCAAATGAAGCAACTGAGTAAGATATCATGAAATGAAATGAATCCATGAAATCTAGGATTTATACTCAATATTCACTATATCTTACTCCCCCTGAATCTAAGGCAACTTCAATCTTAGATTCAAGTATAATTAGTATTTACTTAGCACAGACATTATGAATCTGTTTATTTCTCTCCCCCTATGGTATTATCCAAAAGGTGGGAGTAAAATAACACAAACAATCGTGCTAAATATGAACTAACGACAATTACAAGAGTCTAAAGATATACAAATCAAAAAACTCATAAACCACATCATAAACTTAGCTAATTAGAGGAATGAGAGTCCAATATCAACATTGAGAGACACAAGAAAAAAAATCGTCTCAAATCACATCACATAGAGAATATAGCATTTACAGTGACAATTTCACAAAATTCACACATATAAGATAGACAATTTTACAATGTGTGAAACAGAATGAAGAAACTGTATGTTCATATATAAATATATGTTAATGTGACAAGGGGCACAAAATACATCCAAACTACCCATGTACAATCATACAAAATGATCAAAATACATCCATGATCCATACATCATCACCACACAAAATACAAAATTAAGTCTTAGGGTGAGTGTTACAAGGAGCAGCAACAGCAGCATCAGCCGATATGGATGACTGTCATGACCCGCTTCCCTAAAATGGAGGCGAGACGTGAGAAGGTCCGCACGGGAGTGGAGCTGTGAAGCCCCAAACCCGATAAGCGTCAATAAAACATAAGCAGGTCCCTGTAACCACAAACGGAACAACAATAACAACACAAGGAGAGACAGAAATAAAATCTCATATCTCATAATTTGTCCAACGTGAAAATTTAAGTTCAACATCCAGAAAAGCCACCAGGCTAAAAGAAAGAGTCTAAAGGCCCAGAACAAGGCCAACAAAAGCAACAACATAACAAAGTATATGTGCGACGCACCGACAACAAAACAACAGTCTAAACAAAAGGGAAAACACAACGAAGACACTAGGACTGGTCCCCAGTGTCCACGTACTCCCCGTCAAACACAAGCTCGGGCTCGGCGTCAGCAAACACCTCGTCCTCAACAAGGTACTCAGGCTCAGGATCTAACATGCGTCACCCAAAAGAGTAAAGGGGCACATGTCAGCAAGTCTAAAAGACTTGGGCAAGGAAACTGAAAGTAAGGCAAACTAACAACCTAGCAGTTTTAGTATTCATGACATGGCAGTTATAACATGAGTGCACAAGCAAGACATGGTGAACAATAAGTACAAGAGAACAATTATCGGGACAAGACAAGAGTAGCCAAGCTACTAACAATCTCAATCAATTCACTAGTCACGTCTCAAGTTGTTTGTAGATGTTTACGCCTTACAGCTGAATGGTTTAACATTCACGCTGATTGGCCGCTTAACACTACCCCAAAACCCAGAGTTTACGCCTTACAACTGCAGTTGCTGATCGGGCAGACTCCCAGTTGAATGACCGCTTAACTCTTACCCCATCCCACACGTAAACAAGCCAGGGTCCCTGTACATGAGCCCAGTAAATGAGCCAGGGTTGCCCCGCACGGGAGCTTGTTTTCCTAGTTCACGATTCAATATCGAGCGTTGGGGTTAGCAACTCATTATGCTCGCTTCTGGTCACGAGCCAGGAAGTACAAGTATTGTAGCATGTGCTACGCAATCACGGGAACATTTAAAGAATGCAATGACATGACAATTAATTCGCGTACCGGTAATTGAAACTAAACATGGCATGGTAGTTGTGCAACATGATAATTGTCGGATCTAGCTTCGTTGTCAAGCTAGTCCTAAATTTGCGCCTAGGCGAGTATCATTTCGTCGCCTAGTCTCTTTTACGCCTACAACAAGCAAATGGCCTAAAACATGGCCTAAACCCTAAGTGGCAAGTTTCACTTGCCTAGCACCGAGGATGACGATCACGAGGGTTCGTCTCACGGATGCTAATCTACGGGGGAGTCGCTGTCATGGAGAAACAATCAACAACAATATTCATTTCATTAGGGTTTCATAAAAACACAAATGGGTTATGCTAAAACTAAAGAATCCAGTATTACCATATAGGAAACGGAGGAACAATACCGAGCAACCACGGCGACGGAAGAAACGCTCCGGGGAACCTAGGGTTCAGATCTGGAAATGATTGGAGAAGTTTGGAGAAATAGGGTTTTGGGGGATTTGATGAGATTTTGTGGAAGATGAGAGGTAGAATGTGTTGAGGGAGGGTTTAGATGATGGAGGATGAGCTTGGGATGAAGGAATAAGGGTTTGGGGAAGAAGGGGGCTCAATGGGGGAGAAATTAGGGTTTTAGGTCGTGAGGAAGAAGAAGAAAATGTTTGGAGGGGTATTTATAGAGTTTGGTGGCGGCTAGGACAAAACTAGGGTTTACAGCACTGGTTAGTCGGTCAAAGAACAACCACTGACCGACTAGTTTGGGAACTAGTCAGTCGGTTGACCAACGCAGACCGACTAAGAGTAAACAGTAACCCAGACGAAAATTATGATTTAGATTTAGTCGGTCAAAGAACAATTACTGACCGACTAGTTCAACATCTAGTCGGTCGATGAACATTCTTAGACCGACTAAGAGTAAACAGTAACTCGACTGTACAGAAGAACTAAGAATTAGTCGGTCTGAGTACAAAACTTAACCGACTAGTTTAACAACTAGTCGGTCGAAAGATGAACTTAGACCGACTAAGAATGAACAGTACTGATACCAAAAATTTGTAACTGAGTTAGTCGGTTAAAGAAGCATTGCTGACCGACTAGTTTGCAACCTAGTCGATCAACCAACGTTCTTAGACCGACTAAAGAGAAACAGTAACTCCTGAACATTTAACAAAGCTCACTAGTCGGTTCAAGAAGGTTTTCCAACCGACTGGATCGTCATCTAGTCGGTCGGTGCCCCTTCTTACACCGGCTAATGAGGACCAAAAGTTCCGATATGGAGCGCGGAGCTCCGGGATCGATTTCTAAGACTCCTAAGCTTGATCTAACAGTAAGATATGACCGATACGAAGCCCGTCATGAATGACTTACTCCAAAATCGACGATCAACGGAAGAAGCTAAGAAAATACGACGAAACGATCGAAAATGAAAGCTACGGGGACGAAAACCACACACGAGGAGAAAATCCACCAAAACATATAATATAATATAATAAATCCGGATACATGAAAACCAGTCGTTACATCCTCCCCAACTTAAGAAAAATTCCGTCCTCGGAATTTCCCAACACTCACGTGTCCGGGAACAAAAGTGGGAAACGCTCTCGCATCTCATCCTCATTCTCCCAAGTAGACTCCCCGGGCGAGCCGTGTCGCCACATCACCCTTACAAGATTGACAACCTTATTCCGAAGTGACTTCTGAAGCCTGTCCAGAATCTGCACTGGATGCTGGTCATACGTCATGTCGGGGCGAACGGTAATCTCCGAGAAATCCACAGCATGAGACGGATCGCTAATGTATCGACGAAGCTGCGACACATGGAAAACATTGTGAACTCCCTCCAAAGATGGCGGCAAGGCTAAGCGATAAGCTACCTCGCCAACTCCCTCCAGAACGTCAAACAGTCCAATGTATCGCGGGCTCAACTTCCCTCGCTTCCCAAAACGAATCACACCACGATTCGGGGAAATCTTCAGAAACACATGGTCGCCCGGATGAAACTCCAAAGGACGACGTTTAGCATCCGCCCAATGCTTAAAACGGTCCTGAGCAATTCTCAACCTCTCCCGAATGTTCCTGACAATATCCACGGCCTCCACGATCATCTCAGGTCCCAACAACTCCCGATCACCAACATCATCCCAACTCAATGGCGATCGACATTTCCTCCCATAAAGAGCGGCGAAAGGCGCCATGCCAATACTCGCCTGGAAGCTGTTGTTGTAAGAGAACTCCACCAAGTGTAGATGGTCCTCCCACGAACCCTTGAAATCCAACATGCACGCCCTCAGCATGTCCTCCAAGATCTGAATCGTCCTCTCGGACTGGCCATCCGTCTGCGGATGGTACGCCGTACTGAAACTCAGACGCGTACCCAAACTCTTCTGCAAACTCTGCCAGAACTGAGATGTGAACCTCGTGTCTCTGTCCGACACGATACTCACAGGGACTCCATGAAGTCGCACAACCTCCTGCACGATTCACGTTACATCACTATCCAAACTAGGAAAAGGAAATAAAAACAGAGAGTAAAAGAATTTACCTCCATATATCTCCTCGCTAGCGCCTCAGTGGACTGTCCCACTCGGAATGGAATGAAGTATGCGGATTTGGTCAATCGGTCCACGATCACCCAAATCGCGTCATTCTGCTTCGGACTCTGAGGTAGTCCAGTCACGAAATCCATAGTGATGTGTTATCATTTCCACTCCGGAATCGGAAGCGGTTGTAGCAACCCGGCCGTACGCTGATGCTCCGCCTTCACTTGCTGGCAAACCAAGCACTTGGCTACACTCCGAGCCACACTCCTCTTCATGCCATGCCACCAATAGTTCAGACGAAGATCCTGGTACATCTTGGTGCCACCAGGATGCACAGAATACGACGAACTGTGTGCCTCCACCATCAACTCCTCTCTAATATCCCCAGCTGGCACACACAACCTGGCTCCAAACCTCAGCGAGCCATCATCATGAATAAAATAGTCAGTCCGCAGACCGGCTTCAACCTGCCCCCGAATCTTCACCAGCTTCGGATCCTCAGCCTGGCCAGCCTTAATCCGATCCACGATCGTCGACTGTATATGCATACACATCAACGAAGAAACCTCCCCAGGAAGAACAACCTCAATCCCAGACTCACAAAAATCCTGCTGCAATCTCCACTGCGGGGTCAACAACATCACCGCTGGAAGCCTACTCAGCGCATCAGGAACCACATTCACCTTGCCAGGGTGATACTGCAAATCAGTCTCATAATCCGCCATGAGCTCCAACCATCGACGCTGTCGCATGTTGAGCTCCTTCTGAGTAAAAATATACTTCAAGCTTTTGTGATCGGTGAAGATCTTCACTTTCTCACTCAGCAAGAAGTGCCTCCAAATCTTAAGAGCAAACACAACGGCAGCCAACTCCAAATCATGCGTCGGGTAATTCTTCTCATGAACCTTAAGCTGACGAGACGCATACGCCACAACATGCCCGTGCTGATGCAACACACAACCGAGACCCTTACCAGAAGCATCGCAAAAGATCTCAAATCCACCGCTGCGATCAGGCACAACAAGAATATGGGCAGTCGTCAACCTCTCCCTCAGAACACCAAAGGCACTCTCACAATCACCCGACCAAACAAAAGGTACGTCCTTCCGCGTCAACCTGGTCATCGGCTCAGCAATACGGGAAAAGTCCTTAATGAAACGCCGATAATAACCAGCAAGTCCAAGTAAACTCCGGATCTCAGACGCTGACGACGGAACATGCCACTCTCTGATGGCCCTAATCTTCTCGGGATCCACTGAAATACCATCTCCAGTCACCACATGCCCGAGAAAAGCAACTCTATCCAGCCAAAACGTGCACTTCGAAAATTTAGCATACAACCGATGCTTCCTCAAAATTTCCAACACTGTCCTCAAGTGCGATGCATGCTCCTCCTCCGACTTTGAATAGATCGGAATGTCGTCAATAAAGATAACGACAAACTTATCCAAAAAGTCGTAGAAAATCAGGTTCATCAGATTCATGAAAACTGCGGGTGCATTAGTTACGCCTAAAGGCATAACCACAAACTCGTAGTGTCCATACTTTGTCCTGAACGCTGTCTTCGGAACATCTCCCTTCTTCACCTTCAACTGATGGTAACCACTCCTCAAATCCAATTTAGAAAACACCCTCGAACCTCCAAGCTGATCAAAGATATCATCGATGCGAGGCAACGGGTATTTATTCTTGATGGTCACCGCATTCAACCCCCGATAGTCCACGCACATGTGATGCGAACCATCCTTCTTCTTCACCAGCAGCACCGGTGCTCCCCACAGAGACACACTAGGATTGATATAACCCTTCCGCAAAAGCTCATCCAGCTGCTTCCGCAATTCCTCCAACTCAGCGGGTGCCATATGGTACGGCGCCTTCGAAATCGGCTGCGCTCCCGGGACAAGATCAATAGAAAATTCTAGAGCTCGATCAGGTGGCAAACCAGACATCTCCTCGGGGAAGACGTCATCAAAATCCCGCACCACAGCTGGCCTTTCCAACTCCATCTGCAAAGCCACAACCTCCACTAGTCTGGCCCGAAATCTGACAGGACCAAGCGAACGGCTACCACGGCTGAACTCAAATACTGGATGTCCGGGAATATCGAACACCACCTTCTTCCTCCGACAGTCGATAGTAGCATAGAAGCTCGCAAGCCAATCCATCCCAAGAACTGCATCATAGTTGATGATGTCGTGGACAATGAAATCAGTGTAAAGCTCATGTCCACAGACCACCAACGAGCAAGAATTGCAACCACGATGCATCGAAACCACGCCATTCCCTGTAACGATATTCCAACTCTTGGGAAGAGGGGACGTCGACAAGGAATGCCTCTCCACGAAGCTCCGAGAAATAATGCACATCGATGCACCAGAGTCAAAGAGGACTCGTGCAGGAAATGTGCACACCAAAACCACACCTAACAAGCAATTAACAATCAAACCCTATTCTAGCAAACAATCATGTTCAACCAAACAACACAATCTAACAATCAAAACCAACTAGGAAAGTAACAGCTAGATTGAGGATTACCTGCGATAACCTCATCCACAGCCTCGCTCTCCACAGCGGTCATCAGAAAAGCCTGCCTCCTCGGCGAAACAGCCTGCTGAAAAGCCTGCCTCTGCGGAACAAGAGCTGCTCCACGTCCAACAGGAACAGACGCTCGCTGCTGCAACGGCTGTGCTGCAACAGGTTCCCTCCGCAGCGGATTCGCATGCCGACAATCCTTCACGACATGAGAAGCATCTCCACAAACCAAACACTGGCCCAGAAACTTCCTACATTGATCCTTGACGTGGCCAGGCTTATCGCAGAAATGGCAAGTCTTCAGAATAGGCCCTCCTGGCCTCTTGAACTGCACCGGATGATTAGGCTTGAAACCAGACCTAACCACCGCCCTGGCCTGCTCCATAGGCCTCTTCCCAGCACCGAAAACATGTCCTCTCCTCTGACTCAGGTTCAGCTCCTGCCTCCTCGCAGCGACTAGAACCTTCTGATAAGAGTCCAGATCAGAGGAAGACACAAAACTCTGGAGCTCCAAAGCAAGTCCCTGCAGGAACCTCGGAGCCCTCTCATCAGCATCCTGCACCATCTTCGGTGCGAACCGACTAGGCCTAGTGAACTCTTGGTGGTACAGGTCCACCGTCAAACTCCCTTGCTTCAGATCAATGAAGCGCTGCAGCATCTCCTTCCTAGCAGCCTTCGGAAAGAACTCCTCATCAAACCTGGACTTAAAGGTAGCCCAAGCAACCGGCTCCACCAACATCTTCTCTTCCGCATCCCACCAGTTCCGAGCATTATCCTTAAGTTGCCTCTTCGCCAAATCAACCCATCCAGCCGGGGTGATCTTGGCCATCTTCAAGTTGTCCTCAATGTTCCGAATCCACTCATCGGCAGCTACAGGACCTTCAGAACCGTCAAAATATGCGGGGCCCAGCTCCCGAAATTGCTTCGCTCCCGGCTCGGAGCGAGGGACATCCGGAAGTGCCCGGGCAGCTCGAGCAAGTGGAGCATTCTGGACATGCAGGAGCACGCCCTGCTGCACTTGCATCATCTAAAGCATCATCCGCATCATCTCTCCGTTGGTGGGTTCTCGCTCAGGCTCCTCATCATGAGGGAGCGCACCACTACCTCCACCACGGGTGAATCGCCTTCCTGCCATCTAATGACACAGAAAACGAATCAGATTAGACTCATAGCTTATGACTCGGACGTCGAACTTAGTTTATTGGACATTCTAATATTATTATCGTCACTCCGATAATCGCAGTTACAGAAGGACCTGCATGGGCCACCAACAAAACCTGTCACGACCCGCTTCCCTAAAATGGAGGCGAGACGTGAGAAGGTCCGCACGGGAGTGGAGCTGTGAAGCCCCAAACCTGATAAGCGTCAATAAAACATAAGCAGGTCCCTGTAACCACAAACGGAACAACAATAACAACACAAGGAGAGACAGAAATAAAATCTCATATCTCATAATTTGTCCAACGTGAAAATTTAAGTTCAACATCCAGAAAAGCCACCAGGCTAAAAGAAAGAGTCTAAAGGCCCAGAACAAGGCCAACAAAAGCAACAACGTAACAAAGTATAGGTGCGACGCACCGACAACAAAACAACAGTCTAAACAAAAGTGAAAACACAACGAAGACACTAGGACTGGTCCCCAGTGTCCACGTACTCCCCGTCAAACACAAGCTCGGGCTCGGCGTCAGCAAACACCTCGTCCTCAACAAGGTACTCAGGCTCAGGATCTAACATGTGTCACCCAAAAGAGTAAAGGGGCACATGTCAGCAAGTCTAAAAGACTTGGGCAAGGAAACTGAAAGTAAGGCAAACTAACAACCTAGCAGTTTTAGTATTCATGACATGGTAGTGATAACATGAGTGCACAAGCAAGACATGGTGAACAATAAGTACAAGAGAACAATTATCGGGACAAGACAAGAGTAGCCAAGCTACTAACAATCTCAATCAATTCACTAGTCACGTCTCAAGTTGTTTGTAGAAATTTACGCCTTACAGCTGAATGGTTTAACATTCACGCTGATTGGCCGCTTAACGCTACCCCAAAACCCAGAGTTTACGCCTTACAACTGCAGTTGCTGATCGGGCAGACTCCCAGTTGAATGACCGCTTAACTCTTACCCCATCCCACACGTAAACAAGCCAGGGTCCCTGTACATGAGCCCAGTAAATGAGCCAGGGTTGCCCCGCACGGGAGCTTGTTTTCCTAGTTCACGATTCAATATCGAGCGTTGGGGTTAGCAACTCATTATGCTCGCTTCTAGTCACGAGCCAGGAAGTACAAGTATTGTAGCATGTGCTACGCAATCACGGGAACATTTAAAGAATGCAATGACATGACAATTAATTCGCGTACCGGTAATTGAAACTAAACATGGCATGGTAGTTGTGCAACATGATAATTGTCAGATCTAGCTTCGTTGTCAAGCTAGTCTTAAATTTGCGCCTAGGCGAGTATCAGTTCGTCGCCTAGTCTCTTTTACGCCTACAACAAGCAAATGGCCTAAAACATGGCCTAAACCCTAAGTGGCAAGTTTCACTTGCCTAGCACCGAGGATGACGATCACGAGGGTTCGTCTCACGGATGCTAATCTACGGGGGAGTCGCTGTCATGGAGAAACAATCAACAACAATATTCATTTCATTAGGGTTTCATAAAAACACAAATGGGTTATGCTAAAACTAAAGAATCGAGTATTACCGTATAGGAAACGGAGGAACAATGCCGAGCAACCACGGCGACAGAAGAAACGCTCCGGGGAACCTAGGGTTCAGATCTGGAAATGATTGGAGAAGTTTGGAGAAATAGGGTTTTGGGGGATTTGATGAGATTTTGTGGAAGATGAGAGGTAGAATGTGTTGAGGGAGGGGTTAGATGATGGAGGATGAGCTTGGGATGAAGGAATAAGGGTTTGGGGAAGAAGGGGGCTCAATGGGGGAGAAATTAGGGTTTTAGGTCGTGAGGAAGAAGAAGAAAACGTTTGGAGGGGTATTTATAGAGTTTGGTGGCGGCTAGGGCAAAACTAGGGTTTACAGCACTGGTTAGTCGGTCAAAGAACAACCACTGACCGACTAGTTTGGGAACTAGTCGGTCGGTTGACCAACGCAGACCGACTAAGAGTAAACAGTAACCCAGACGAAAATTAGGATTTAGATTTAGTCGGTCAAAGAACAATTATTGACCGACTAGTTCAACATCTAGTCGGTCGATGAACATTCTTAGCCCGACTAAGAGTAAAAAGTAACTCGACTGTACAGAAGAACTAAGAATTAGTCGGTCTGAGTACAAAACTTAACCGACTAGTTTAACAACTAGTCGGTCGAAAGATGAACTTAGACCGACTAAGAATGAACAGTACTGATACCAAAAATTTGTAACTGAGTTAGTCGGTTAAAGAAGCATTGCTGACCGACTAGTTTGCAACCTAGTCGGTCAACCAACGTTCTTAGACCGACTAAAGAGAAATAGTAACTCCTGAACATTTAACAAAGCTCACTAGTCGGTTCAAGAAGGTTTTCCGACCGACTGGATCGGCATCTAGTCGGTCGGTGCCCCTTCTTACACCGGCTAATGAGGACCAAAAGTTCCGATATGGAGCGCGGAGCTCCAGGATCGATTCCTAAGACTCCTAGGCTTGATCTAACAGTAAGATATGACCGATACGAAGCCCGTCACGAATGACTTGCTCCAAAATCGACGATCAACGGAAGAAGCTAAGAAAATACGACGAAACGATCGAAAATGAAAGCTACGGGGACGAAAACCACACACGAGGAGAAAATCCACCAAAACATATAATATAATATAATAAATCCTGATACATGAAAACCAGTCGTTACAATGACTGTGGGGTCAGAGGGGCGACCAGACGAACGGTACATCAGCCTGGCAGAGCGACGAGTAGGGTAAGCAGTAGCCTTCCTCTTGGATGACGACGCACCCGTAGCAGAGGTTTCCGCATGAGCATGTACGGAGGTCAGGACCTCAGAAGGCACATACACAAAGCCTGGAGGAGTGTGGACAGCAACATGGGCAGTATCCTCAGACGGAGGAAACATGGCCTTAAGTTCGGTAGGAATGGGGAACCCATGAAGCATGAAAGACTTATACTGAAGCTTGAGAAGAAGAGTGAGCTTATGATCCATTGAGGAAGCAATCTTTTCGATGGCAGTGACACGGTCACACAGGCGACCGAGAAGAAAGTCCTCTAGCAGTACTGACGGAGGAGTATGGGGAGGTTGATCGGCTGACTGAGAGGATGGTTCAGCGACATATGCTGAGGGAAAAGGATCACCAACCAAGATATCCAAGAACTCCCCAGAAGATGGAGGTGAAGAGGGTAGCTACTCAGTAGGTGGAGGAGAGGGTTCATCAAGAAAGATGTTCAAGGTTTCTCCTGATGACGGAGAACCAGTAGGATCCATGAAATATAAATGATAGAAGATAGGTTAAGCAAGCGTCGATAATCGAAAGAGGATGATACCTTAGACTTGTCGATCGACTGACAAGAGTCAATCGAGCAGACAATCGAAGGAGAGAGGCTTCGTCTCGGCTCGAAATTGACGGAGGAGAGATCGACCGTGAAGTTTGAAGGAGGGAGACGAGGGAGTTTTCAGTCAGATGAGAGAGAAAATGAAGCAGCGAATTGACGGTTCTCGACAATATAAAGAAGGGTCGAACGACTCTGGGCCGTTGGATCGAAAAATCGACGGCTCCGATCAAATTAACGAACCACCACAACAGGAGATAGTCGACTGATGAACAATAGCCAGTCGACTGGTTGATAGGATAATAAATGAGCTTAAGTTGACAGATAGTCGACTGTTGGGTAACTTACAGTCGCCTGTCAGTGAGACAGTCGACTGTATTTTACTCATCAGTCGACTGACTGAGAATCATTAAACTCGATGATAGAAACAGTGACTACTGATGAAATGGACAGGCGCCTGATGACCAAAATGCAGTCGTCTGTTGATCCAACAGTCCACTGTAAAGTCGTCATCAGTCGCCTGGGCGAAAGATACAGTCTACTGTAAGAGAAAATAGAGTAGGGCAGTCGACTATTGAAGGAATGACAGTCGTCTGTCCTGGTCCAAAAATGCACAGTGAGGTTAAAATCCAGAGGATAGACATAACTCACCCTAGGACATATACTCTAACACAAAACTCATCACGAAATCAATACCAAGAGATAAATCATTTATCACACAAATCTCTTAAAACAATCTAAACACTAATGAAATCATCAAAATCTTAATAACAATTCTTAACGCAAATATATATGAGAAACATATAAATTATCACAGAAGAGAAATATCACGGTGAAATGAGTCCAAATATGATATTACATGGAAGTTGAACTCCTAAATTTCAGATTCACACATAATCCCTAATTCTCCACGCAACCTCACAAATGAATCTTCTTTAAGAGGTTTAGTGAAGATGTCGGTGATTTGTTTTTGGGTTTCAATGTACTCTAAGATGATGTCCTTCTTTAGCTATATGATCATTGATAAAGTGGTGTCTCACATCTATGGATTTGGTACGGGAGTGATGTACCGGATTCTTGGAAATACATATAGCACTTTGGTTATCAACCATGATAGGGCAAGTATCACAATTGACACCATAGTCCTTAAGAGTGTGTCTCATCCAAAGAAATTGTGCATATGCAAGACACGCGGCAATATATTCCGCTTCAGTCGTGGACAATGATACCGAGTTCTGTTTCTTGGAGAACCAAGAAACTAGGGAATTTCCTAGAAAATGGCAAGTGCCACTAGTACTCTTTCTATTGGATTTGCATCCAGCAAAGTCGTCATCACTCTATGAGATTAACTCATATGTGCTAGATTTTGGGTAAAGTAACCCATAATCTAGTGAATGATTGAGATAACGAAAAATTCGTTCAACCACAATCAAGTGTGACTCCTTAGGTCTAGCTTGATATCTAGCACACAAGCATACAAAAAACATGATATCAGGCCTACTAGCAGTTAAATATAGTAACCTACCAATCATACCTCGATATAGACGAATGTTTACATCTTTTCCGTTCTCATCCTTGTGTAGATGGGTTGTCGTACTCATGGGAGTCATTTTTCTTGAAGACGATTCCATCCCGAATCGCTTGATAAGCTCCCCTGTGTACTTGGTTTGATGTATGAAAGTCACATCCTTTATTTGTCGAATTTGTAGTCCAAGGAAATAGTTGAGCTCACCCATATGGCTCATCTCGAATTCATCCTTCATATCCTTAGAAAATTCTTGGCAAAGATTAAAGTTAGTAGAGCCAAAGATAATATTGTCTACATACACTTGAATTAAGAGGATGTCACTTTCATAATCCTTAATAGAAAGTGTAGAATCAACTTCACCCATTTTAAAACCTAAATCCAAAAGAAAGGGTTTGAGTCGATTATACCAAGCTCTAAGAGCTTGTCTTAACCCATACAACGCTTTCTTAAGTTTGAAAATATGGTTTGGAATTTTTCATGAATGAAACCTGGTGGTTGAGAAACATAAACTTCTTCATTGATAATACCATTTAAAAATGTACTTTTAACATCCATTTGAAACAATTTGAAATTCTTATGAGATGCAAAAGATAAAAGCAATCTAATAGCTTCTAATCTAGCTACGGGGGAAAAAGATTCTTCGAAGTCGATAGCTTCCTCTTGTGGGTAGTCTTGAGCTACTAACCTTGCTTTGTTCCTTGTGATGACCTCATTCTCATCGGTCTTGTTCTTGAAGATCCACTTGGTCCCAATCACTTGGTGACCACTTGGAAGAGGAACGAGCTCCCAAACTTCATTTCTCTCGAATTGCATGAGTTCTTCTTCCATTGCCACTATCCAAGAGCTATCCTCACATGCTTCTTGGATATTCTTTGGCTCACTGATAGAGACGAATGCACAATGAGAGAATTCTTCAATTCTAGACCTCGTTCGAACACCCACACTAATATCTCCAATAATGTGGTCATGAGGGTGGTTGCGATCGGTTAGGTAAGCTTTGGGAATCCCTGCATCACTTGGAACATCTTCAACAGTCTCATTAGTAGTGTTAGTCTAATAAAGGAATCGTTAATCTTGACATTACTAAGAGAATCACATATAGCATCTACACTATCATCAATAACATGAGAAAAAACAAAATCTTCATAAAATGATACGTGTAGTGATTCCTCGATCGTTGAAGAGGTTTTGTTGTATATCCGGTAGGCTTTGCTACGTGTGGAATATCCAACAAAAATTCCTTCATCGGATCTTGGTTCAAATTTATCTAAGTTACCAAAGGTGTTTTTGATAAAACATTTTTGAACCAAAAACTCGAAAATATTTAACTTGAGGATTTTGTCATAAAATAACTCAAAATAAGTTTTGTTCGTTCGGGGTCTCACTATGATCCTATTGAGCACATAACATGTCATGTGCACCGCTTCTGTCCAAAATTGTAGTCCAAGATGACTATCATGAAGCATGGTACGAGCACACTCAATAAGAGTGATATTCTTCCTCTCTACAACATCATTTTGTGGTGGGGCACGAGGAAAAGAAAAATTGTGAGTTATCCTGGTGTCATCACAAAATTTTGTAAAAGATTCATTCTCAAATCCATGATCACTACGATTACTGATAATGGTGGGACCTAAGAAATTTTGAATCATCTTTGCAAATATGGTAAATTCTTCAAACGCTTCATTTTTATTATTTAAAAATGAGACCCAAGTAAATCTTGAGAAGTCATCAACGACAACCAATCTATAATGAGCATTGCCTAAAGAAGCGGTTCTAGTTGGCCCAAACAAATCTAGATGAAGTAATTATAGGGGCCTCTTAGAAGTAATGCCTTCTTTAAGTTTGAAAGATGATTTACTAAGTTTACCTCTTTGACAAGAATCACAAAAGTTTTTCTTACTAAAAGCAATTTTTGGACAACCTTTGACTAGATCATGCTTAGCTAACTTATCTAAGTGCTTGAATGAACATGAGCAAAACGGCGATGCCATAATAGTTGTTCATTTGTATTAGCAACTCAGCAATGTTCTACGGTTTTAGGCAAGCTCAAATAGTCAATATTCTTACGCCTAATACCGGTAAACAAAACATATGAATCAAAATCAATAATTTCACACATACTCTCTCCAAAGTTAATCTTGTAACCTTTGTCACAAAGTTGACTAATGGAGATAAGGTTATGACATAAACCACTAACTAAATATACGTTAGTAATGAGTGGTTTAGAAGGATTACCAACTTTACCTACTCCAATGATTGTTTCCTTTTGATTGCCTCCAAAAGTGACAGTTGCACCATCCTTGATGCTAATCACTTCAGAGACTAGTGAGGGATCTCCCGTCATGTGTTTGGAGAAACCACTGTCGAGAATCCATCCTTTCCTTTTAGAGCCAATATGATGTTTATTGCTCTCTTTCTCTTTCTTGGGTACCTACATAGTATACCATAAGCTCATGGTGCCCAATTTTTGTTGGGTCCACTAGGATTAGCCCTTTGGAAGCCAAGTCCAAGTGGACTTCCGCTTCCCAACATAGTTATCATTATTAATAACATCCTGAAAGGAGGAATCAACATAGGCATTCCTATCATTTAAGATAGTGTTCTTAGGACCACAAATAGTGTATGTTTTGGGAGTCCTTTTTCTATTTGATTGCACAATAGTTTGATTTCTATGGTGTGTGTGCATCCTAAAAACATGAGTTCTAGCATAAAAATGAGGAGGATGTTGAGTATTGGACTTCTCCCTACTTGGTGTTAATGATGAGCAAACATAAATACTTGTGACTAATCCCCTATTTTGCAGTTAATCCATTGTCTAAGCTTACTATGAAGATCAACTAGCAATGGATGACTCACAAACGTGATTGAAGGTAACTGATATGAATTGGATGATCGTAGATTGATGATTGAAGCTCCGTAAAGACTTCAAGCTCATACGATGGAAAGAAGAGATTATTCGTCAATGTAATTTTTCTTTTATCTCTTCTAGTATGTAGCTTAGAAGTAGAACTATAATGGAGCACTCACACACATCTACTTTCGGTCATAGGACATCTCTAAACCTTTGTCCTTTGATCGCAATTCAATTCTCTTTTGTTTGTGCTAGGATTGTTTATAACAGCCAACTGCTTAACAGTTTACAGTCGCCTATCTTAAAAACAGTCGACTGTGTTTTGTTCTACAGTCGCCTGTTATGCACAGACTATTACAATGCATTTTTTGGGTCCTCTCTGATTATCTCGCACAGGCCACTGTTGAACGTTTATCAGGTGCCTGTCTTAGCGGCAGTCGACTGTGAATGGTTCACCAGTCGCCTGTCTCTCCTTGCCCAAACTCTGTTTGATCCGATTTCTACGGCCAGTCGACTTATGCTGTATATACAGTCGACTGTATATTAGATCAGTCGACTGTTTATGCTGCAACAGTCGCCTATCTGTAAGTCTAATCTTTGACTTAGCTCTCTGGAAATTTCTCCTGTCTGTGATAGTCGTCTGTTTAAGGTTATACAGTCGCCTGTTCTGATTAACAGTCGACTGTGTTCCTTGCATCAGTCGTCTGTCCTGTATCTTGTGAGATTTCCAGTATTTCTTCTAACTTACTCTTCTCTCGGCGAGTCGCCTGTCGAAGAATGTACAGTCGCATGTTGGTTTTACAGACGACTGTCTTGGCTTCATCAGTCGACTGTCCACATGGTAAGTTACCGTTATGAATTCTCACCTATCCTTACTGACTGTGCAACAGTCGACTGTGGTCTGCTCAACGGTCGACTGTCGCGAGTTCAGATTATATCCGTTGAGATTTTTCTCACGGATTTCGATTGGGTTTTTGCCTAAACTGTTTTGTCGATTTGAGAAAGCTATAACTAGAGCTTCTACTGTTTCATTGGAAGGTTACTCATTCATTGCAAAATCCTTCAAGCTTTCTTTTCCAAAGATCAAAGCTTTCAAATCCAAAGCCCTAAGTATTTCCAAATCTGATTCTCTTACTCTCCAACCTAGAACCAAAGATTGATCATCTAGGCATTTGGTGCAGTCAAGAGAAAGGGATTTTCTCCTCTCTTCGAAGAGAGTTCATCAACACACATCACACTTCTCCTTCAAATTCTACTTCAAGGCATAGGTGATTGTAAGTGTTTCTTTCAGATTTCATAACTTCATTATTTGAATTGTGCTCTCGGTTGTGAGAGTGGTTTTTGCTTGATCCCTGGTTATGGGAGTCAAGGACATCGATTGTATTCGATTGCACTTGTAGGGTTGCTACAAGTGGGTTTTAAGGAAACCTCAAGTTAGGGTTCTAACTTGAGTATCCGGTAGTATCCGGGTGGTAGGGACGTAGGATTACCGGGAACAAGTCGGGAGTTGACTTGGGTAATCTGAACCCTTGAAACAAAACTGCGTTTGCGTGTGTTTCTCTTTGGGTTGTTTTCTATTCCGCACTATTTGTTGGATTGCATTTTATTTGGCGTAAATTCCTATTAAATTTGCATAAACACTATTCGACCCCCCTTCTAGTGTTTTTCACATAGACATGATCCTTACAATTGGTATCAGAGCGCAAGGTTTTATCTATGGCATCCAACAACAACAACGTTCCTCCTCCGCCTACGTACAACAATCACGACCGTAATGGAGCATCCACACTTTTCGAAGGTCAATCTACGGCACGTCCTCCACGTTTCAATGGTACTAACTTTGGTTATTGGAAGTGTAGGATGGAGACATTTCTTAGGAGTGATTCTCTTTGGAGAACTCTCCACAAGGAGTATGTCGAGCTCTCCGAAGATGATTTCGAGAAATGGACGACTTCTGAAAAGTCCGCCGAAGTCAACAACGCTAAAGCAATGAACGCTCTTCATTGTGCGTTGGACCCGAATGAGTTCAACAAGATATGCACATGTAAGAGTGCATATCAAATTTGGAACCTTCTCATCATTACCCACGAGGGAACGAATAAGGTAAAGCTTTCAAAGTTATATGTTGTCGTGCAAAACTTCGACTTGTTTCACATGCAGGAAAATGAGAGCATTGCGTCGATGTACGGACGCTTTACCGACATCACAAACGAATTGGAAGCCCTTGGCCAAATCTACACCGAACCTGAAAAGGTAAGGAAGATTATCATGGGGATGACCTCCAAATGGGAAAGACGAGCAATCACCATTGAAGAGGTCAATGATTTGAAGAACTACACCGTGGTGAATCTCATCGGGACTCTTATGTCTTACGAAGTAAGACGGGATAACCGATTGAAGATTCGAGCCATGATGAATCCCTCGGAGGCCAAGAAGAAAGCTTTGGCGTTCAACGCCAATTCGTCATCCTTCGAAAGTGATGAATCCGAGAACGAGATGGATTTGGGTGAAATGGCCCAAATGGCGAAGAAGTTCCAACGATTCTTCCGCAAAGGTAAAATTCCCTCCAACAAACATTTTGAATCTACTAATGCTACTTCCTCTCTTTGTTATAAGTGTAATAAGCCAGGGCACATCAAGAGGGATTGCCCAATGCTAAAAAACAAAGAAAAGTGGAAGGCACCAAAGTACCACAAGTCCAACAAGAACAAGAAAGACAAGAAGAAAGGACTCGTCGGTACCTTTGATGACTCAAGTGATGACTCATCAAGCGATTCCGATGATGAGAAAGGTGAGAGCGCCCACATGTGCTTCATGGCACTTGAAGACCCACTCTCGGATGAGAGTGATTCCTATACGGATAACACCGAGGTAACAATGGATGAACTTCGCATAGCTAATGAAGAACTATTTGCTAAATACCAATCTTTAATGCTTAGATATTCTAGCTTAAAGAAATCAAAAGTTAGCAAGTCATCCATTCCATGCATTATCAACAATGACACCATTGTTGATACTTTAACCCTTGAGAAAGCAAACTTAGCTTCTCAAAATGTCACATTGAGAAATGAGGTGAATTCCCTCAAATCTCAACTAGATCAAACACATCCCATGGATAATAGTGATCTAGTTACACGCCACACACAATTGGGATTAGAGAATGATTCTCTTAAAACCCAAGTGCACGAGCTCAAAGCACGGGTGTCCACCTTGGATACCAACATTTCTTCTTTAACGGAGAAATATGAGCTCATGTCCTCTCGTATTGTGAGATTCAATAAGGGACAAGGACAATTGGATGATTTGCTTACAAATCAATTTCCGGCCACACATCGTGTTGGCCTTGGATTTGTTAAAGCAAATGCATCTAATGATCGCACCTCCTATAGTGGTGTCACTATAGATTTTGTGAGGCCTTCCTCCGGTGCATCCACAAGTGGTGTCAAAGACATTATAGGTAGCAATCCTACCAAGAATGTCACCACATCACTTTCTCTTCCTTTTGGCAAGAAACCCACTAAGGGTGGAAACCAAAAGCAAGGCCATGCTTATATGTACACTAATACTCATCCACGTAGGAAACATCCTACTTCACAAGTGGATAATCATGACACATTTTATGCTCTGCACCCACGGACACGTACACAACCACACATGAGAAATACTCATGTACGTGCTCCCACACACCCATATGTTCATACGCATCATTCTTTCATATATGATAATTCTCCACATGTCATGCATGATCAATATGCTTCATATAATATGCATGCTCCCAAGAATTCATATCATTCAAGAATGTACAATGCATATCCTCCACCTCATATATATGCTAGAAATCATGTTCCTAAGAAGCATGCACCACATAGAAATCCAACTCATATGCATGCAACTAGGAATAGGACTCCCAAGATGTACACTATTTGGGTGACGTGCGTTTATATTTCATATATTTGCGCGCGTTTTCTTCCGTGTTTCTCCGTATTTTCTGCCGTCTTTTATTTGTTTTCTTGTATTTTCGTGTTTTCTTTCACTTTTCCATGTTTTTGGTATTTTGCAGGAATTTTTAGCATTTTGGACATAAAAACGACGATATCACACGTCCCCGACGCAACGGGAGGAGTCACGCGTGAACCAGGGGGTCAAACGACGATGATTGCATCATTCAGCCCCTCACCCGATCGGTTGAACAAAGTCAACCGATCAGGTGATGCACGCGTGCACCACCCGGTCTCAGCTAGAGCTCAAGCGGATGTCACCTGACCGGTTCTCAGGCCGGTTCATTGCGACCGTTTCTCTGTCTTTTCGAGCCAAATGCCAACCGATCGGGTGACTCTCACCCGATCGGTTCATCTGTAGCTGATTCTGAGGAGCCAAGACACGGGCATCCAACCGACCTCTTCACCCGATGGCGCCATGATCCAACCGGTCACCCCAAGAACTCAACCGACCGGTTCATCTGACCGGGTGAAGCTCCGCTATTTTCTGTTTATTATTTGTAACAGATCACCCGATCAGTTGACTTGTCAACCGATCGGGTGGCGTTTTTCCTGTGGTTTTGGACCCGATCCGTTAGGGCTCGGAATGGGGGCTATAAATACCCAATGCTGGCCGACTTTTAGGGCATCTTCTTCTTGTTCTTCTTCAGTTTTTCTAGGGCTTTTTTCCCCTTTCTCTTGTGAGTTTAGATTAGGTTAGATTAGGTTTTCTCTTGTAATAAGTCTTGTATTGGATTGGAGGTTCAAAATCAAGATAAGTATTTCTTTCTCTTGTTCTCCATTTTTTGTGTTGTATTTCTTTTGCTTCATGATGAATGTTTGTATGTCTTTTGTGTTGTTTGTTTATATGTTTTTCATCATGGAGTAGTATTGATGAACCATAATACGGGTTAGGGTAGGATTGATGCTTGGTTGTTTCATTTGACTTGGTTGCATGGCATGTGTTCGATGAAATGCGTCAATGGGGATTTCTGGCAATCTGGGTCCAATTCGTATGGCAACACACTAGATGTGTTGGGGATTGGGGTCCGGTGCTTGTCCTGTCAAGATCTGCTTCGATGTATTGCTAGAAATCACATTTGACCTATTTGGCCATTAGGGTTACGCGGGGGTGTTTCATTGTCATTGGCGGGAGAAAGACTGCCTCTGACCGTCGGGCCAAGGGAGAATAAACTTGGCGGTTGACTCCCTAGCCATAGCTCACGCCCCGAGCGTTGACATCGAGTCCTCGCGCGCGGGAGCGGCTTGGACGAAGTGTTGGGAGATATCATTGTGGCCTTAATGCTCCCGGTTGCGGAAGGTGTTAATGGACATGGGAATGCCCACCGTCCGGAACCGGGTAGGCCTAGCGTGCTTGGCACCGACCGAAATATCGGGCCATGGAAGCTAGGTACCACCTTTTGGGGGCAATGTCTCACCCTGGGTCAAGTCAAATGCCAAGTGTCATGCGTGCTCTAGCCCGTGTTAGCGGGGATTCATTTCGTGTCTTTTTATTTCTTCTCTATATTTCTACACTTCCCCATATCATCCGCGTAGCTAGCACACAACCTAGGCGAGGCTAGTACCCACTCAAGCCATCCACCTCCCTGAGTTTGATAAACCCGCACCCTACACTAACCGTGCACTTGCGGTAAAACGACACCGCGCCCATACCGTGAACGGGGCGCCGGTCAAGTTTTTGGCGCCGCTGCCGGGGATGCGTTCGGCTTGATATTAGCTTAGCTTGGGTTCGTTAGACTACGCATAAAAATAAATAAATATATATATATATAGTCAATAACCGAGAAATTTTTCCCCCACCTTTATATTATCTTTTTGTTATTCTCTTGTACTATTGACGCTTCTCTCTAGTTTTCTTATTTTTTTTGTCCAGGTATCTTTGGTGTAACCATGTGGAGATCAAATTTCGATGCTCAGATGGGAGGATAGATCCTTATTCGGTTATGGTTTGTGAGACTTGTGGGATGGCGGGGCATGTGTATTATGATTGCCCATTTACGCTCGAGAGCCTCCCCCTACACCAAGGCCAAACATTTCCCCACAACCTTAGCCCTAACACCTCCCATCCATTTCCTCAACCTTATATCCCTCCACCAACACAAGAAGAATCAAGCCTCGTGTCTCTCCTTGAAAGTGCCATGTTTAACCAAGGCCAAATATTACAAAACTTAATGGCACCAACCACCGAGCCTACCACGAGGAGAGGGGATGAAGGAGAGGATATACCCACTTTCATGGTTGAGACCACCATCTCATCGGCCACCATAGACACATCTCATGCCGATGCCCCAATTTTCCCACACTACCACTTGGATGACGAAGCATTTTTTGATGATGATAGTGAGGATGGGGAGATTTCTCTAGGATCTGTGGGAGAGACTTTTCATCTTTATTTGGATACCCCATATGGGTCCTATGAGAGCACCGAGGAGACCACAGAGCTTATGCATACCGGCGAGGAGGATGTGCGTGAGGACGACGACACCATGACCACATACGAGTGGTCCGCTCCACATCCACCTCCACAGCCATCTCTGTCACAGCTTCCTCCTTGGTCGGTGGTCAACCATGAGGATGTCATTCAGGACATCGGGCAGATGGTGGAGCATGAGCATATCGTCGAGGAGGATGTGCATGAGGGCTTGGATATGATGGTCCACTCCATGGAGCCCGAGCCACTTCTAACTCTACCGTCACGCTCCACTTCTTCTGCGCATGAGCATCTACTTGAACATATTGCCCCTATTCAGGGAGATTTTCATACTCACTCTCACTCCACATTTAAGTCTCGCTTTTCACGTCCTATTCCTTTAGACTTATATATTTTTGACACACCATATCTCTCGCAGGACACAGGATCGACTTCCCTTGAGGTATGCTGCGGTGTGTCACCACCTGGAGAGCAACTTCACATGGATATCGGGGATTTGATCGTCGCTAGCACAGAGGATAGCATACCATTTCCAGGGAGTGTTCGCCACATTTCATATATTTTACCATCATTTACCGGCGACTATCTCTGGGATACATTTATTTTGGGAAATAATTTCTTGCCATGGACTAATGCACCTCGTCCTTTGCAGGTCACAGGTGGACACCTACGAGGGATGCTTGGAGGTGCATTGCTTAGGTCCATTGGCACACGTGGCACAGCGCTTCTGGCGGAGCCACAAAAGGAGCAGTTAGAGCAACTACCTGCCCCACTTCAGATCTTGGATCCGCCTATGCTCAAGTGTATCCTAATCCAGTAGTGTAAAAATTTACCGCTTTCTAGTTTAGATTTGAATAATCTCGTCTCCTCTCATTAGCGAGGGGAGCTTATCTAGGATCTGCTTTTGCATCTTAATAACCCTTCATGTCGTGCCCTTCTATCATTTCACCCTCTTCCTCTTCCGAGGAGAATGAGCACACTGTCTCTCCTGCATTTTGATTTCTTTCTTTTCCGATTTACCCCCTAGCATATCTCTACATCCCCATTGATCATATCATTTTGCTAGCATTGTCATGTTCAGCTTGGGGGAAATCGACTTTTGTGTGCATGTTTTTGCGTGTCGTTGTTGTGTGTCTGTGTCTATGTGTTCTTTTGTCGTGTTTTATATCTTTTATTTTAGTGTTTCTTTTTCTTTATTTTTTAGTTTCGCTCATGTGTTTTTCGTGTTTTTCATTTTTTGTGTCGGTGCGTAACTCCCCTACATTTTCATTGCCCTCCCGTATTCACTACTATTGCATTGAGGATAATGCAAGTTTCAGCTTGGGGGAGTCACACTTCGTGCGTCATTTGTCTCTTTTTCTTTGTTATTTGAGTCGTTTTTCTCCGTGTTTTTCTTTTTCTTTTTCTTTTCTTCTTTTTATCTCTTTCTCCTAGAGATGAACCCTATGATGAATTGCCACGAAAATCACACGCACACCTTGCACGGCTTCGATAATCACATTCACTAACCCTAGGATATCGAGTCCTCTTGCATTTCATGCATCACGGGTCCACTTAGCTTTTTGTGAGTCGTGCGTCATGCCTAGCTGTTTGGTGTGCTTCTACTTTGTGATTTTACTTTATATACCTGTCCAGGAATGGCCCCTAGATTATCATGCTTCGATTTGAATATGCGGTATTTATTTCCCCTGTCTTCTTCTGCATGCTATATATATATATCGTGTACTTCATTTCGCATGTGTCGGGATTCCACAATTAAGGACTAGGATAACCCATTTAGCCTATGCTGTGATTAGCAAGAAATATCTCCTTGGCCCAAGTGTTTAGAATCCGATTTCATTTTTATTTTACTTGGTGCAAATCCCCTCGTCGTGTACCATTCTCCCACTTGGGAGAGTACACATGTGTATGGCCAAAAACCCAAAAACTCAAAAAAAAAAGAGAAAAGAAAAGAAAAACCCAAAAAGAAAAGAAAAGAAAAATTTTGTATAGCCCATAATCCAAAAAAAATACAAATACCCAAAACCAAAAAAAAATTCCCGTGTGAATATTTTTTCCTACTTGCCGAGAATAAAGGGAAGGCGAGAATTTGCACCGAGTGTTCTACTCCACATCTTCTCAACCTCCATCGTTTTCGAAAACACTTGGCATAGGGACCTTCTAGCGATTACCTAGGCTATAGTGTGGTGATTTCCTAGTCCCTAGCTGTGGAGTCCCCGATGCATGATACGCTTCTATTCTTATACTCTTCTCATGCATGCTTGAGCTAATATTCACCGCAATTTCAAATTGAATCGATATTTGTGTCTTTCTTTGGGTATGTGTATATGGAGCTTTATTGCACAATGTAGATAGTGATACCGTTTGCTAGCACACGACCACGCTCACTCGCGCTTCACCGCGTGGGCCCATGGCACTTGTTTGGACTCACATTCCTTGGTTTAGTGTTGTGTTTTGTCGTATGCTTGCTTCGTGTGGCGTGTTTGATTTTGTTGGCCCTTATGGGCGATCTAGGATATAGAGTTCTCTTTTTCTCTCCTTCTCTCTATTTTCCCCCTCCGAGCTCCTACTCTCACTCGTCTTCCTCGAGGACGAGGAAGAGTTCAGCTTGGGGGATTTTGACGTGCGTTTATATTTCATATATTTGCGCGCGTTTTCTTCCGTGTTTCTCCGTATTTTCCGCTGTCTTTTATTTGTTTTCTTGTATTTTCTTGTTTTCTTTCACTTTTCCGTGTTTTTGGTATTTTGCAGGAATTTCTAGCATTTTGGACATAAAAACAACGATATCACAAGTCCCCGGCGCAACGGGAGGAGTCACGCATGACCCAGGGGGTCAAACGACGATGATTGCATCATTCAGCCCCTCACCCGATCGGTTGAACAAAGTCAACCGATCGGGTGATGCACGTGTGCACCACCCGGTCTCAGCTAGAGCTCAAGCGGATGTCACCCGACCGGTTCTCAGGCCGGTTCATTACGGCCGTTTCTCTGTCTTTTCGAGCCAAATGCCAACCGATCGGGTGACTCTCACCCGATCGGTTCATCTGTAGCTGATTCTGAGGAGCCAAGACACGGGCATCCAACCGACCTCTTCACCCGATGGCGCCATGATCCAACCGGTCACCCCAAGAACTCAACCGACCGGTTCATCTGACCGGGTGAAGCTCCGCCGTTTTCTGTTTATTATTTGTAACAGATCACCCGATCGGTTGACCTGTCAACCGATCGGGTGGCGTTTTTCCTGTGGTTTTGGACCCGATCCGTTAGGGCTCGGAATGGGGGCTATAAATACCCAATGCTGGCCGACTTTTAGGGCATCTTCTTCTTGTTCTTCTTCAGTTTTTCTAGGGCTTTTTGCCCCTTTCTCTTGTGAGTTTAGATTAGGTTAGATTAGGTTTTCTCTTGTAATAAGTCTTGTATTGGATTGGAGGTTCAAAATCAAGATAAGTATTTCTTTCTCTTGTTCTCCATTTTTTGTGTTGTATTTCTTTTGCTTCATGATGAATGTTTGTATGTCTTTTGTGTTGTTTGTTTATATGTTTTTCATCATGGAGTAGTATTGATGAACCCTAATACGGGTTAGGGTAGGATTAGTGCTTGGTTGTTTCATTTGACTTAGTTGCATGGCATGTGTTCGATGAAATGCGTCAATGGGGATTTCTGGCAATCTGGGTCCAATTCGTATGGCAACACACTAGATGTGTTGGGGATTGGGGTTCGGTGCTTGTCCTGTCAAGATCCGCTTCGATGTATTGCTAGAAATCACATTTGACCTATTTGGCCATTAGGGTTACGCGGGGGTGTTTCATTGTCATTGGCGGGAGAAAGACCGCCTCTGACCGTCGGGCCAAGGGGGAATAAACTTGGCGGTTGACTCCCTAGCCATAGCTCACGCCCCGAGCGTTGACATCGAGTCCTCGCGCGCGGGAGCGGCTTGGACGAAGTGTTGGGAGATATCATTGTGGCCTTAATGCTCCTGGTTGCGGAAGGTGTTAATGGACATGGGAATGCCCACCGTCCGGAACTGGGTAGGCCTAGCGTGCTTGGTACCGACCGGAATATCGGGCCATGGACGTTAGGTACCACCTTTTGGGGCAATGTCTCACCCTGGGTCAAGTCAAATGCCAAGTGTCATGAGTGCTCTAGCCCGTGTTAGCGGGGATTCATTTCGTGTCTTTTTATTTCTTCTCTATATTTCTACACTTCACACATATCATCCGCGTAGCTAGCACACAACCTAGGCGAGGCTAGTACCCACTCAAGCCATCCACCTCCCTGAGTTCGATAAACCCGCACCCTACACTAACCGTGCACTTGCGGTAAAACGACACCACGCCCATACCGTAAACGGGGCGCCGGTCATTGGGGTCCTAAGAACACTAGTATAAATGTTAGGAATGCTTATGTTGATTCCTACTTTCATGATGTAATTAGAAATAGTAACTATGTTAGGAAGCGGAAGTCCACTTGGACTTGGCTTCCAAAGGGCTAATCCCCTTGGACCTAACAAACATTGGGTACCATAAGCTTATGGTATATTATATAGGTACCCAAGAGAAAAAAGAAGAGCAATAAATGCCTTATTAGCTCTAAAGGGAAAGGATGGATTCTTGATAGCGGTTGCTCTAAACACATGACGGGAGATCCCTCATTGATCTCCGAAGTGATTAGCATCAAAGATGGTGCAACGGTCACTTTTGGAGGTAATCAAAAGGGAACCATCATTGGAGTAGGTATCGTTGGTAATCCTTCCAAACCCCTAATTACTAATGTTTATCTTGTTAGTGGTTTATGTCACAACCTCATTTCCATAAGTCAACTTTGTGACAAAGGTTACAAGGTTAACTTCGGAGAAGGATTGTGTACTATTGTTGATTGTGATTCAAATGTTTTATTTTCCGGTATTAGGCGTAAAAACATTTATTATTTAAGCTTGCCTAAAACCGTAGAACATTGCTTAGTTGCTAACACAAGTGAACAACTATTATGGCATCGCCGTTTTGGTCATGTTCACTTCAAGCACTTATGTAAGTTAGCTAAGCATGATCTAGTCAAAGGTTTTCCTAAGATTGTTTTCAATAAGAAAAACTTTTGTGATTCATGTCAAAGAGGTAAACTAAGTAAATATTCATTTAAGCTTAAAGAAGGGATTACTTCTAAGAGGCACCTAGAACTTCTACATCTAGATTTGTTTGGGCCAACTAGAACCGCTTCTTTAGGTAATGCTCATTATGGACTAGTTGTCGTTGACGATTTTTCTAGATTTACTTGGGTTTCATTCTTAACTAATAAGAATGAAGCTCATGAAGAGTTTACCAAATTTGCAAAGAAGATTCAGAATCTTTTAGGATCCACCATTATCACTATTCGTAGTGATCATGGAGGAGAATATGAGAATGAATCTTTTACTAAGTTTTGTGATGACTCCGGGATAACTCATAACTTTTCCTTTCCTCGTGCACCACCACAGAATGGTGTTGTATAAAGAAAGAATATGACTCTTATTGAGTGTGCTCGCACTATGCTCCATGATAGTCATTTAGGACTATAATTTTGGGCAGAAGCGGTGCACACGGCATGTTATGTGCTCAATAGAATCCTAGTGAGACCCCGAACAAACAAAACTTGTTTTGAGTTGTTTTACGATAAAAAGCCTCAAGTGAAATATTTTCGTGTCTTTGGTTCAAAATGTTTTATAAAGAACACCTTTGGTAATTTAGACAAATTTGAGCCAAGATCCGATGAAGGAATTTTTGTTGGATATTCCACACGTAGCAAAGCCTACCGGATATACAACAAAACTTCTTCAACGATTGAGGAATCACTTCACGTATCGTTTTATGAAGATTTTGATTTTCCTCATGTTGATGATGATAATGTAGACATTCTTTGTGATTCTCTTAATAATGTCAAGATTAATGATAATATTGTTGAGACTAACACTTCTAACGAAGTTGTTGAAGTTGTTCCTAGTGATCCAGGTTTACCCAAAGCTTATCCAACCGTTCGCAACCATCCCCATAACCAAATCATTGGAGATATTGGTGTGAGTGTTCGAACGAGATCAAGAATTGAAGAATTCTCCCATTGCGCATTCGTCTCTACCATTGAGCCAAAGAACATTCAAGAAGCTTGTGAGGATAGTTCTTGGATAGTGGCAATGGAAGAAGAACTAGCGCAATTTGAGAGAAATAAAGTTTGGGAACTTGTACCTCTTCCAAGTGGTCACCAAGCTATTGGGACCAAATGGATCTTCAAGAACAAGACGGATGAAAACGAGGTAATCACACAGAAGAAAGCAAGGTTAGTAGCTCAAGGCTATCGGCAAGAGGAAGGTATTGATTTCGAAGAATCCTTTGCCCCCGTAGCTAGATTAGAAGCTATTAGGTTGCTTTTATCTTTTGCATCCCATAAGAATTTTAAATTATTTCAAATGGATGTTAAAAGTGCATTTTTAAATGGATTTGTAAATGAAGAAGTCTATGTTTCTCAACCTCTCGGTTTTATTCATGAGAAATTTCCAAACCATGTTTTCAAACTTAAGAAAGCGTTGTATGGATTGAGACAAGCTCCTAGAGCTTGGTATGATCGCCTTAAGACCTTTCTTTTGAATTTAGGTTTTAAAATGGGAGAAGTTGATTCTACTCTTTTCATTAAAGATTATGAAAATGACATTCTTTTGATTCAAGTTTATGTAGATGACATTATTTTCGGTTCTACTAACTTTCATATTTGTCAAGAATTTTCCAAGTCTATGAAGGATGAGTTTGAGATGAGCCACATGGGAGAGCTCACCTACTTCCTTGGATTGCAAATTCGACAAATGGAGAATGGCACTTCCATACATCAGACAAAGTACACAGGGGAGCTTATTAAGCGATTCGGGATGGAATCGTCTTCAAGAAAACGGACTCCCATGAGTACTACTACTCATCTACACAAGGATGAAAGCGGAAAAGATGTATACGTTCGTCTATATCGAGGTATGATCGGTAGCTTACTTTACTTAACCGCTAGTAGGCCCGATATCATGTTTTTCGTATGTATTTGTGCTAGATATCAAGCAAGACCTAAGGAGTCACACTTGATTACGGTTAAACGAATATTTCGTTATCTCAATCAATCCCTAGATTATGGGTTACTTTACCCTAAGTCTAGCACATATGAGTTAATCTCATATAGTGATGCCGACTTTGCCGGATGCAAGTCCGACAGGAAAAGTACTAGTGGCACATGCCGTTTCTTAGGAAATTCCTTAGTTTCTTGGTTCTCTAAGAAACAGAATTCGGTATCATTGTCCACGACTGAAGCGGAATATATTGCCACGGGTCTTGCATGTGCACAAGTTCTTTGGATGAGACACACTCTTAGTGACTATGGTGTCAATTGTGATACTTGCCCCATCATGGTTGATAATCAAAGTGCTATTGGTCTTTCCAAGAATCCGGTGCACCACTCCCGTACCAAACACATAGACGTGAGACACCATTTTATAAATGATCATGTAGCTAAGAAGGACATCATCTTAGAGTACATTGAAACCCAAAAACAAATTGCCGATATCTTCACTAAACCTCTTAAAGAAGATTCATTTATGAGGTTGCGTGGAGAATTGGGAATTATGGGTGAATCTAAAATCTAGAAGCTCAATTTTTCATGATATAACTCCTTATTGAGCTCATAGATATTTGATTGTCTTTCTTCATGTGCTTTATTGTTTTATGAGATTAAGAAAGGCAATTGTGACTTATTTGATTTCATGATTTTTCGAAGTTGATTGGAATAATTTGTGTTTCAATAGATTTATTGTTATCATAATGATTGTAAGATGTATTTGTGATTAGAGTATAGGTCCTTGGGTGAGTGTTCTTATTCTCTGGAATTCTATCTCACTGTGCATTTTTGGACCAGGACAGACGACTGTGTTTCTTTTGACAGTCGACTGTCCTACTCTATATCCTTCATATGAAAATTGATATATTTCCCTCAGCCGACTGTTGACTATTTTACAGTCGACTGTTAATGTAACAGGCGACTGTAATTTAGTCATCAGGCGACTGTACTCTCTGTCGAACTTTTTACAGTATTCTCTGTTTTTCTTCTGATCTGTATTAATTCTCGGCCAGCCGACTGTTGAGTATATGTCAGTCGACTGTCCAGCGGACAGGCGACTGCATTTTACTTGCCAGTCGACTGCCCATCTTTCTGAGATTTAATTTTATCACTTCTTACAGTTAACTGACTTTTGTTCTCTAGTCGACTGTCTCATGTTGTGTCGGTTCATTTGATTTGATCCGAGCCGTCGATTCTTTGATCCAACCGCTCAGATTGATTTTCCCTAATTTATATTCAATCGACGCGATCATTTCCCCTCGACGATTATCTCTCCTCTGCATCGACCGTTCAACTTCCCGCTCGATTCTCTCTACAAAATCAGTCGATTACGTGTCTTCAACCGTCGATCTCCTCCCAATCGTCGCTGTCAGTCGTGCTCTTCCATCGTATTTGATCTTCATCTTCGCAATCGTCTGACTTCACTCGGTTGGTGTGCTTTCTCTCTCTTGACCTCCGTTGTTTCCGTTTGTTGCGTTTGTTTTTCCTCTCTTGTTCCCATGGCTCCTAAACCTAAGGGAAAAGAGAAGATCATTGCTTCTAAACAACCTAGGGCACCTAAGAAACTCATTGCCAAGAGAAAGAAACCTTATAAAGCTCGAACCAAGCATGCCAAGTCACCCATACATTCATCGTCGTCGGGTTATTCTTCTTCGTCGAGCGATGCTCAGCCCTTGATTCGTCGTCAGCGCAAGCCTACTGGTGTTCACATCAGTGAGCCTGCTGCTGAGATTCCTCATGTGTCTCCTTCCGCATCCAGTTAGTCTGAAGAAACTCCTGATGTACCCCCTCTGATCCCCTGGTTCCCGTTTGCAGAGACGACCTTTGTCTGGCAAAGTTCCATTCTCTTCTTGGGATCAATCTGCTTAGGGAGCGGTACATTGCTTTCCCCGCAATCACTGCTGAGAGACTTTCTGACATTCTGTCCGCTACTCATCTGGCCGATCTTTTTCGCTTCTCTCAGAGCGAGTCCCCCAGAGCCTACACATTTCTGGTGAAGCTCTTCTATGCGAACCGCGTTCGCGGTGAGTATTCGACTACTGGCATCCTTGATACTATCGTCCAGGGAACCCACATTCAGCTCACTCCCTCTCTTTTAGGGACTATCCTTAGGATTCCTTCTGTCGGTTCCCTCCCCACTGATATTAGCTTCTCTGAGATTGACGATCTTGATCAGTCTGTTCTCCGGGATATGTTTCGAGAGGTTCCTTTAGCTCTTGGTTCGGGTGTCAGATCATCCATGTTCTCTGCACGGGGTTGGGCTGTTCACCTAGTGGTGAAGTCCAACATTCTGCCGAGATATGGATCGTCCGATCAGCCGTCTCAGGATATACTAAAGTGTATGTATGCTATTCTCTCTGACATGCCCGTGAATTGGGCCGGTGTCCTCCTTGACAGGATGGACAAGGTTGAGTTCACGTCCTCCTCGTCTCACATTCCCTTTGGTGGTCTTTTGACTCGTGTCTTCCGTCACTTTGGTATTGACCTGACCCGTTACGAGCCCATGCCCTTTGGCCCTCTCCTCGACGATTCTGCGAAGTCGAAGTCCTCTTCGGCTCTGCAGACTGCCTCGAAGAAGAGGAAGACTATTTCAGCTCCATCCTCATCCACTTTGCCTCCAACCGATTTACCTTCGTCATCATCTGCTCCACCGCCTCAGGATACTATTTTGTCGATGATCTCTGGTATTTACCGGTTGTTGTCTCTCTCTCTCTCTCCTCCATCAGGGAATTCCCTTCCCTGAGGATTTGAGACAGTATCTTCCTCAGACCCATGTGCCCTCTCAGCCTCCTGGTGTTGCCTCTACACAGGATGCTGCTGCTGCTGTTGCTTCGTCTGTTCCTTCTCCAGAGGACACTCCTGCTGAGTCAGAGCCTGCCCCCTCGTCCGCAGACCCTGGAGACGCTCACCCTTAGATCGATATTTCTGGATTATGATATATGTTTTGTCGTTGTATGATGGATGATGATGTATGTGAAACTTTTATATATGTGTATTGATATAGTCCTTGATGCCGTCATGATGTAGCTATCTTTTTTTGTTGCTCATGATGTATCTTTTTGGGATGGCCATGTTGATGCACATCCATTGATGTACTGAGCTGTTTTATAATATATATATATGATGTTGCATCTCTTTTTTTTTGTCACACTATGCTATATTGATTAACGTCTGTGTGATATATGATATTTTTGTCTCTATGAATGTTTCACTCTTCTTGCTATGTTTTTGAGACAATACAAGAATTTGAAATTGGATAATTCATGCTATTTCCTTGATGTGATGAATATGTGAAAATTATTTTCATTTCGAATATCTAAAATGTTGATATTGGATTTCAATTCCTTTACTCACACATGTATATGATGAGACTTTATGAGTTTTTGATTCGATATATCTTTATACTCCTTGATTGTTGTTAGTTCGTATTTTAGCACGATTATTGTTATTGTTATTTGCTCCCACCTTTTTGGATAATGCCATAGGGGGAGAGAAATAAACATACAAATAACCATACAAGATTCATAATGGATGTGCTAAGTATGTTCTAAGCTTGAATCTAAGATTTTCGATGCCTTAGATTCAGGGGGAGTAAGATTACAATGAATATTGATTTTACTTCCTAGATTTCTTGAATTAAATTCATTCATATCTCACTCATTTGCTTCAATTGCTATATGGATGCTCTAATATTTGTTGACTAACTTGATTGGCATCTATGTAGGGGAAGTAAGTTTTCATTACGCACAACTATTTATCTTTTTGTTTATGTTTGTTTGTCATCATCAAAAAGGGGGAGAATGTTGAGTATTGGACTTCTCCCTACTTGGTGTTAATGATGAGCAAACATAAATACTTGTGACTAATCCCCTATTTTGTAGTTAATCCATTATCTAAGCTTACTATGAAGATCAACTAGCAATGGATGACTCACAAACGTGATTGAAGGCAAATGATATGAATTGGATGATCGTAGATTGATGATTGAAGCTCCGTAAAGACTTCAAGCTCATACGATGGAAAGAAGAGATTATTCGTCAATGTAATTTTTCTTTTATCTCTTCTAGTATGTCGCTTAGAAGTAGAACTATGATGGAGCACTCACACACATCTACTTTCGGTCATAGGACATCTCTAGACCTTTGTCCTTTGATCGCAATTCAATTCTCTTTTGTTTGTGCTAGGATTGTTTATAACAGCCGACTGCTTAACAGTTTACAGTCGCATGTCTCAAAAACAGTCGACTGTGTTTTGTTCTACAGTCGCCTGTTATGCACAGACTATTACAATGCAGTTTTTGGGTCCTCTCTAATTATCTCGCACAGGCCACTGTTGAACGTTTATCAGGTGCCTGTCTTAGCGACAGTCGACTGTGAATGGTTCACCAGTCGCTCCTTGCCCAAACTCTGTTTGATCCGATTTCTACGGCCAGTCGACTTATGCTATATATACAATCGACTGTATATTAGATCAGTCAACTGTTTATGCTGCAACAGTCGCATGTCTGTAAGTCTAATCTTTGACTTAGCTCTCTGGAAATTTCTCCTGTCTGTGACAGTCGTCTGTTTAAGGTTATACAGTCGCCTGTTCTGATTAACAGTCGACTGTGTTCCTTGCATCAGTCGTCTGTCCTGTATCTTGTGAGATTTCCAGTATTTCTTCTAACTTACTCTTCTCTCGGCCAGTCGCCTGTCGAAGAATGTACAGTCGCATGTTGGTTTTACAGACGACTGTCTTGGCTTCATCAGTCGACTGTCCACGTGGTAAGTTACCGTTATGAATTCTCACCTACCCTTGCTGACTGTGCAACAGTCGACTGTGGTCTGCTCAACAGTCGACTGTCGCGAGTTCAGATTATATCCGTTGAGATTTTTCTCACGGATTTCGATTGGGTTTTTGCCTAAACTGTTTTGTGGATTTGAGAAAGCTATAAATAGAGCTTCTACTGTTTCATTAGAAGGTTACTCATTCATTGCAAAATCCTTCAAGCTTTCTTTTCCAAAGATCAAAGCTTTCAAATCCAAAGCCCTAAGTATTTCCAAATCTGATTCTCTTGCTCTCCAACCTAGAACCAAAGATTGATCCTCTAAGCATTTGGTGTAGTCAAGAGAAATGGCTTTCCTCCTCTCTTCCAAGAGAGTTCATCAACACACATCACACTTCTCCTTCAAGTTCTACTTCAAGGCATATGTGATTGTAAGTGTTGCTTTCAGATTTCATAACTTCATTATTTGAATTGTGCTCTCGGTTGTGAGAGTGGTTTTTGCTTGATCCCTGGTTGTGGGAGTCAAGGACATCGATTGTATTCGATTGCACTTGTAGGGTTGCTACAAGTGGGTTTTAAGGAAACCTCAAGTTAGGGTTTTAACTTGAGTATCCGGTGGTATCCGGGTGGTAGGGACGTAGGATTACCGGGAACAAGTCGGGAGTTGACTTGGGTAATCTGAATCCTTGAAACATAACTGCGTTTGCGTGTGTTTCTCTTTGTGTTGTTTTCTATTCCGCACTATTTGTTAGATTGCATTTTATTTGGCGTAAATTCCTATTAAATTTGCATAAACACTATTCAACCCCCCTTCTAGTGTTTTTCCCATAGACAAGATCCTTACAGAGGAGGATATGCATTAGACATATGCGGGTTGTATGCATGCTTAGGAACATGCATGTTGTATGAAACATATGGAGCATGCATGACATGTGGAGGATGTGCATACATGTAAGAATGATGCTTATGAGCATACGAGTGTGTAGGAGTACATACATGAGTATTTCTCATGTGTTGATTTGCACGTGCCCATGGGTGTGGAGCATAAAAGGTGTCATGTGTATCCACTTATGAAGTAGGAGATTTCCTACGTGGTGAACGTTGGTGTACATGTAAGCGTGGCTTCTCTTTTGGTTTCCACCCTTAGCGGGTTTCTTGCCAAAAGGAAGAGATTGTGAAGTGGTGACTTTCTTAGTAGGTTTGCTACATATAGTGTCTTTGACACCACTTGTGGATGCACCGGGGATGGACTTATAATGTATATAGGGACACTACTATAAGATGCGCGAGCATTGGATGCATTTGCTTCCACAAAACCAAGGCCAACACGATATGTGGCCGAAAATTGGTTTGCTAGAAAATCGTCCAATTGTCCTTTCCCCTTATTAATCACATAATACGGGAGGACATGAGCTTATTTTCTCCTTAAGAGAAGAAATGTTGGTATCCAAAGTAGACACCCGTTCTTTGAGCTCGTACACTTGGGTTTTAATAGAATCATTCTCTAAACCCAATTGTGTGTGTCGTGAAGCTAGATCGCTATTATCCTTAGGATACGTTTGATCTAGTTGAGATTTGAGGGTATTCACCTCATTTCTCAAAGTGACATTTTAAGAAGCTAAATTCGCTTTCTCAAGGGTTAATGTATCAACAATGGTGTCATTGTTGATAATGCATGGAATGGATGGCTTGCTAACATTCAATTTCTTTAAACTAGAATATCTAAGCATTAGAGATTGATATTTAGCAAATAATTCTTCATTAGCAATAGCAATTCATCCATAGTTATCTCGGGTTCATCTATGTCGAAATCACTCTCATCGGAGAGTGGATCTTCCCGGGCCATAAAACACATGTGGACACTTTCACCCTTCTCATCATCAAAATCACTTGATGAGTCTCCACTTGAGTCATCGAATGTACCGACTAGTCCTTTCTTCTTATCTTTCTTATTCTGTCGGACTTGTGGTACTTCGAAACCTTCCACTTCTCTTTGTTTTGGAGCATTGGGCAATCCTTCTTGATGTGCACTGGCTTATTACACTTAAAGCAAAGAGAGGAAGTGCTATTAGTAGAATCAAATATATTCTTAGAGGGAAATTTACCTTTGCGAAAGAAGCGTTGGAACTTCTTCTCCATTTGAGCCATTTCCTCTAAGTCCATGTCATTTTCGGATTCTTCGCTATTGGAGGATGAAGAATTATCCTTGAATGCTAAAGCTTTCTTCTTGGCCTCCGAAGGGTTCATCATAGCTCGAATCTTCAGTCAGTTCTCCCGTCGTAAGACATGAGAGTATCGATGAGATTCACGACTGTGTAAGTCTTTAAGTCGTTGACCTCCTCGATGGCGATAGCTCTTCATTTCCACTTGGAGGTCATTCCTATTATAATCTTCCTTACCATATCTGGTTGGAAATAGACTTGTCCAAGAGCTTTCAATTCATTGGTGATGTCGGTAAAACGTCCGTACGTTGATGCTATGCATTCATTTTCCTGCATATGAAACATATCGAAATTTTACACGGTAACATATAGTTTAGAAAGTTTTTATGGGTAACGACGAGATGGTTCCAAATTTGATATGCACTCTTACATGTGCATATCTTGTTGAACTCATCCGGGTCCAACGCACAATGAAGAGCGTTCATTGCCTTTGCATTGTTGACTTCGGCGGACTTCTCGGAGGGCGTCCATTTTTTGAAATCCTCTTCGGTGGGCTCGACGTATTATTTGTGGAGGGTTCTCCAAAGGGAAGCACTCCTTAGGAACGTCTCCGTTCGGCATGTTCAATAGCCGAAGTTTGTTCCATTGAAACGCAGAGGACGAACCGTTGATTGTCCTTCGAATACTGTGGACGCTCCATCACGATCGTGATTATTGTACAAAGTCGGTGGAGGAATGTTGTTGTTGTTGGATGCCATAGCTTGAAACTAGCTCTTTGATACCAATTGTAAGGACACTGGCCATGAGGAAAACACGAGAAGGGGGTTGAATAGTGTTTATGCAATTTAAAAAGATAGTTACACCAAATTAAATTTCTAACCCAAAATAATTGCGGAATAAAAGAAAAACCCTAAAAATGAACAATGCAAACGCAAGGATGTTTCAAGGGTTCGGATTGCCCAAGTCACTTCCTGACTTGTTCCCGTTAATCCTACATCCCTTCCACCCGGATACCATCGGATACTCAAGTTAGAACCCTAACTTGAGGTTTCCTTTAAAACCCACGTGTAGCAACCCTACAAGTGAAATCGAAATACACTCGATGTCCTTGACTCCCACAACTTGGGAGCAAGCAAACCACTCTCAGTACCCGACAGTAAATCAAATAACGAAAGTTATGAAATATGAAATTAAGCAACACTTACAATCACCTATGTCTTGAAGTAGAACATGAAGGAGAAGTGTGTTGTGTGTTGAGTGACTCTCTTGAAAGAGAGGAAAGCCCTTTCTCTTGACTGCAACAAATGCCTAGAATATTTCTCTTTGGTTTTAGGTTGGAGAGCAAGAGATTGAAGATTGGAATTTTAGGGCTTTAGGATTTGAGAGCTTTGACTTGAGAGAAAATAAAGCTTGAATGATTCTTAAAAGTCTAACCTCTCAATGGAACAGTAGAGGCTTCTTTTATAGGTTTCTCAAACCCTTCAAACCGAATTCCCAAAACCCCCTTTGAAATCTGTGAAGAAAAACTCAACGGATAGAATCTTCGCCCGCGACAGTCGATTGTTGAACAACTCATAGTCGACTGCTGCACAATGACAGAGGGTTGGTGAGAATTCATAACGGTAACTTACCACGTGGACAGTCGACTGGTAAGGAGTATACAGTCGACTGTTAAACCAACAGACGACTGTAAACCCTTATACAGGTGACTGGCCTTAAGCTGGGTAAGTTGAGAAAATCTGAGAAAAGTCAGGGAATACAGGACATGCAACTGAAGAAGAGAAGACAGACGACTGTCAAACCAAACAGGCGACTGTAATTCCTTCTACAGACGATTGTCAAAACCCTGACATTTTCCAGAGAGTTGAGTCTTTAGAGAGGCTCAAAGACAGGCGACTGATAAAGCATTGACAGTCGACTGTGTCTTTGGACAGTTGATTGTAAATACAACAATAGTTAATTGGCCAGATCAAAACTGAGAAATAGATTTGGGATGAGGATAGAAAGGCGACTGATTAACACAACACAGTCGACTGTCACTTGGACAGGCGCATGTGCAATGTACATCAGTCGCTTGAATGAGTTAAATCTAGGAAGCCCAAAACTAGACTGATAAAGTTTGTGCATAACAGGCGGCTGTAGAATAACACACAGTCGACTGTTTTGAGACAGGCGACTGTAAATCGTTCAGCAGTCGACTGTTGAAATCATGACATGCACAATCTAGATAGAAATGAATTGGAGTCTAAGGAGCATTGATCTAATGATATCCTACTGAAATGAAGATGTGTGTATGCTCCAACAAAGTTCTACTTCTAAGCTACATATTAGAAGAGAAACAACAGAATTGCATTTGAAGAACTCTCTCTTCAATCCAACGCACGAGCTTGAAGTCTTCTAGGAGCTTCAATCACCATCTATGATCATCCAATCCACTTCATTTGCTTTCAATGATCTTTGAGTGACATCCATTGCAAATTGATCTTCATGATGGCTTAGGTAATGGATTAACTATAAGTAGGAGATTAGTCACAAGTATTTATGTTTGCTCATCATTAACACCAAGTAGGGAGAAGTCCAATACTCAATACGATGTACTAGGCTTTCATCATTGAGTTTGCTACAATTTCATGTTTGAAACTTTTTTGAAAATTACCCCTATATTGAGAGTGATAACATAGCTTGAACAGACTTACTATCATCAATGTCACTTTGAAAACTGGAATCAGTGTAACCTTCTACCATGCGGTTACCATTACACTATACTAGAAAGATATCTCTAGTTCTTCTCATGTACTTAAGTATGTTCTTTATGGCAATACAGTGCTTCTCTCCAGGGTTTGATTAATATCGACTTACTATCCCTAAGGCATAAGCGACATCAAGTCTAGTACATAGCACGGACTATATAATTGATCCTATTGTCGAAGCGTAAGGAATCAAGCTCATACTCTCTCTCTCTCTCTCACATCAGTCTTGGTGACATTTCTTTGGAGAGGGTTATTCTATGACAAGCAAATACATTACCTCAGATGGAATTCTCCATATTATACCTTTTTAACACAGTGTCTATGTATCTAGATTATTAATAATGAGGATTAGGATGCCGCTACCAAATCTTTCTTAGAGAAGTTTTTGACAACCATACTTTAACTGATTGCAACACCATATTGTCATTACCAATTAAAAGTATGTCATCCATGTATAATACGAGGAATATGATAGCGCTCCCACTGATCTTTATAAACTCATGGATCATCTTCATTTTTTATGAAGTCAAACTTTTTGACCGTGTCATCAAAACAAATGTTCCAACTCTTTGATGCCTACTTTAATCCATAAATAGATTTAAGCAACTTGCATGCTTTTCCCTTCCTCCCACTGACTTTGAATAAATCACCATTTAGAAAAATTGTCTTTACATCCATTTGTCATATTTTTTAGTCATAATAAGCATCAAAATAGAGCATAATCCGAATATATTTATGCATGGATACCATCAAAAACATTTCGTCATAATTTATTCCTAGATTCTGACGATAACCCTTCGCTACTAGCTGGGCCTTATAGGTCTATATTTTTCCATTTGCACCGATCTTTTTCTTGAAGATCCATTTGTTTTAGAAACATCCTTCAAAGTCCACCCTTTTTGTGAGTGCATGGATTCCATTTTGAATTTCATGGCATATATCCATTTAAAAGAGTTCTTGCTCTCAATGGCTTGCTAAAATCTAGCAGGGTCATCATCTACCTTCATGCAATCCTCAATGTTACCATCGATGAGGAAACAGTAGTATCTCTCATGTGCTTGAGATTTCCTGCTAGATCTCTTGATTATTTGAGCTTCAACTTGAGAATTTGAAATTTCTGGTTCCGTTGTCTAGTCGTCTTGGGTGTGAATTTCTAGAACTTCTTTCAATTATATCTCACTGCCATTAATGTCTTTTTCAAGAAATACCTTCTCTAAGAAGGTGGTATGCTGTGAAATGAACATGTTTTGTTCTTCAGAATGATTGAATAAATACCCTTGCAAATTCTTTGGATATCCTATAAGCTTGCACTTTACTGACATTGCCTCTAGTTTATTTGAAAGACATCCCAACATTTTTAACAAACTTAAAATTTGGTTTCTTTGCATATCCATATCTTATATAGAGTGCTTGCCACAGCTTTAGATGATGCCATTTTGAAAATATGTGCAGTTTTCTCTAAGGCATAACCTAGAAACTATATGGGCAAATCAACGTTACTTATCATGGATCACACCATATCTAATATGGTGCAATTCCCTCTCTTTGTCACAACATTATTTTGTGGTGTGTAAGGAGGAGTAACCTGTGAGAGAATCCCATTCTTCTTGATGAAGTCTTGGAATTCTAGACTTAAGTATTCTCCTCTTTAATTCGATCGAAGAATTTTAATAATCTTTGCTGTCTGGTTTTCAATTTCATTCTTCTACTCGACGAATTTTTTGAAGGCCTTAGATGTGTGTTTCATTAAGAAAACATGTCTGTATCTCGAGAGATCGTCAGTAAATGTGATGAAGTATGATAAACCCCTTTCGATTGAGAGACATTGTACTGCATACATCTGTATGTACGAGTCATAAGCATTAATTAACTTTTTCCCCTTGTTCAACAAAGGGAATTTTTGCCATTTTACCCTTGATACGAGACTTACAAGTTTCAAAAGATTCGAACTTTGACGAGTTAAAGTATCTATTCTTATGCAACTTGTTCAGTCTTTGCTCGCTGATATGGCCTAGTCTATATGCCAAAGGTATATTTCATTATTACATGGAGTTTTTCGTTTACTTATATTTTGAGCATTAAGTATTTTATTTATGTCCAAATTGTAAACGCCATTGTTTAAAACACTTGAACCGATTGCAACTTTATTCAAGAAAATATTCATAACATTATATTCTAAAATAAACGTATACCCTTTCTTGTCCAACAAAGAAATAGATATAACGTTGCAAATCTTTTTCGGTACATAAAAATAATTACATAAAATTAAACTAGTGTTGTTCGCCATTCTATGATGAAACTCCCCAACAGCAACAACAATAACACTTGTTCCCGTTCTAACTTGAAAAGTTATATCCCCTTCTCTGTTCACGTTTTGAATTGAAAAGTCATATCCCCTTCTCTAAGCTTGATACTTTTTCTCTGTACATGTATATAATTACTGATATGATAACTTGCACATGTATCCAATACCCAGGTAGTAGAAGAAACTGAGAAAAAATTTTAAATTACAAAGATACCTAAAATCAAGACATCAGCATGCCCTTGTTCTTTAGAGACTTTAAGTAAGACTTGCAATTATGCTTCCAATGCCTTTCTTATGACAAGAAAAACATTCGGCTTCAGCAGCAACCCATTTCTTTCCATCCTTTGCCTTCTTCTTGACGCTAACGTTAGGCTTGGTGGCTTTCTTCTTTCCCTCGCTTTTGACTTGGGAAGATGAAGAACCAACAAGCATAACTAGCGCCTTAGCATTGGGTAAGGCTTTCTCCGCCATCCTTAACATATTGAGGAGTTCTAGTAATGTGTATAAAATTAATAATGAACTGGGAGAAAGTATGTGGAAGAGACTACAAAATATCAACATATACTTCTATCTCCATAGTAAAGCCCAACTCTTTAAGCTCTTCGGTGTACTCAATCATTTTCTGGACATGCTTCTAGACTGGAGTTCCAGGTGTCATCATCTGTTTGAATAATTTTGTCGATGTATCATACCTTGCTTTTCGAGAGTGCTCCCCATATAACTCCTTTACATGGGTTTATGATGGTATTAACATCCATATTTTCATGTCGCATCTGTATATCATTATCCATAGAGGCGAGTAGAATGCATTTAACATAAGCACTGTCTTCAATCATGGGTTTGAGGAGTTCTTTGTCAAGAACACTTAACTCAGTAGTTGGCTTAGGGGAAGGGGTTGCATCTAAGACATATGCAACATTGTCATAAGTCAGCGTGATTTTCACGTTTCTTAACTAGTCTATGTAGTTAGGACCAATGAGGCGGTTCCTTTTAATGACCAGTTTTAGGGCAGACATGATGCTACAAGTAAATAGAAAGATTAACGTGAGCAGCATTCATTTATTCGAAAAACAATTAGAATGGTTTTTATCTAATCATTTCCTCTTACTATTTTTAGCGACTACCTTAAACTTAAAAGATAGACGAGAAATAATATATATTTCTTAGTGAGAGTTAGGATCCAACTATCATGAGCTAGTGACCTTTACCTTCGCCAATAAGTCACTTGGCTCCATAGAAGATAGGTAAACAATTTACCAATTGCAACTCTTTGCAATTCCTAACTTTGTTTTTGACACTAACATTTTCATTGCCTTGACCTCTGCCAACAAGTCATAATCATTAGCCAAGTCCAACACATTTCTTCCTGTTTAGGTAGAGTGGAGGCACATATACCCTTGACCCTTGCCAATAATGCCATGCACGTCTTGTCACGCCCCGCTTCCCAAAGATGGAGGCGAGACGTGTCAAGGTCCGCACAGACGTGGAGCTGTGAAGCTACACGCCTGATAAGCGTCAAATCTGAACATATGCATGTCACTGTAAATGCAAACGGAACAACAATAATAATAACAAGGAAGGGAGACTGATAAAAGTTAACCAATCTCAGAATTTGTCCACAACGATATTCAACATCACAGAAAAGCCACCAGGCTAAACATAAAGAGTCTAAAGGCCCAGAACAAGGCCAACAAAGACAAACATAAACAGAGTATTGGTGCTACGCACCGACAACAAAAATAGTCTAAAACGAAGAACACAAGCAGCCTCTATGACTGATCTCCAGTGTCCTCGTACTCCTCAACGAACGTAGGCTCTGACGCAGCGTCAGCAAACACCACGTCCTCCGCAGCACTCTCAGGCTCGGGATCTAACATGTGTCACCCAAAAGATAAAGGGGCACATGTCAGCAAGTCTAACAAGACTTGAGCAAGGAAACGAAAGTGAAGGCAAACTAGCAAACTAGCAGTTCTAGTATGAAGCATAACATGACAAGTATAGTATGGAAGTGACAAGTAAAGGGAAATACAAGTAGCAAGTAGCGAGTATGGCATGGATAACAAGTTTTACAAGTAAAAACACGGACAAGTACAAGTCAAGTAGTTCACGTCAAGTAAACACGTCAAGTAAACAAGTTATGCACAGAGATTTCGTCTGCTGGCTAGAGTGGTTGATCGGGCCAACTCGTAAGCTCAGGTGACCGCTTATCCCTACCCCTCCACGTGTATCGAGCCAGTGCATTACCCCCGAACACGGAATGCTCGCTTCTGGATCACGAGCCAGGAAGTGTATTTGGCATAGGGTTGTGCCCGCTAAAAAGCAGGTGCCTAGCCTGGCCTAGGGTTATGCCTGCAACGCAGGTGCCTAGCCGGAAACAAGTAGATCGGGCATTGGCTATCGACCAACACACGTGGCCCGCTTCTGGAACACGAGCCATGAAACACAAGTATTGTAGCGTGTGCTACGAATGCGACATTCAACATGGATAACATGGATGACCTGGCGAGTTATAATGCAATGCGTACAGTTATAGTATTAAAACGTGACAAATAAGATGCAAACAATTAAGGAAGTCAGATCTAGCCTCGTTGTCAAGCTAGATCCTGAAATTGCGCCTAGGCGGGTATCATTTCGTCGCCTAGTCTCTTTTACGCCTACAACAAGATAATGGCCTAAGAAATGGCCTAAATCACTAGTGGCAAGTTTCACTTGCCTGGCACCAAGGTTGACGATCGACAAGCTCGTCACACAAAATTGTTATCTACGGAGAATGGATCACTATTATGGAGAAACAACATTAGAAACGATATCTAAATCCGGTGCTATAAACGAATCCTACGACGTCTAATCTCCATTTTTATTAGGGTTTCACAATATCAAATGTGGGTGATGAAAATATTAAAGGTTCGAACACTACCGTAGGAAGCGGAAGATCGATGCCGAGCAAGCATGGCAACGGAAGAAACGATCCGGGGAACCACGGTTCAGATCTGGAATGGATGGAGAAATCTGGAGAAAATGAGGTTTGATCGGGTTTTGGGGAAGGCCGACGGCATAGAGGTAGTGGCCGACGCTAGAATGCGTGAGGGGAGCTCGGGGGATGAAGGAATGGCTCAAGAGGAAGGAGGAAGGGTTTAGGATTGAAGGGGAATCAATGGGGAAGAACTAGGTTTAGAGGAGAAAAAGAAAGAAGAAGAAACTGATCGGCTATTTATAGGGATGAACCGGCGGCCGCCCAAAAATTACGGTTTCTGGGTTGATTAGTCGGTCAAAGAAGGGTTGTTGACCGACTAGTTTAAGAACTAATCGGTCGGTCGACTAACTGTGACCGACTAACACCAAACAGTAACTCAGGTCGTCAAAATGGTCAATGAATTAGTCGGTTAAAGAACAATGGCTGACCGACTAGTTTGCAACCTAGTCGATCGAAAAACGTTCTTAGACCGACTAACGATAAACAGTAACTTAGGTGAAATTAATCAAAGGAACTAGTCGGTCTGAGAGCAAGTTCTGACCGACTAGTTGTGCATCTAGTCGGTCGGTGGTTGTTCTTAGACTGACTAAGAGTAAACAGTAACCTCTGGATTATTGATTTAAATGAACTAGTCGGTTTGAGAAGAGTTACCGACCGACCAGATCTCAATCTAGTCGGTTGGTTCCCCTTCTTGAACCAACTAAAGTGCACGAAAAGTGCCGAATTGAAGCGCGAAGCTTCGGGAAGATTTCTATGGCTTCTAAGATCACTCTAACTCTAAAATATGAGCGATTTGAAGTTCGTCATGAGTGACTTACTCCAAGATCAACGATATAAGGAAGAGACTAGAAAATCACGACGAAACGAATGAAAACGAAAGCTATGGAGACGAAAACCACACATAAGGAGAAAATCCTCCAAAACATATATATAATATAGATAATCCAAATACATGAAAACCCGGTCGTTACATCCTCCCCAACTTAAGAAAAATTCCGTCCTCGGAATTTCCCAACACTCACGTGTCCGGGAACAAAAGTGGGTAGCGCTCTCGCATCTCATCCTCATTCTCCCAAGTAGACTCTCCTGGCGAGCCGTGTCGCCACATCACCCTCACAAGATTGACAACCTTGTTCCGGAGCGACTTCTGACTCCTGTCCCGAATCTGCACTGGCTGCTGGTCATACGTCATATCAGGGCGAACGGTAATCTCCGAGACATCCACAGCATGAGATGGGTCACTGATGTATCGACGAAGCTGCGACACATGGAAAACATTGTGAACTCCCTCCAAAGATGGTGGCAAGGCTAAGCGGTAGGCTACCTCGCCAACTCTCTCCAGGATGTCAAACGGTCCAATGTATCGCGGGCTCAACTTCCCTCGCTTCCCAAAGCGAATCACTCCACGATTCGGGGAAATCTTCAAGAACACATGGTCGCCAGGCTGAAACTCCAAAGGACGGCGTTTAGCATCCGCCCAATGCTTAAAACGGTCCTGAGCAATCCTCAACCTCTCCCGAATGTTCCTGACAACATCCACGGCCTCCACAATCATCTCAGGTCCCAACAGCTCCCAATCACCAACGTCATCCCAACTCAAAGGCGATTGACATTTCCTCCAATACAACGCGGCGAAAGGCGCCATGCCAATACTCGCCTGGAAGCTGTTGTTGTAGGAAAACTCTACCAGATGTAGATGGTCCTCCCACGAACCGTTGAAATCCAACATGCACGCCCTCAGCATGTCCTCCAAGATCTGAATCGTCCTCTCGGACTGGCCATCTGTCTGCGGATGGTACACCGTGCTGAAACTCAGACGCGTACCCAAACTCTTCTGCAAACTCTGCCAGAACTGAGATGTGAACCCCGTGTCTCTGTCCGACACGATACTCACAGGGACTCCGTGAAGTCGTACGATCTCCTGCACGATTCACGTTACATCACTATCTAAACTAAGAAAAGGAAATAGAAACGGAGAGTAAAAGAATTTACCTCCATGTATCTCCTCGCTAGCGCCTCAGTGGACTGTCCTACTCGGAATGGAATAAAGTGCGCGGATTTGGTCAATCGATCTACGATCACCCAAATCGCGTCATTCTGCTTCGGACTCTGAGGTAGTCCAGTCACAAAGTCCATAGTGATGTGTTGCCACTTCCACTCTGGAATCAGAAGCGATTGTAGCAACCCTGCCGTACGCTGATGCTCCGCCTTCACTTGCAGGCAAACCAAACACTTGGCTACACTCCGATCCACACTCCTCTTCATACCATGCCACCAATAGTTCAGACGAAGATCCTTGTACATCTTGGTCCCACCAGGATGCACAAAATACAGCGAACTGTGTGCCTCCACCAACAACTCCTCTATGATATCCCCAGCTGGCACACACAACCTAGCTCCAAACCTCAGCGAGCCATCCTCATGAATCAAGAAGTCAGTCCGCAGACCGGCTTCCACCTACTCCCGTATCTTCACCAGCTTCGGATCTCCAGCCTGACCGACCTTGATTCTATCCACGATCGTCGACTGTATCTGCATACACATCAACGAAGAAGCTACTCCAGGAAGAACGATCTCAACACCAGACTCGCAAAAATCCTGCTGCAATCTCCACTGTGAAGTCAACAACATCACCGCTGGAAGCCTACTCAGCGCATCAGGAACCACATTCACCTTGCTAGGGTGATACTGCAAATCAATCTCATAATCCGCCATGAGCTCCAACCATCGACACTGTCGCATGTTGAGCTCCTTCTGAGTAAAAATATACTTCAAGCTTTTGTGATCGGTGAAGATCTTCACTTTCTCACTCAGCAGGAAGTGCCTCCAAATCTTGAGCGCAAACACGACAGCAGCAAACTCCAAATCATGCGTCGGGTAATTCTTCTCATGAGTCTTGAGCTGACGCGAGGCATACGCCACAACATGCCCGTGCTGATGCAACACACAACCGAGACCCTTGCCAGAAGTATCGCAATCACCCGACCAAACAAAAGAATAGGGGCAGTCGTCAATCTCTCCCTCAGAACACCGAAGGCATTCTCACAATCACCCGACCAAACAAAAGATACATCCTTCCGTGTCAATCTGGTCATCGGCTCAGCAATACGGGAAAAGTCCTTAATGAAGCGCTGATAATAACCAGCAAGCCAAAGGAAACTCCGGATCTCAGACGCTGACTGCGGAACAGGCCACTCTCTGATGGCCTTAATCTTCTCGGGATCCACTGAAATACCATCTCCAGAAACCACATGCCTGAGAAAAGCAACCCTGTCCAGCCAAAACTCGCACTTCGAAAACTTAGCATACAAACGATGCTTCCTCAAAATTTCCAACACTGTCCTCAAGTGCGAGACATGCTCTTCCTCCGACTTTGAATATATCAGAATGTCGTCAATAAAGATAACGACAAACTTGTCCAAAAAGTCGTAGATAATCAGGTTCATCAGATTCATGAAAACTGCAGGAGCGTTGGTTACACTGAAGGGCATAACCACAAACTCGTAATGTCCATACTTCGTCCTGAACACCGTCTTCAGAACATCTTCCTTCTTCACCTTCAGCTGATGATAACCACTCCTCAGATCCAACTTCGAAAACACCCTCGAACCTCCAAGCTGATCAAAAATATCATCAATGCGAGGCAACGTGTATTTATTCTTGATGGTCACCGCATTCAGCTCCCGATAGTCCACGCACATACGACACGAACCATCCTTCTTCTTCACTAGCAGCACCGGTGCTCCCCACGGAGACACACTAGGATTGATATAACCCTTCTGTAAAAGCTCATCCAGTTGCTTCTGCAATTCCTCCAACTCAGCAGGTGCCATACGATAAGGCGCTTTCGAAATCGGCTGCGCTCCCAGAATAAGAACAATCAAAAATTCGAGAGCTCGATCGGGTGGCAACCCAGACATCTCCTCGGGGAAGACGTCATCGAAGTCCCGCACTACAGCAGGACTCTCCAGCTCCATCTGCATAGCCCAATCTCCACCGGCCTGGCTCAAAACCTGACCAGACCGAGCGAACTACTACCCCGGCTGAACTCAAATACTGGATGTCCGGGAATCTCGAACACCACCTTCTTTGTAACGACCACTTTTCGTGGTACGTTGTTCGTGCACGTGCTTTTGGCCGTGCACGTGTTTGTTTTAGACTTTGTTTGTTGGGAACACTTTCGTGTGATATGCCGTTGTGAACGTATCTGAGAGTATTAAATAGTGGCACTATCTTGGAACGACACTTCTCGAGTCGTTTTCTCACAATTTAAACTTACTCGATGAGACGTGACGATTCTCACTCTTGACGGGAGAAGTTTCTATTTTTAGATTCGTCGTCCGACGTCGAATTTGAGATCCGTCTTCTTAGTTAGCTCACATTCGTCATCACGATCACCACGATATATATTTTATAATTTTTGGAGTTTATTTGACCACTTTTATATTTTTAACAAGTTTTATATTATTTTTAATAATTAATTTATAAATTATTTTCGGCCAAATAAAATTTATTTGAGTTTTAAACGTTTTAAAGAATTTTTGAGGAAATTTCCAGCTCATTTGGACCAAGTCAAACCCTTGGGTGAGTTGGAGTAGTTGAATTTCAAATTTTAAATTATTTTAATATTCTAATCCTATTAGATTTAGCCCTAGACCAAGTCAACCCATCTATACTATATAAGCAACCCCTAGAAAGACCTATTTTCGCAAGAAATTAGCCCTAGCCTCTTCCAAAACCAAAATTGGACGTTGCGACGAATCGTCGCAACGTTGCGACGTTCAGTTGCCGCACGACCGAGAAAAAAGGGCCACGTTCCCCGCTCCGACCGAAGCCCAACCCCGCATCCATCGCCGCCTGCACGCTGCAGCAGCACCGCTCTGTTCCCTCGGTCTGACCGAGGGATTGGCCCGCATCCAAGAAGACCCGCATCGCAGCACATCGCCCGCATCGACCCCGCTTGTCGCCCCGCTCCGCACCCGCACGACCGACTCTCCCCATCGACCTGACCGACGAGAACCCTCACACCCAGCCACCCCACAGCCGCTGCACGCACCAAATCGTCGCAGCCCCGCATTCTCAGCGCACGACCGAAGGATTCTCCCGCATTGGAGGGGTACGACCGAGAGTCACTTGTCGCAACCCCGCACCCGTCGCACCGCTTGCCACCGTGGGCCCCCCAAGTTCTCCAGAGTTATTGTGGGTCCCCCAAAGGTCCCTAGGACTACTGTGGGCCCCAACTAGGTGCTTGCTCTTCGAGGATTCATCGCGTACGACGTCGTCGCACGTCGTAGCCCGTCGTCGCACGTGCTAGCTTTGGAATCTGGAATCGTCGCCCGGGTTGATTGCTCTGAAATTTCCAGCGAGGAATCTAATTGGAATCTGGACTTGGAGCGCGATCTTTTATTCCAACCCCCGGCGTCGCTACCCGACGCCGGTGTAGCTTTCGCGTCGTGTTGAGGTAATGTTTTGCACCCCTAGGACCCCCAACCCAATTGCATGCTAATCAAGACTAAAATCAGTATTTTCAAAGTATTTTAAATGTTTTAAATTCACTAATCAAGATTAATAATATGGACTTTAGGCCGGTGGACTTGTGCACGTAGGATAATTGTGATTTTTGGACTCATTGGACGGTGTGCTCAGACGATGAACTTACAGGCAAGTGAAACTTGCCAACTCTTGTGTAGGGCCATGTTTTTAGGCCACTTCCTTGTTCCAAGCGTAAAAGAGACTAGTCAGTGAAATGATAGCTGGCTAGACGCCTACTTGATCTAGTTTGACAACGAAACTAGATCCGTCACCTAATTGATCTAGCTTGACAACGAAGCTAGATCCAACCCTTTAAACTTGTTGTTCATGCATACTAAACTGTCACGTTTACTTTCCTTACCTGTACGCACTTTTAACTGACATGCATTGCATCTTACATGTCATCCATGCATTGAATATTGCATTCGTAGCACACGCTACATACTTGTACTTGCTTGTCCAGGGCTAGGTGCACCCCTATGCCAACATGAAAAACACTTCCTGGCTCGTGATCCAGAAGCGAGCATTACCGTTTGGGGGTAAGGCCGTGGCTCGATACACGTGGGATGGGGTAAGAGTTAAGCGGCCAATCAGCTGGGAGTCTGCCTGATCAGCAACTGCAGTTGTAGGGCGTAAACTCTGGGTGGGGCGGAGTTAAGCGACCAATCAGTGTGAAAGAAAGTCATTTTCAGCTGTAAGGCGTAAAATTTGCACATGACATGAAAACATGACTAGAGAAATCCTTGTAAATGTTATTAGTCTTGCCACACTTGCCATGCCATGCTAGTTTACTTGCTGTTTTCTTTACCTGCTGCACTCATACTTTAACTGCCATGTCATTGCATCATGCTAGAACTGCTAGGTTGCTCTTACTTGTACATTCAGTTTCACTTGCACAAGTCTCTTGTAGACTTGCTGACATGTGCCCCTTGCTCTTTTGGGTGTCACATGTTAGACCCTGAGCCAGAGACCGTTGCTGAGTACGTGATGTGTTGCTGACGCTGAGTCTGAGTCCATGCTTGCCCAGGAGGATTTTGGTGGACACCGGTGACCATTCTTTGAGTCTTTGTTGAGCTTTATTTTGTTTTAGGCCTTTTGTTAGTCGTTGGTGTGTAGCACCGTTGTTTTGTACTTTGTACTTTTGTTGGCCATGTTTGGGCCTTTAGCCTCCTTTTCTTTTAGCCTGGTGGCTTTTTCTGTGATGTTGAAACTTATTTTATGGATATTCTGAGATTATTCTTTTGTCTCATTTCATTATTATTATCTTGTTTCTCTCGCGTTGCAAGGACCTGCAGTTTTAAATTTGATTGACGCTTATCGGACTTGCAGCTTTGTAGCTTCAAGTCTGAGCGGACCTTCTCACGCTTCGCCTCCATATTTTTGGGAAGCGTGGCGTGACAGGTTTTGTTGGTGGCCCATGCAGGTCCAGTCTTGCAATTGCGCATTAACGAAACAACGATAATAACGGAATGTCCATTAAATAAATTGCAACATCCGAGTCATAAGCCCTGAGTCTAGTCGTTTTCTTACGACACTAGGTGGTAAGAAGACTTAGTTAGACGTCTGTGCTTGCTAGTTAGAGGCCCCTGATTGATAGTTAGGCTCCCTGTTAGCAATTGATCGCCATAGGAGTTACCCTAGTGGTCCTTGCCTAACCCTGACCATATTAGACTTCTCGATTTTCCTTCGGTCGTTCGCTTTTGGGTTCATCGATTTCGGACCAAGCTGAACGCTTTCCTTTACCGTCTAACCTTTAGAAGTCTTAGTGCCTAGTTCCAAATCTTTAGTTGGTCGACCGTAGGAGCTTCCCCGTAGATCCTCCAGAATCATATCCTAGGCGTATGTATGTTCTGATCACCCGACCAAATTTCCTTGCCTCGATTCACGAGATCGCCTCATGACGATCGTCGTCAATCTCCAAACATCGCCATTGCAAAACTTGAACCTTCTGAAAGTGTTTTTCAACCTTCTTTTCCACCAAGTTTAATTTTGTCCAAAATTTTAATATACCTATATTTCATCCTCCTTCATTGATTCAAATTTTTAAAAACGTTGTCGGAATTTCTGAATACTAGTTTATAGTATTTTCCCAGCCTATGTTTTTCGTACTTGTGTAAATGTGTCGTTCCTTCATATATTAATTTTATTCTGAACCGTACTTTTATTTTGCTCAATTCGATTTATAATTTCCCTCTTATTTATGCCATTTGAATAATACATCGTGTTTACTTTTAATATACTTTTCAAGTCACATGGAATTTCAGATTTCAGCAAGTTGGTTTTGCTCGTCGTTCTCGCTATTTCAGATTTTTGCAAAATTACTATTTTCATAACCTCTTCCTGCTTTAGACCCTCCCTGATTTGATTTTAAAGATTTACTATTCGATCTTGATAATTCTTATTCTAAGTTACTATAATTTTCTTTCCGCTCACCATACACGCTTTTAGAAAATTTCTAAACCAAATTGAATTTCAATTATTTTTATACCCGTATCAGGCCCGTTGTGCTTGTACGCTAAGAGCTTAGTGTAACCAGTTTTATTTTTGACAAATCCTGATTTCTCTAAAAGAAGTTTCAATATTGATTTTCCATAGCCGAAAAGTTTTGAAAGCATTTAACATGAGTTTAAATCCTTCCGTTACTTGATTTCATTCTTTGACTTTCAAAAACTTTTGACAACAATATCTTAAATTACTGACGGATAGAATTTTCTAAACCACATCCTTAATATTCGTGTAAATGATTTTACTTCCTTTTATAATGAATTTTTAAAACCAATAGACCATTTTCTCTTATTATGAATGTTCGACTCAAATTTATTTTGAACAACTCGTTTTAACGATCTCCAAATATTTCTTTTCAGATGAGGATTCCAACTTTTGAGACACAATAGTTTTCAGATTTCGCGTGTTTTAGCTTGTGCCTTTTACCCTATTTTCTCTTCCCCTCCTATATAAGCATCACTACATCTCCCTTTTCCCTCAACCTAAACATCACCATTGAGTTAATGTTTCGTCTAACCAAGCTGTCTCCTTGTATTCGTCCTATCTGAACTCATGCTTATCGATCCTTCCCTCGTCACGCTCTCGACCTCTCTTTATTGCTTAGGCCTTAGGGACCTTCAATGTCTGTGTCAACTCTTAGTTGTTAGTAGACCCTTGGACCCTTGTGAGGGTGTCGTTGTGCACGTACCTAACTTGTGTACGTGGGCTTGAATGAGTACACCCCCATAGTATATTAATGCTTGCCTAATGTGTGATATATATATATGTGTGTGTGTGTGTGTGTACTCGGAGTTATTTGTGATATTATGAAGTTGCTGGTGTGTATTAGAGTTAGCGTTGAAATATCTAAGTTGTGTATGTAGTTAGAGATACTTATAATGGTTGAAATAAATGATTGGTAAAGCTATGTGTATGTTAGTAGTGATAATAATAAGAGTACGTATGGTTAAGAGAGTAGGCTTATTGAGTGACCTATATACTAGTACGAGTGAGTATGTGCTCGTAGGTAGATATATATGGTGCTTATATGTAAGTAGTTATGTTTTGTTGCCTGAGTATATATGTGTTATGCATATGGTAGTAGGAGTATAATTTTGATTGGTATTGCTTGCTTTTCGGGATGTTGCATGCGTGCATACAGTGAGGTATACACGACTATTGCACATCTTACTTATGTATGTGTGAATGTGTTAGTATACTTATTATAGGTAGTAGGCTATGGTATGAATATATACATTACTTAGGTGTGACTATACGGTGAATGTTTGTACTAGGGAGGGTATTAAAAATATGTGGGTACTGATGTCTGTAGTGTTATTATTATGGTATATAAATTGATCTAACTATGTAAGTATTACCGGACTAAATATTAAGTGTGATTGACTTATGGAATGTATACGGTTGTATTGGTAGATGTATATATAGGGGAGTGGTATTGGTATAGGTATGAATGTCGTGTTACGTATATAGAATATTCTGATATATGTACCGAGTCTCACTCAAGCTTGAGTGGATATACTCTAAGTATATTGAATGTATGTTTGAAGTCTGAATATAGCAATGTTTGATGTATGTATAGTGATAGGAGTGTTTGTGCCTGGTTGTGCTACGCACATGATTGTGGGTCCCTACGCCAGTATATAGTTATAGGTGTTGGTCTTGTGGTATAGCTAATTACTAAGGACTTGCTTGTGTGAACGTATGTGTACTAGCTAAAACTAGGTGTGTATGTGTGCTAGTTATATAATGGTATGATTGGTGTATGTAAATGAAATGTTAGCGTGTATGGGTGTGCACCATGCACGGGTAAGTATGTGCTTAGTTATAAGTATTGATGACTATGGTATATGTGGCGTGTCGTAAATGCAGTTATAGGACCGTACGTAATGTGAATGTATGGTGAGATATTTGAATGCATTGAATGACTATATACATATTGTGAAACTATAGTGAATATATATATATATAGTGAAACTTGATTAATAATGGTATGGTGTGACTATATGTGTTGAGATGTTTGGTATTGGATGAATATTAGAGGGTAGTATACCCTTGATGTTTGTGCATAGGTAGCTATCTATACGTAGGGAAATGATTGTATTTGCTAGTATGAGATCATACCTATATAAGTATCTGAACTATTGTTTTGTGAGTAGCAGTTATATAAGGGATGTATGTTTATATACCTGATTGAAATACATGTATGAATTTGACTGACTATAATAGGTATAAGTGTATACGTATGTGAATGTATATGTATACGTGGTGGTAGTGTTAATGTTTGACTACCTAGTTCGTATATGAGCACTTGTAATGACTATACTTGGTTTAAATTATAATGTGGCTTGATTGGGGTAGTTACTAGAGTAACTAGCTATATTAGAAAGTCCGAGGACGGACTTTATTCTAAGGTGGGGAGGATGTAACGACCACTTTTCGTGGTACGTTGTTCGTGCACGTGCTTTTGGCCGTGCACGTGTTTGTTTTAGACTTTGTTTGTTGGGAACACTTTCGTGTGATATGCCGTTGTGAACGTATCTGAGAGTATTAAATAGTGGCACTATCTTGGAACGACACTTCTCGAGTCGTTTTCCCACAATTTAAACTTACTCGATGAGACGTGACGATTCTCACTCTTGACGGGAGACGTTTCTATTTTTAGATTCGTCGTCCGACGTCGAATTTGAGATCCGTCTTCTTAGTTAGCTCACATTCGTCATCACGATCACCACGATATTTATTTTATAATTTTTGGAGTTTATTTGACCACTTTTATATTTTTAACAAGTTTTATATTATTTTTAATAATTAATTTATAAATTATTTTCGGCCAAATAAAATTTATTTGAGTTTTAAACATTTTAAAGAATTTTTGAGGAAATTTCCAGCTCATTTGGACCAAGTCAAACCCTTGGGTGAGTTGGAGTAGTTGAATTTCAAATTTTAAATTATTTTAATATTCTAATCCTATTAGATTTAGCCCTAGACCAAGTCAACCCATCTATACTATATAAGCAACCCCTAGGAAGACCTATTTTCGCAAGAAATTAGCCCTAGCCTCTTCCAAAACCAAAATTGGACGTTGCGACGATTCGTCGCAACGTTGCGACGTTCAGCTGCCGCACGACCGAGAAAAACGCCCCCGTTCCCCCGCTCCGACCGAAGCCCAACCCCGCATCCATCGCCGCCCGCACGCTGCAGCAGCACCGCTCCGTTCCCTCGGTCTGACCGAGGGATTGGCCCGCATCCAAGAAGACCCGCATCGCAGCACAGCGCCCGCATCGACCCCGCTTGTCGCCCCGCTCCGCACCCGCACGACCGACTCTCACCATCGACCTGACCGACGAGAACCCTCGCACCTAGCCACCCCACAGCTGCTGCACGCACCAAATCGTCGCAGCCCCGCATTCTCAGCGCACGACCGAAGGATTCTCCCGCATTGGAGGGGTACGACCGAGAGTCACTTGTCGCAACCCCGCACCCGTCGCACCGCTTGCCACCGTGGGCCCCCCAAGTTCTCCAGAGTTATTGTGGGTCCCCCAAAGGTCCCTAGGACTACTGTGGGCCCCACCTAGGTGCTTGCTCTTCGAGGATTCATCGCGTACGACGTCGTCGCACGTCGTAGCCCGTCGTCGCACGTGCTAGCTTTGGAATCTGGAATCGTCGCCCGGGTTGATTGCTCTGAAATTTCCAGCGAGGAATCTAATTGGAATCTGGACTTGGAGCGCGATCTTTTATTCCAACCCCCGGCGTCGCTACCCGACGCCGGTGTAGCTTTCGCGTCGTGTTGAGGTAATGTTTTGCACCCCTAGGACCCCCAACCCAATTGCATGCTAATCAAGACTAAAATCAGTATTTTCAAAGTATTTTAAATGTTTTAAATTCACTAATCAAGATTAATAATATGGACTTTAGGCCGGTGGACTTGTGCACGTAGGATAATTGTGATTTTTGGACTCATTGGACGGTGTGCTCAGACGATGAACTTACAGGCAAGTGAAACTTGCCAACTCTTGTGTAGGGCCATGTTTTTAGGCCACTTCCTTGTTCCAAGCGTAAAAGAGACTAGTCAGTGAAATGATAGCTGGCTAGACGCCTACTTGATCTAGTTTGACAACGAAACTAGATCCGTCACCTAATTGATCTAGCTTGACAACGAAGCTAGATCCAACCCTTTAAACTTGTTGTTCATGCATACTAAACTGTCACGTTTACTTTCCTTACATGTACGCACTTTTAACTGCCATGCATTGCATCTTACATGTCATCCATGCATTGAATATTGCATTCGTAGCACACGCTACATACTTGTACTTGCTTGTCCAGGGCTAGGTGCACCCCTATGCCAACATGAAAAACACTTCCTGGCTCGTGATCCAGAAGCGAGCATTACCGTTCGGGGGTAAGGCCCTGGCTCGATACACGTGGGATGGGGTAAGAGTTAAGCGGCCAATCAGCTGGGAGTCTGCCTGATCAGCAACTGCAGTTGTAGGGCGTAAACTCTGGGTGGGGCGGAGTTAAGCGACCAATCAGTGTGAAAGAAATTCATTTTCAGCTGTAAGGCGTAAACTTTGCACATGACATGAAAACATGACTAGAGAAATCCTTGTAAATGTTATTAGTCTTACCACACTTGCCATGCCATGCTAGTTTACTTGCTGTTTTCTTTACCTGCTGCACTCATACTTTAACTGCCATGTCATTGCATCATGCTAGAACTGCTAGGTTGCTCTTACTTGTACATTCAGTTTCACTTGCACAAGTCTCTTGTAGACTTGCTGACATGTGCCCCTTGCTCTTTTGGGTGTCACATGTTAGACCCTGAGCCAGAGACCGTTGCTGAGTACGTGATGTGTTGTTGACGCTGAGTCTGAGTCCATGCTTGCCCAGGAGGATTTTGGTGGACACCGGTGACCATTCTTTGAGTCTTTGTTGAGCTTTATTTTGTTTTAGGCCTTTTGTTAGTCGTTGGTGTGTAGCACCGTTGTTTTGTACTTTGTACTTTTGTTGGCCATGTTTGGGCCTTTAGCCTCCTTTTCTTTTAGCCTGGTGGCTTTTTCTGTGATGTTGAAACTTATTTTATGGATATTCTGAGATTATTCTTTTGTCTCATTTCATTATTATTATCTTGTTTCGCTCGCGTTGCAAGGACCTGCAGTTTTAAATTTGATTGACGCTTATCGGACTTGCAGCTTTGTAGCTTCAAGTCTGAGCGGACCTTCTCACGCTTCGCCTCCATATTTTTGGGAAGCGGGGCGTGACATTCTTCCTCCGACAGTCGATCGTAGCATAGAAGCTCGCAAGCCAATCCATCCCAAGGACCGCATCATAGTTGATGTTGTCGTGGACAATGAAATCTGTGTAAAGCTCATGTCCACAAACCACCAACGGGCAAGAATTGCAACCACGATGCACCGAGACCACACCATTCCCTGTAACGATGTTCCAACTCTTGGGAAGAGGGGACGTCGACAAGGAATGCTTCTCCACGAAGCTCCGAGATAGGATGCACATCGATGCACCAGAGTCAAAAAAAACTCATGCAGGAAAAGTGCAAACTAGAATCACACCTACAAACAGTCTAACGATCAATCCCTATTCTAGCAAACAATCATGTACAAGCAACAACATAATCTAACAAACAAAGCTAACTAAAAAAAGAACAGCTAGATTAAAGATTACCTGCGATAACCTCATCCACAGCCATGCTCTCCACTTCAGACATCAGAAAAGCCTGTCGCCTCGGCGGAAAAGCCTGCTGAAAGGCCTGCCTCTGTGGAACAAGAGCTGCTCCACGTCCAGTAGGAACAGACGCTCTCTGCTGCAATGGCTGTGCTGCAACAGGTGCCTTCCAAGGCTGCTTCGACCTCGGACAATCCTTCATGGTATGGGTAGGATCTCCACAGACAACACACTGGCCCAGGAATCTCCTACACTGATCTTTGATATGCCCGGTCTTGCCGCAGAAATGGCAAGTCTTCTGAATAGGCCCTCCTGGCCTCTTGAACTGAACTGGCTGGTTGGGCCTGAACCCCGGCCTAACCACAGCCCTGGCCTGCTCCATAGGCCTCTTCCCAGCACCAGAAACATGTCCTCTCCTCTGGCTCAGGTTCAGCTCCTACCTCCTCGCAGCTACCAGAACCTTATGATAAGTGTCCAGATCAGAGTAAGACACAAAACTCTGAAGCTCCAAAGCAAGTCCATGCAGGAACCTCTGAGCCCTCTCATCAGCATCCTGCACCATCTTTGGTGCGAACCGACTCAGCCTGGTGAACTCTTGGTGGTACTGATCCAACGACAAGCTCCCCTGCTTCAAATCAATGAAGCGCTGCAACATCTCCCTCCGGGCAGCCTTCGGAAAATATTCCTCATCGAAACTGGACTTGAAGGTAGCCCAAGATATCGGCTCCTCTAACAGCTCCTCCTCAGCATCCCACCAATTCCGGGCATTATCCTTAAGCTGCCTCTTCGCCAAGTCAACCCAGCCAACCTCATTGACCTTGGACATCTTCAAATTATCCTCAATATTCCTGACCCACTAGTCAGCAGCTAGAGGACCTTCAGTACCATCAAAATAGGCAGGACCCACCTCTCGAAACTGCTTCGCTCCTGGCTCGGAACGAGGGGCCTCCGGAATTGCCCGAGCAGCTCGAACAACTGGAGCATTCTGGACTTGCAGGAGCACGCCTTGCTGCACCTGCATCATCCGAAGCATCATCCGCATCATCTCCCCATTGGTGGGCTCCCGTTCAGGCTCCTCATCATGAGGGGGCGCACCACCACCAGCTCGGGTATTTTGCCTTCCTGCCATCTAATGACACAGGAAACGAAACAATTAGACTCATAGCTTATGACCCGGATGTCGAATTTTCATTTGTGGACTTCAAATATTATTATCGTTATTCCGGTAATCGCAGTTACAGAAGATGACCTGCATGGGCCACCAACAAAACCTGTCACGCGCTGCTTCCCAAAGATGGAGGCGAGACGTGTCAAGGTCCGCACAGAGGTGGAGCTGTGAAGCTACACGCCTGATAAGCGTCAAATCTGAACATATGCATGTCCCTGTAAATGCAAATGAAACAACAATAATAATAACAAGGAAGGGAGACTGATAAAAGTTAACCAATCTCAGAATTTGTCCACAACGATATTCAACATCACAGAAAAGCCACCAGGCTAAACAGAAAGAGTCTAAAGGCCCAGATCAAGGCCAACAAAGACAAACATAAACAGAGTATTGGTGCTACGCACCGACAACAAAAACAGTCTAAAACGAAGAACACAAGCAGCCTCTACGAGTGATCTCCAGTGTCCTCGTACTCCTCAACGAACGCAGGCTTTGACTCAGCCTCAGCAAACACCACGTCCTCCACAGCACTCTCAGGCTAAGTATCTAACATGTGTCACCCAAAAGAGTAAAGGGGCACATGTCAGCAAGTCTAACAAGACTTGAGGAAGGAAACGAAAGTGAAGGCAAACTAGCAACCTAGCAGTTCTAGTATGATGCATAACATGGCAAGTATAGTATGGAAGTGACAAGTAAAGGGAAGTACAAGTAGCAAGTAGCGATTATGGCATGGATAACAAGTTTTACAAGTAAAAACACGGACACGTACAAGTCAAGTAGTTCACGTCAAGTAAACACGTCAAGTAAACAAGTTGTGCACAGAGATTTTGTCTGCTGGCTAGAGTGGCTAATCGGGCCAACTCGTAAGCTCAGGTGACCACTTATCCCTACCCCTCCACGTGTATCGAGCCAGGGCATTACCCCAAAACACAGAATGCTCGCTTCTGGATCACGAGCCAGGAAGTGTATTTGGCATTGGGTTGTGCCGGCTAAAAAGCAGGTGCCTAGCCTGGCCTAGGGTTATGCCTGCAACGCAGGTGCCTAGCCGAAAACAAGTAGATCGGGCATTGGCTATCGACCAACACACGTGGTCCGCTTCTGGAACACGAGCCATGAAACACAAGTATTGTAGCATGTGCTACGAATTGGACATTCAACATGGATAACATGTGTTAGATCTGGATCGTAGCCTAGAGGGGGGTGAATAGGCTAATAAAAATATTCGTGCAACCCACGAACAATCCCACGCAGTTATAGGCACAGACAGGGCAATAAAATAGCAATCACAGAATACACACAGATATACCATGGTTCGGTCGTCCCCACGACCTACTCCAGCCCCCGAAAGCAACTACTAGATAGATATGTAATCAAGTACAGCTACAATGAGTCAAGATCCCAAATCTACTCTCACCTAGCTCGTACGCACACCACGTGCTCTACACTATCAATCTAGTCAGATGCTCTCCCTCCGTGACGACTCCCAAAGTCATCAGGTCCCCAAAAAGTAACATAAAAGGTAAAGTTTCCCCTACGAGGATCTAACACAACAACTACACAAAATAATAATAAATAGAGTTTAGGAATCTCAGTTTGTGTAGCGGTGATATCCTCGTCAGTCAGCACGGGTCAGATCTCGTCTGACGTAGATGTAGTCTCTGATGTCCCCTCAACAGTCTGGCCTTCCTCTCGATGAAATTTGCGCTCTTCACTAAAGATTGAAACTTGTGGTACCTCACCAAAGATTGAAGCTGTCTGTACTTGTGTGATTGAAGACCCTGCAAAAACGACAAGAAGTAAAATATTAATTTTGATCAAAGAAGCAGTGAGATCTTTAAAGAATATTTCTTGTGACCATGCTAAGAAGAAAAAACAATTCAGCAAAAACAAGGTTCAGTTCTTCAAAAACACTATGCGGCTTCCTTCAAAGAATACGGCTGCCCATCTCAAGAAAAGTTGCGGCTCTGTTCTTTTTCCCTTCACGTGCAGGACAGAATCCAAAAACTAATTGTGCAGCCTTGGGAGAAAAACACAAAAGCAAATTTGATTGCAACTTCCCTTTGTTCTTTGCGTTTTGTTGGCAATAATTCATGGACACCTGAGCACCCTTGTTTTGATACACGTAACAATAATTCATGAAGGTAGCGGCACTATTTTTGAGGGGGCAATGTGGTTGGCTGCAAATTTGAAGGAGAGCTGTGCGCAAACAAAGCAGCATGTGCCCTTTTTGGCTTGGTTCTCCTTTTTGATTGGCAGAGGGTGATCCGGCCTGCTCTTTGATTTGGCCCTCCTCCACAACGAAAAATTGGTTCTTTTGTTTCCTCAAGATGCACAGCACTTGGATATTTTGAAAGGGTTTAATTTGTTGAAGATGCAAAAAAGAAAACCCCCTCAACAATTCGGCATGTCACAAAACCTCACGAAAATATATTTCGGCCTATCATCCAAAAATTTAGTGCAAAAAAAAGCTTTCAAAGGAATTTCGTCCTGCAAGGAAAAAGAACAAATTAAGGGAGAAAAAAACAAAATCTTGATGCTTCTGATGCAAAGGGTGCTTGGGTTATTCAAAGCAATTTTCTGTGCGTGCCCACTTCTCTCTCAGGTTTCAAAAGAATAAAAGTACCATAGGCCTTTGATATTATGCACAGGAGAAGAGAAGAACTCGGCCTTTGAGATTTTTTTGATTGGACAATGGAGAGATGAAATCTACAGGCTCTTGGGGTTTTTATTGGAAGAAGGCGGCTGCAAGGGTTTTCTCTATTTCAATGGGTATTCAAAGAGCCCTGGTGATTTTCGGCTGCAAAAAAAACCAACCCCAATGAAGAGCACCTCTCCCTTTTTATACAAAACAAATGAGGCCTTGGCTTCTAATTATTTTGTGCTTGGTAATTGGGTGCGGCTCTTGGACTTTCAATCAAATAAAAAAAGGCCACACAAAAGATACGGCTGATGAGAGATTGAGGGGAAAAAATGTGGCACTTTGATTCTTTGTGCGGCTTTGAAAAGAAAACCCCATCAAAAAGTGTGCGGCCCTGGGGAATTTTCGGATCTGCTAATTTTTTTTGATGGGCTCTTGTGAAATTAGGAATTTGTTTTTCTTTCAAACCCTTGATGCACAAGTTCAAAGGAACCCAAACTTTTGAACTATTGAATTCCACTCAATCAATATATACCTGAAATCACTTAACAAACACGTCAGAACATTCACACACGTTTGTTATCATCAAACACGAAGTTCATAGATCGTTGTTACCAACAACATGGATGACATGGCGAGTTATAATGCAATGCGTACAGTTATAGTATTAACACGTGACAGATAAGATGCAAACAATTAAGGAAGTCGGATCTAGCCTCGTTGTCAAGCTAGATCCTGAAATTGTGCCTAGGCGGGTATCATTTCGTCGCCTAGTCTCTTTTACGCCTACAACAAGATAATGGCTTAAGACATGGCCTAAATAACTAGTGGCAAGTTTCACTTGCCTGGCACCAAGGTTGACGATCGACAAGCTCGTCACACAAAATTGTTATCTACTGAGAATGGATCACTGTTATGGAGAAACAACATTAGAAATGATATCTAAATCCAGTTCTATAAACGAATCCTATGACGTCTAATCTCCATTTTTATTAGGGTTTCACAATATCAAATGTGGGTGATGAAAATATTAAAGGTTCGAACACTACCGTAGGAAGCTGAAGATCGATGCCGAGCAAGCATGGAAACGGAAGAAACGATCCGGGGAACCACGGTTCAGATCTGGAATGGATGGAGAAATCGGGAGAAAATGAGGTTTGATGGGGTTTTGGGGAAGGCCGATGGCATAGGGGTAGTGGCCGGCGCTAGAATGCATGAGGGGAGCTCGGGGGATGAAGGAATGGCTCAAGAGGAAGGAGGAAGGGTTTAGGATTGAAGGGGAATCAATGGGGAAGAACTAGGTTTAGAGGAGAAAAAGAAAGAAGAAGAAACTGATCGGCTATTTATAAGGATGAACCGGCGGCCGCCCAAAAATTAGGGTTTCTGGGTTGATTAGTCGGTCAAAGAAGGGTTGTTGACCGACTAGTTTAAGAACTAGTCGGTCGGTCGACTAACTGTGACCGACTAACACCAAACAGTAACTCAGGTCGTCAAAATGGTCAATGAATTAGTCGGTTAAAGAACAATGGCTGACCGACTAGTTTGCAACCTAGTCGGTCGAAAAACGTTCTTAGACCGACTAACGATAAACAGTAACTTAGGTGAATTAATCAAAGGAACTAGTCGGTCTGAGAGCAAGTTCTGACCGACTAGTTACGCATCTAGTCGGTCGGTGGTTGTTCTTAGACCGACTAAGAGTAAACAGTAACCTCTGGATTATTGATTTAAATGAACTAATCGGTTTGAGAAGAGTTACCGACCGACTAGATCTCAATCTAGTCGGTTGGTTCCCCTTCTTGAACCAACTAAAGTGCACGAAAAGTGCCGAATTGAAGCGCGAAGCTTCGGGAAGATTTCTATGGCTTCTAAGATCACTCTAACTCTAAAATATGAGCGATTTGAAGTTCGTCATGAGTGACTTACTCCAAGATCAACGATATAAGGAAGAGACTAGAAAATCAAGACGAAACGAACGAAAACGAAAGCTACGGAGACGAAAACCACACATAAGGAGAAAATCCTCCAAAACATATATATAATATAGATAATCCAAATACATGAAAACCCAGTCGTTACATCCTCCCCAACTTAAGAAAAATTCTGTCCTCGGAATTTCCCAACACTCACGTGTCCGGGAACAAAAGTGGGTAGCGCTCTCGCATCTCATCCTCATTCTCCCAAGTAGACTCTCCTGGCGAGCCGTGTCGCCACATCACCCTCACAAGATTGACAACCTTGTTCCGGAGCGACTTCTGACGCCTGTCCAGAATCTGCACTGGCTGCTGGTCATACGTCATATCAGGGCGAACGGTAATCTCCGAGAAATCCACAGCATGAGATGGGTCGCTGATGTATCGATGAAGCTGCGACACATTCCCTTACATTGACCAGACCGACAACTCTGAAATATCAAACTATGCTTTCTTCAATTTTATCCATCGGTTTCGTTCATTAGATCATAATTAATCAAATCACCTTTTTTGATTAGTTTTCGAAAACATTTTTTGTATTTGCAATCTAATTGCAACATAGAGAAGCATAATCGTATTAGGCTAATTCAAAACATTTTTATATAATAAACATGTTATAATTGCATAACCATTAGCAACGTCATGCACAATTAAGTTAGTTAACAAATGGTAAACCGGTTTCTTGGCCTATGAACTGCAACATCCATCCCACACATGTAATCATATAATATATAAAAGTAGGTGCTTGCCTCAAAATGTTGCACTCCCAAGCACATGAGATCTGACAAGTAGTAATATCCGATGAGTCTGTAGTCGTATTCCACAAGGAGACTGTGGCACAGATCACAACACAAAGTCAATAAGAGAAAATGATCAATAATATGATTTCCACTTTCGAAGGGGGTTTTAATTGTTTGAGAGAGGATTATGCTAATGAGATTAATCTTAAATTAATTGTGCTGAGAAAAAGTGATGAAAAATCAAGAGTAGATGTATGTGTGATGTGGGTTCATTAGGGTGCGTCCTAGCTTGATTTGGTTTCAAAGATGTAACTCAATGATAAGCCTTGTGAGCTAGCAGTATCAGATAAGTCCCTTATGGGGATTCCCTTGTAGGGGTTAAGCACAATTTCTATTGGGATTATAATTAAATGATGAATTTCATCAATATAAAAATGATCAATCCTTGTGGGATAATCCCACTCCCTAATCTTAATCATGTGGACCAAAATAAGAGAGAAGTTGAGTATAGATTCATCATCCAATCCACAAACACATCAAATGCATCAAGAAATCACAAAACAAAGCTGGGTATAACCCTAATTTCAACACATCACATAACACAATGTTCTAGCCAAGCATAATGGATAAGGAAATCAAATTCATTAAAGAAACCATCATCCAATCCAAGTACACTAGAAGGAATATCAAATAAAGATGTATAGTTTAGGATTTTGTCACCAAACACTCAGATTACATGCCTCCGGTTTCGATTACATGTTCTTCTTCTTCTTCATGCAAGAGAGAACCCAAAAAGAATTTAACAATAATTAATAAGACAACCCTAGCTCTAATGAGGAGGGGGCTTATATAATCCTAACCCCCATTTGATTCTCCTACCTTAGATCTATAATATCAATGGCTCAAAATGTACAGATCTTCAATTGGGTTTTGGGTCAAAGCCTCTGCAAATTGGGCGATGATCACTTCAGAAATCGGTAGAATAACTGCATCAGACACCTGGTGTTGACGAACCAGACGTCTGGCTGCTTGGACTTTATTGCTTGAAAATGATCTCGACCAGATGTCCAACATTGTGCAGTGAGACGTCTGGGCGCTTGGCTGAATGATCCCTAAAGCAACTAAGCGCCTGTTATTGGATTGCTAAACTTTTGGGGGATCGGGTAGGTTTCTAGTGCTCCTTCTTCAGATGTATGTGTCACTGTTCGTAATTGTCTTCCAACTCTCTGTTTTCTGGTGCCATCTTTTCGTCGAAAATCGATCGTCTGGACCTTTCTTCTCAGATGTCTGAACAGTGCATTAGACGCATGGAAAGTGCGCTCTGTATGACTCGTGCAATATAGAATTTTTACCATCTTAAATTGGATGCGCCAGACGTCTGGAGGTGTATCTCTAGAAGTCTGAATTGTTTTGGCATCATGACTTGGTTATTTTAACCTAAAATTTGAGCATGATAAAAACCTTATTGAATTCACATAATTTCACCATAGTGTGATGAGCTCCAGGATATATTGGATATTCAGAATATAAACCATTTGAAGCTCAATTGACATGAAAACATTTGGAAAATCATATAAAACCAAGGGGTAAATATACAATATTATGTGCTAATCATACCTCCTAATTAGCGATTTGCTAATCTCTAACAAAGTGAGTGAACATGCTCATAAATACAGTAAACATATCATATCCTATCCAAGTACCATAGATTAGGTTAAGTGTATCTTCTCCCAACAAATCCTACCAACTTCCATGAATTCCTAAGAATTAACCCAACTCTCATGATATCTTATCAAGTCATCCATATTAAGCAAGCTACAACTACATGCCATGCAATTGTGTAAGCAACAAGTAGTTAACTATCTTAGGTTGCTAAATCCTACAAGAATTGGCTAACATTTCCACATCTTTACCAAAAGCTCATAGTTTTGAACCAACTCAACACATCCCCGCACATTATTCTAATTCTTCACATATTTTTTTCTTTTTGTGTTTTGGAACTTAAATTAATTCATATAGCGAGTTTAGGTCAATAATTCCTAAACCGGATGATCTTAATGCATTATGCCAAGAGGGACCCCTCAGACTTAACAGCTTGAACCATTTAAGTCCATTTATTTTTATTGTGCACTCCTCCATACCCTTTTTTTGTCGCGAACTCCCAATGCTTCTTGTGGTATGGGAATCCGGCTACTAAATGAAAGTTAGAAGAACAATGCACATTATCCTATCTATTTTTTTCTTCTCTCGTTTTTTTATTTTGTGTTGGAGCTTGTGTAAGCAAGAATCTCAACTAATCACAATGATGAACATGTATCTACCTTAAGACAACATCTTATTGGTATATAACCTAATCAAATTAATTAACTCTATTTTGACTCATGCATGACAATTTGTTGCCTGGTACTAAATATGGGCTACATGAGGCAAGCTATCATATGTATATGAGCCCAAATCATAAAAATCATGTCAAGTGTTTTTAATGTGTGACGCGTGTTCAAACTTCACCTTTTGCACACGCTCTTTATCGTGTTTTCATATGCATTTTATCTCATTCCATGTTGTATATATCACATTTTGGTTCATATTGACTATTGGGTGTATTGCTTGTATTTCAGGTAAATATCGGCATTTCGGCGTCTTCTGGAGTCAACCTTGCATGTCAGGACCAAAGTGCACATATACGGCAAAGATCCGATGGCCAAAAAGATGGATTTGAAGATTTGGAGCTTCAACCGATCGGGTGGACAGACCCACCCGATCGGTTCGTGCACATATCTCAGACCCGGACAGAAGCTAAAGTGAAGAACAGCTCACCCGATCGGTTCTGCGATCGGGTGAACCCGTCAGTGCTCTCTGTTTTGTGTGTCAAAGCCACCCGATCGGTTGACTTCTCAACCGATCAGGTCATCTCCCACCCGATCGGTTGACTTCTCAACCGATCAGGTCATCTCTCCGAGTCGTTTTGGGGGAGAACTCACCCGACCGGTTGACACTTCAACCAATCGGGTGGCCTTTTCTTCCCCTTTTGCGCACTGTTGATGCATTCATTGAAGATCTGATATCATTCCAGAGGGATTTTGTGTCTTCTCTTATTTTTCAACGTCGGCATCGTCGTTAGCTTTCCAACGATAGGTCGCATGCCCAAATCTGATTTTTCTACATTTTTCTGGAATTTTCTGAGCGTAGCTAAGTGCTGAAATTGGGAGCTGTCTGGAATTGAATTTCACCCGATCAGTCGGGTGTCCGGGTGGCCGATCGGCTGAGCCCATTTTCAACAGTTGAGTCTCTGTGTATTCCCACCCGATCGGGTGAACTTACACCCGATCGGGTGGGCCTGTTTTAGTAGTTTTAGTGGGTTTTTGGACCCGAACTGTTAAGGGTTTGTGGGTCTTATTTATAGGAGATTGTGCACAACTTGTGGGAGTTCCTCCCCCGTTTTTTCAGTATTTTTCTTCCCCTTTATTGGGAGCTTTAGGTTAGGTTAGATTAGGTTTTCTACTTCAATAAATATTGTAAAGGATTGGTGATTCAATTGCAAGATAAGTATCTTTTCTCTCATTTTCATTGTTTTGTGTTATTTTCATTTTACTTAATGATGAATGTTTGTTTGGATTTATTTATTGCTATCATGTTCTTCATCATTGAGTAGTTCTTGATGAACCCTAATATGGGTTAGAGTAGGATTGATGCTTGGGATTCACATTTGACTTGATTGCATGGTATGTGTTCGACGGAATGTGTCAATGGGGATTTCTAGCAATCTGAGTCTAATTCGTACGGCAACAGACTAGATGTGTTGGGGATTGGGGTCCGGTGTCTTGTCCAGTCAAGATCTGCTTTGATGTATTACTAGAAATCACATTCGACCTATTTGGTCATTAGGGTTACGCGTGGGTGTTTTATTGTCATGGGCGGGAGAAAGACCGCCGCTGACCTTCGGGCCAAGGGGAAATAAAACGGGCGTTTGATCCCCTAGCCACAGCTTACGTCCCTAGCGTTGACATCGAGTCCTCGCGCATGGAAACAGCTTGGATGAAATGTTGGGAGTTATCATTGTGGCCTTAATGCTCCCGGTTGCGGTCGGTGTTAATGGACATGGGAATGCCCATCGTCCAGAACCAGGTAGACCAAGCGTACTGGGCATCGACCGGAATATCGGGCCCATGGGACGCTAGGTACCACCTTTAGGGGCAATGTCTCACCCTGGGTGAAGTCAAATGCCAAGTGTCATGAGTGCTCTAGCCCGTGTTAGCGGGGATTCTTTTCTTGTTTTTTATTTCTTTCATTTATTTCTACAATTCCACCCATATTATCCGTGTAGCTCTCATACAACTTTGGCGAGGCTAGTAGCCATTCAAGCCATCCACCTCCCTGAGTTTGATAAACCCGCACTCTACACTAACCATGCACTTGCGGTAAAACGATACCGCGACCAAACTGTAAACGGGGCGCCGGTCAATGTGTTATAGAGCTATTCTTAATCAAGCTATGATATTATTCAAAGACGTGAGAGTTTCATTCAAAATCCACGAAGTGTTTACTAAACGAGACTATACAAATAAAATTGGTTACAAATCTAGCTTTCCACATTTATTCTATATATAAGTATACATAGTAATGAAATTTTTGAAAATCTTTCTATAGAAATATGAATAAAGAAAATGCAATCAAATGCAATCAAAATTCTATTCTAGCAAAATTTTTACACCCTCCCCCAACTTAAAATCTACATTTTCCTCAATGTAAGGAAGGGTAGAAGATTTATTAAAAATAGCCAGAAAATTAAGAACCATATAGATATATATTAATACTACTAATGGTGCATCATGAGAAGAACACATCGTGGCCTTGTCCTTCAAACGGAGGATCATAAATTTCCTTAGGCGGAGGGTTTGCTCCATAAGCTCTTTCCTTTTACCTTCCAAGGATGCTCATATGCCTATATCAGTCGAACTTAGCATTACAATCTCCCCTTCTTTGAGACTCACTCTAAGTTCCTTCGATAATTGAACTCTAACGGCATCCTGGGGGTGCATTCCTTCTTAACGAACTTATCCTGCTAATTAGAGTGAAAAGAAATCATTAGAGTGAAAAGAAATCAATGAGTTATGAGAGTGACGTGCAAAGTACTCAGAAAAGTTTGAACTTTCAATTTCAAAGTAGAATGGGTCAATGTAATAGGAATCACCTTGTAATTGTTCATGAATTTATCTTGTTATGTAAATCCAAGGAGTTCTGTTTCCCCTGGTGCTTAAGACAACGACTCCATAGAAAATGGTTCAAGTATCGGTATCCACTTGGTACTAGATTCTGTACATGCCTCCTGCACAACATGGTAGTCGTCAATAAAGTCCATAAAATGTGACACAATAGAAGTCCAAAAATTACAGAATTTTTGCAAGCATTGCTGATGCAGCAATCAATTAAATCAAAAACATCTGTAGCCCAGAATGTTCAACTTCCCTCCACAACAGTGTCCATCTTACACACCTCTTCCATCTCCATGCCATTTTTTTCGTAATGGACGCATATGAAAGATATTTATGTTCAACGCCATGTTACCAAAAGTTATCTCGAGATTTCCACTCCTACAATCGACCAATGCATCGCTATTGGCTAAGAAAGGTCATCCCAAGACAATGTGGGTAAGGTTTCCAGATTGGGGTCCCTTAATATCTAATACACTTAATTCCACAGGGTAAACGAATTTATTCAATTAGACAAGTACATCCTTAACACAACCCCTAAGGACCTTTATAGACCTATCAGCAACTTGGAGGATGACATGTGTTCTTTTCAATTCCCCAAGCCCAAATTACATGTAGACATGGTAAGGTAGGATGTTCACACTGGACCCTAATTCAAAGAGGGCTTGCTCTATATTTGTAGTACATATACTAGGATGTAGAGGATGTGCCATCAGATCATTTAAAGCAAATGATAATGTAAGCTTAGATAGGGACAATTTTTAATTTTATGCAAACCGGTTTAAAGGTGTCGTAAATAGTTTACAACAATATTTAATGAAATAAACACAAGAAAAAGTTCACATGTAAGACGGGAATGTCCCGGTCTAAACACAGGTTCGAACGGCGTCCAAATCAGACGCCAGATGCCCAAGTTACGCCCGAAATAGCTCAAAGGTGTCTGACCTATACCCAAACTGGGCAAGTGTCAGACCAGGTTGACCCAGGCTAGACTGGATCTGGCCTAGGTGCCTGGCCAGGCAGGGGCCCTGGGTGCCTGGGCACTCAGGCCCTGGGTGCCTAGGTGCCCAGGCGCACTAGGCCAGGAGCCCTGGGTGCCAGGCCCAGGCGCCTGGGCACCTTGCGCCTGGGCGCCTGGCCCAGGCCAGTGCCAGGCGCCCAGACTGGATGCGTCCAAACCAGGCATCCAGCCTGGTCTGGGCTCGCCCAGCTGGCGCTGTGGGCCCCACAGTTTGGGTGCAGAACCCTAGGGGCTGAGAATTTTTTGTGACAGCTGATTTTGGACAAAAATCAAGCCTTGGGCTGATCTTTGGGCGTTCAATTGGAGGGTCAAATGGAATCCGATTGACGTACCGTTTTTTCCTATGCGTTCACCATTGAACACCCTTCGATTTGATAGGATGTATCAATCATAGAGCTCAACAGTGAGGGAGTTAAAATTCATGGAAGTTTGCCCTTTGTTAAAGGCAAACTAACTTGATTTAATTAACTCAAATTTAATAGTCCCACATCAGTTGTGGAGAAAAGGGGAGAGTCGGCCGCCTATATAAATAGGGACCTTTCCCTTCCTCCAAACTCGTTCCAAGCTCTTGATTTGAGCGTCTCCCAAAATTGTTGGAGCACGCTTGGATCGAAGCTTAAATTAATCCTTCTTCTCCCTATATTTCTGCCTTACTCCTGAAGGGCTCTAGCAAAGCCACGAACGAGTTCGGATTCGGCTCCGAAATCTTGGCAAATGCTTTCACGCGTGTGAAACTTTCTTCGACGTGTGGTTGGCTCGGCGACACGAGGATTGCTCGCCTCGGGATGCGAAGCAGTTCGAGGAGTGGTTCGAGGAGCGGCTCGGCGTGGGACGGAGAGCGGCTCGGAAGACGGTGCGGTATACCTTGCCTGCCCCAGGGCAAGGTTCCGGGCATGTGTTTTATAAGCATAGTTTAATTTAATCGCAGTAGGTTAGATCCTTCTTGGGATGGTCAGATCCATACCAAGTCGACAAAGATCTTGGCTAAGGTTCTTGTACCTTAGGGCTAAGTTAAAATGTTTAAATGCATGTTAATTAGATTAGCATATTATTTTCCACTGTATTTTTTTTGCTTCCGTGTTCTGTCTGACTTTGGACGGGCACGGATTTTAGCCCTGAGGGTCCACAAAAACCCTTCAGTGGTATCAGCGCCTAGGTTTGCGTAACGATCTAGCACTGTGATTTTATTAAACATTGAAATGCTTTTAAAATACTTTTAAAACGTTTTAAAGTTATGAGATAATTTTTAAAATGTTTTTAGATGCCTTTTAAAATGTTTTAAAATTTATGTGATATTTTTTAAAAGATGATTTTAAAAGCCTAAAATTTTTATGCGATATATATTTTAAGTAGCATGCAAATTTTGTGATCTTTTAAAACAAGTTTTTTATTTTTATGAGATAAAATAAAATGTTTTTAAAATCTTAATTTTAAATTTAAATGTTAAATTTATGTATGCATGCTAAAATTGTTTATTTGATAAATATTATTCTATTTAATTGTTAAATAGGTGTACACTCTTTTATGCGATAAAATTAGTGTAACTTTATGTTAATGGCTATTTTCACTTATTTGATAACATAAGACAAACCTCTTAGGTTAGCCATTAAGAACTCGTTAAAGTTTATGAGATAAATTCTAATGACATGCCATGTTTTAATAAAACATTAACACCACTTTAAGACCTAATTCCTGATTAGGTTAGTCCCTTTAATGAATATGTTAATTCTAATTGTTATGAAATTAATTCTCATTAAAGGACTTCGCTTTTAGCGTTGTTAATAAATTTATTAAAATTCTAATAACGATTAGGATAGCACGTGAACCTTAGAGTTGATAAGGATTTAATAAAAGTTATTAAACAAATCCTAAAATTTTGAATTTAAGGATTCAACTAGTTGATAGGATTAATTAGTTATTAATAAAAGCCTTTTAGTCTATGGCACACATATAAAAATGACAAGCTTCATTCAATGGACCATGATCCAGTCAATGTGCTTGGCTAAGTTTGTTGGATCACCCTAGCTAGTCTAAGGGATAAGTGATCTTGGCTTAGTCAATTACCTGGCTGTGTTCTGCTGGACCGCAATGATGCGAATCATGATTATATGACACCTTGGACTATCTGTAAGTCAAATACGTTAATAATCTTCTTCAAGATTAGCCGTAGCCCTCCTTGTTTTAGGGGTTGGCAACTATAGGACCCGTGTTCCAGTTGTTGAGCTACACTCAAGCTGTGACATAGCAATCTTATAGAAACCAATTTCTTAAACACAGATGATGTAGTCTAAGACCTGACCCAAACCGACGTGTCGTGAATACACCGAGCACCGGGGCAAGTCAGGCTAGACACGAAAATAACGGTCTGACTAGACTGGTCATTGTGATTTGGATGAGCACACTCATGATCACAAATGGCTCGGGGTAAAAACCGATAAGAGAGTCATATCTGATATGCTCGATGAAGAGTCATCTTCCGATTATATAGTCAAGCAATTTGTCGTGCATACACTGAGATTGCTAGACTCAGGGTTATTGGACCTCTTACCCATTAATTTAATTTGATTAAAACGTTCATTATTAAAGCTTAGGACGATCGCAAAATTAGTAGGAGGGTATAGATAGATAAAAGCCAATCTACCTATATTTAATATTGAACATATTCTGAACATGGGTAAGTTCTAAGTTTACAAATGGAATCAAAATATAATATTTTAATGAAATAAGTTAACTGGTCAAATAGGTTGATTAATTGAATATCAAGTTAAATTCTAATTGATAGAATTAAATTATATTCTCGTTGACATTAAAATGACCTTCTAAAGAACAGACTTAAGAAATATGATCTCATTAAGTTCTGGGTCCAACAAATAAATTCACGCTACACGTCACTCGCCTCTATATGGGGCAGCTTGAACATATAGGATATTCGAAGTATGTTTGTCCCTACAACTTGTTGAGCTACACTCAAGGGTGTATGGAAAAACAATTTTGATCCGCAAAGTTCGAGAATTTGATCAAACTGTTTAAGTCGAATACGAGTGCATGAGCGGTGCAAGACTATGCATCCCGACCGGATCTTGAGACGAGCAACTTGTTGAGCTACACTCAAGGTTCCAAAGCTCTAGCATTTGAATGCATAAGATGCTTGCATAACTATTTATTTATGTTGGGTTATTTAATATCTAAATGAGATTTAAAAAAGGTAGAAGCACTCCGGAAAGTCAATCGAGTTAAATAGTTTAATTTATCATTAGTAAAGGCATAAGTAGGAGGGAATGAAAATGTGACATATTTTGATGTCACGATTTAATAATTATTGTTATACAAATGGTTAACACTTTTTGCCGAATGTCGTTACATTGCTTCTGAAGCAATGAGTAATATGTATAATGATAATATATATATATATATATATAATGTTAATATATAAATACACAAGATAGTAGCAAACTTATATGGCAAAATAGACTAGGCCGTATCGAGAGACTAAGCTTCACAAGTCACATAAAGAGGGGTCTAACCTCTCGTATTATGAAGTCTACAGACACTTGTGAATCTTATCCTCTTAGATATAATGGCAGAAACCCATCTGTAAGACAGTGGGAGAATGAGTTGTCGAACTTAGTCTCGTACATACTGATATACCCGAGTCTAGATTAACAAAAATAAGTTATTCTTATATTTTATTAAGACACGTATTTTTGATGAAACACAAGTCTGGTAAAATAAAGAACGAAATGACAAAAGTATTTAAACTGATTCGATTAGATCGAATGGTCAAATACTTAGCTATATAAAATCTTGCGTAATTAAAAGAAAATATGATTTTCTCTTAGGTCAATTCTGTTAACACATCGGCGTGTTAAAAGGTATGAATCACACTTAGTTAGACTTGGTGTGATCCATAGCAAGTGACTCTGAGTTAAGTCCTACCTCTGGGTTAAGTCCCAGATAGTAATGCCTAGGTTTAGATAATGTTCTATGATGATATTATCAATAAGATATTCATTAAATCGATCATTAGAAAGTTGTATAATTACTCGAATCTCGTGAGACGAAGAGTCGAGTTAGACATCATAATTGATGATGACTTAGTCAACTTCTAGGATGAAATTCGGAGTAGTAACTCTGATTTATAACTTGATACAATCAGAATAGGTCCATGTGCGTAAATAAATTTTGGAATTTAGTTTATGTGCCCAAGGAAAATGTTTCCTCGCTTTCTGCAAGCAAATCTTTAAGTTAAAATATTGGTGCAAAAAGAAAATGGGGAAGTACAATCATGTTGGTCGAGAATGGTTTTCATCCTAATTCCTATAAACAGATTATGATGAAATTGTTTTCGCTAGCAGATGTGTACAGATCTACTCAGACCATACTCAATGTAAACGCTCATGTTGACCATGAAAACTGGAGCATTCACTTATAAGTTCGTTTTTCTAAATATGATTTAGAAGAACCAACTTATATGAATTAGCCAAAAAATTTTCATGGGCAGTGGAAGCGTATAAATTACATGCGAGGCATCAAAGGGATGGAACATATATTTTGTCAAAGTAATTAAAAGGTTTGATACTTTATCAGAAATAGATATGAGCCATTTGAAATGACAAGTGAAAAATGATTATCGTAAGATACGATGAGCTGGATTAGATCTAAGGAAATAAAATATTATGGATTCTGAAAGACCAAGTGAATTATTTGAATAAGTTTCGAATGGTTGGTCCAACATGAACATAGAAACCCCTTAAGTCTATAGAGTAGACTGTTTAGCAGATCCACTCACGAAGGCTCTACAACATAAAGTCTAGAAAGACTTATGTGTAAAAACGGTATAAGATACCGAGATTAATGGGTCTGAGTGCAAGTGGGAGATGTAGAGAGATGTATGCCCTCGAGACAATTTATTTCTGTGTAAACAATACAAACGTCTTGTTCGAAATCACAGTAAGATGTTTGGTAATAATTTATCTAAGTTTTATTATAATGTAGTAAACATTAGATATTAACTTTGGTAAAGTCCTGAGACTTTATGCAAGGTCAAACATGTATCGAGATGAGTATCTCGACCATGGAGAAATGTTTGACCGTCTGTAGCATAAGTATAAAAGGGTTCGTGGTCGTAGATGTTTCAAGACAAGTATATCAAAACATCGGATAGATCATTGTGTCTTAGTCTTCACCGTATAGCGGTGACGATGATCTCATGGTCGTTTTGACTTGGCGAAGTCGAAGACGAGACACAAGTGCTCATTAGAAAATGAGTTTATTGAACGATCCACAAGAGTTATTATATGGTTATATTGACCAGTCTGTCAATGATAACTCTTAATGATGATAGGCAAGTTGGTCTTTTGACTTGAGGTCATTTTACGAACATGTGCATGAACGGTGCCACTTAGATCACTGACCTAGCTTCGAGGCTAGGCCTATCGAAAGGTCTTTGATTGGGTGTCACTTGAAGCGTACGCAGAGAGAAATGACCAAGAGAGAATTCGTCTCTCACGGTCAATGGAGTTAGTGTCATAGAGTTAGTTCGATCTTTAGCAAAATCTCTGATCGGAGTATGTTGGAAGAAGTCCAACATTAGTTGACTAAAGATCGATAGAAACTATCTGGATTCAAGTTATTGGGGGTGACAGTTTGACCGTATCCTAGACTTGATCTGCACGACATAGTTTAGACGAAGAGACTATAACTACAGAACTCATCACAGACAGAGTGTAGTAAGGGTCACGCCGTATAGGGCTTCGAGCCCAACCTGTAGTAAGGGTCAGGCTGTATGGTCCCATACAGAGTGCGACCTTCGTCTAGTAATAGGTAGAAACGATTTGGAAGAATATGCATTTGATGCAAGGGATAAAATATTACAAAAGATGTTTGCAATTATCTCCTGCATTCGGGATAAATTATCCTGAGTGCAAGTGGGAAATGTAGAGGGATGTGCCCTCAGATCATTTGTATTTGATGCAAAGGATAATTTAAACTTAGATAGGGACTATTTTGCATTTGATGCAAACCGGATTAAAGGTGTTGTAAATAGTTTACGACAATATTTAATGAAATAAACGCAAGGAAAAGTTCACGGGTAGACGGGAATGTCCTGGTCTAAACCCAGGTTCGAATGGCATCCAAATCGGACGCTAGATGCCCAAGTTACGCCCAAAACAACTCAAAAGGGTCTAACCCATGCCCAAACTGGGCATGGGTCAGACTAGGTTGATGCCGGACTGGATCTCGCCTGGGCACCTGGCCAACCAGGGGCCCTAGGAGCCAGGCGCCCTGGGCCTGGGACTGGTGCTTAGGACCAGGCACCCATGGCGGGTGCCCTGGGCCCTGGACGCGGCCCAGGCCCAGATGCCCTGGCGCTAGGCCCAGGCCTGGGCCAGGCACCTCAGACTGGGTGCGCCTAGACCAGGCATCTAGCCTGGTCTGGGCTCACCCAGCTGGCACTGTGGGCCCCACAGTTTGGGTGCAGAACCCTAGGGGCTGAGCAGTTTTTATGACGGTTAATTTTGGATGAAAATCAAGCCTTGGGCTGATCTTTGGGCGATCAATTGGATGGCCAAACGGACTCCGATTAACGCAACATTTTTCCTATGTGTTCACCGTTGAACATCCTTCGATTTGATAGGTTGTATTAATTATGGAGCTCAACAGTGAGGGAGTTAAAATTCACGGAATTTTGCCCTTTGTGAACCTAACTTGATTTAATTAAATCAAATTTAATAGTCCCTCATCGATTGTGGAGAAAAGGGAAGAGTCAGTCGCCTATATAAATAGGATCCTCCCCCTTCCTCCAAACTCGTCCCAAACTCTCAATTTGCGCGTCTTCCAAAATTGTTGGAGCATGCTCGGATCGAAGCTTAAACTAATTCTTCTTCTCCCTATATTTCTGCCTTACTCCTGAAGAGCTCTAGCAAAGCCACAAAGGAGTTCGGATTCGGATCCGAAATCTTGGCGAAGGCTTTCACTCGCGTGAAACTTTCTTTGGCGCATGGTTGGCTCAGCGACACGAGGATTGCTCGCCTCGGGATGCAGAGCGGTTTGTGGAGCGGTTCGAGGAGCGGCTTGGCGTGGGATGGAGAGCGGCTCAAAAGACGGTGCTGTACACCTTGCCTGCCCTAGGGCAAGGTTCCGGGTATGTGTTTTATAAGTATTAGTTTAATTTAATCGAAGTAGGTTAGATCCTTCTTGGGATGGTCAGATCCATCCCGAGTCGGTAAAGATCTTGGCTAAGGGTCTTGTACCTTAGGGCTAAGTTAAAATGTTTAACTGCATGTTAATTAGATTAACATATTATTTTTCGCTGCATTTTTTTGCCTTCGTGTTCCATTCCACTTAGGTCGGGCACGGATTTTAGCCCTGAGGGTCTACAAAAACCCTTCAAAGGGATGGTAGGGGATCCAGGATCTTACATTTTGTTGGTGTGTTGTGTAGGATAATGGAACTAACTGCTCAGTGAGAAAGGCCTTTTCGTAACATATAATTTCCTCTAAACCCTACGTCCTTAAGATGTTTAGCATAAGCATGTACATGTTTAATAGCATCAAGTAGAGGTATAATGACATGACAACGTTGAAAAATTGCACTTATCTCCTCTTGATACTTATCCTTTTTTGGTGGGAGGAGCGTTTGTGGATAAGGTGCTAGAGGACAATAAGGCTTGGACTCTTCTCTCTTAATGGTTCTGCTGCTTCCACCCTTGCTTGTGCCTTCCTATTGCATCTTCTCTTTTTGTGCTTGTTCCTCCTCCTCCTCTTGCTCAATCTCTTGCTTTAGTGTATCAGACTTTTGAATTTTATTTCCACTCTTAAGAGTAGAAATAGCATGGAAAGGATTGATATTGCTCCCTGCTGAAGACGAAGAGTGTGGTTTGGGAGGAGTTGTGATGTCAACTTCCTTTTCTCCAAGCTCACTTCAAGCCTCACCAAGATCTCAGTCATTTGTTGAAATTGTTGAAATTGTTATCCTTGAGCTTGTTGTGTCTATTGGAGTTGTTAGATTTGTTGGAATTGGACTTGTTGCTGTTGTATCTAAGCTTGTTTAATTGTATAAGCTACTGAAGTTCATCTTCAAAAGCTTATTATTGTGGCTCATGTACCGGTTCATGATTTTTCCTTTTATTTCATCCTTGTTAATTAGGTTGGAATGGTGGTGGCCTACAAGGAGGGGGTGCATGTTGCGGCTGTGGTTGCTGGGGTCCCCAAATGAGATTTGGATGGTTGCACCACCCCTTGTTGTATTGTTGGAGTTGTACCATTGATAATTGGTAGACACTTGATTCACCTCAGATGGATTGCTTAGCATGTCCTTCAAAGTAAGGAGCATGGGACAAACAGAGGGTTCAGGCCTATTGTGTTCACATAGTACACAATATTGCTCCACTTCAACTCCGTGAGCCCCTTTCAGCTTCAAGTCCTAGAGCTTCTTGTTGAAGAATGCCTCCCATTTAGCTTACATTGCCTCGTCAGGTTTAAGTGTGTGGGTCCACCACCCCTAGAGGGTTGGGAAGGTGGAACATCTGCTCTCTCATACTTTGAAGGGATATCCCAGGTTTGGGCATTCTCAGCAATGTGTTGGGTTTTCTGGGTCCATATGGCCATAAATACGACGTCCGGCCTAAGTCGGTTAGACGAAGTTATCAAAACAACAGCGGAAAAATTAACTTAAAACAATTTTAAGTCTAAACCTAAAGGGAACAAACCCTAGCCAAGATCTCTACTATCTCGAGATTGGGTCCAACCAACCCATAAGGATAGATCTATCTAACAATTGCAATTTATAAACGCATGTAATTTAAACTACATACCGTTCACTTCGTTTCCGCAGAGTACAAAGCGTCGTTTTCAGCAAAATTTCTTTGGCCCCCAAGCTGCTTCTTCTAGGCCGAACCGCGTCCTGAGCCGCATCTTGTCCTGAGCCAAACCAATTCCCGAACTGCACCGCGTCCTGAGGCAAGCAACACCCTTGTCGCTAAGCCAACCACGCTCCGAAGAAGATTTCACCTTGAGTGGATCCTCCGTCAAGACTTCGGATCCGATCTGAGCTCCTTCGTAGCTTTGCTAAAGCCTGACCAGGAGCAAGAAAGAATTTAGGGAGATGAAATAATTTATTTAAGTCTTAATCCGAGCGTGCTCCAAACTTTTGGAAGTTTCTTGGATTTGAAGACTCAGTGCGAGTTTTCAAGGAGAGTGTTGGCCCCTATTTATATAGGCGGCCGACCCCTCCCATTCTCATCATATCTGATGTGGGACTAAAGAGTTTTGGAGGAAAAATTAATTAAAATTTGCCTTTCACATAGGCCAATATTTAGCGAATTTTTGCTCCCCCGCCGTTGAGCTTCGTAATTGATACAACCTATCAATTCGAAGAGCACTGAACTGTACACGCATAGAAACAAACGACGCTCCATTTCGACTTAGTTTGACCCTCAAACGTGTGTCCAAAGTTGGGCTACAAATTGATTTTCGCTTAAGAAAACTGCCGCATGTACAAAAATAATTCTGGGGTTTAGAACCCATCCGTGGGGCCCACCAAGTGGGCCCCACGTGCCCATGTGCACGTAGTTTGCTGGGCGCGTGCCCAGCACGCGCCCAGCAGGCACAAGCTGGGCACACGTCCAGAGTGGCGCATGCCCAACACATGCCTGACAGGCGCGTGGGCACGCACCCATAACTGATGGTGCCTAGCGCCCATAATTTGGGCGCTAGTTTTTTGAGCACGTGGGCAGAAGCCCACGTTGCAGGGCACAATGCTCAACTATGAGCTGGGCTAAAATCAAAGCCCAGTTTTTTTAATTATTTTTTTTATAAAACATTTTTATAAAACTAAACACAAAGCCTATTGAATATATAACACATATATATGCCGTATGGGTTCGTTTTTTGTCCGATTTGAGCGCTGTTTTCTCTGTGAATTTCACAGGAAAAACCTCTTCATTTTTATGCCTTTATTTTCAAATATATATATGTAATCAATTTACAATTAATATTATATTCTGCATCATATGCAATATTCCCACTTCCTAGTATTAAAATCCATTTGCATCAAATACAAATGAACTGATGGCATACATCCCTCAACATCTACCACTTGCACTCAAGATCATTTATTCCGAATGCATGAGCTAACTGCAAACTCTTTGCAGTTTTTTATCCCTTACATCAAATGCATATTCTCCCTAAGTTCTACATATTACTTGACGAAGGTCTCACTCTGTATGAGACCTAACATCCTGGCCCTACTACAGGTGGGGCTCGAAACCCCAGACGGTAGAGACTACGAGTAGCAGGTGCCGTCCCTGTTTCGGTATCATACTTATGTGGTTAACTCATTGACTGAGTATTGTCGGGCCACCCTGACTGTGTCCGTGATGAATACCGCAGTTTAAGTCTCTTCATCAAAACTATGTCGTCTAGATCAAGCTTAGGGTATGGTCAACTATCAACCCTACTAGCTCGAACTTGGTTAGTCTACATCGATCTTTAGTTAAATAATGTTAAACTTCTTCCAACATACTCTGTCCAGAGTTTTCACTAAAAGATCAAACTAACACCGCGACACTAACTCCCATTGACCGGGAGAGACGAATCTTGTCTTGGTCATTACTTTCCTCGCACGCTTCAAATGTCCCCAACCAAAGATCTTTCAACGGGGCTCTTTCGAGGCTAGATCAGTGATCTAAGTGACACCGTTCACGCACAGGTTTGTACAATGACCTATAGTCAAAAGACCAACTTATATATCATCACTAAGAGTTATCATTGACAGATTGGTCAATCATAACCATATGATAACTCTTATTGGATCGTTCAGTGAACTCCTTCTCCAATGAGCACCTGTATTTCATCTTCGACTTCGCTAAGTCAAATGACCATGAGATCATCGTCACCACTGCATGGTGAAGACTAAGACTTAATGATTTATCTGATGTTTCGATATCCCATTCTCGAAACATCCACGACCATGAACGATTTCAGACTTATGATACTAACGGTTAGACAATTCTCTATGATCGAGATCCTCATTTCGATACTTGTTTAACATCGCATTAAGTCTTAGGACTTTATCTAAGTTCTAATGTCGACTACATTATTATTAAACTTAGGTAAATTCTAACCAAACACCTTACTGTTAATTTGAACAAGATGTTTGTACACTTACATAGAGATAAATTGCCTTGTGTAACGACTGGTTTTTCATGTATTTGGATTATCTATATTATATATGTTTTGGTGGATTTTCTCCTTATGTGTGATTTTCCATCTCCGTAACTTTCGTTTTCGTTCGTTTCGTCGTGATTTTTCTAGCTTCTTCCTTAGACCGTTGAGCTTGGAGTAAGTCACACATGACGAGCTTCATATCGCTCACATCTTAGAGATAGGTCGATCTTAGAAGCCATAGGAATCTTCCTGGAGCTTTGTGTTTGATATGGACGACACGAATACACCCATGAGGGGATGTATGAGGGTATACGGACCTCAGATGTCGCGTGCACGAAGGCGTACACGAAGGGAACCTTTTCTCGTGTGAAAAGGACCACTCGATAAGTGGAAAAAGCCACTCGATAAGTGGAAAAAGTCACTTTATAAGTGCATAAAGGCACTTGATAAGTGAATGAAGAAGAGGATAAATGAATGTGCTTTTATAGGCTAATAAGCTTATAATTGGTTATTTCCTACAATAACCACCCCTAATGCCTATAAATAGGACCCAAGGGTAAGGCATTCAATCCACACTTTCCATGCCATAAGTTTGCATAAGGCATCTTATGTTCTTCTTCTCCCTTCCATTAAAATCCTCTTCTAGTTAGACATTTAGGCGGTGAAACTCTGCTTCGATCCTCCGTGACGAAGTATCGACCGTTGTGGCAAATCCGAGGGCGAAGTTCCGAGATTACCGTGCCGCGTACGCAAGCGTAAGTCTCAACTTCATTTATCGATCCTAACGTTGTTTTGACAGGATCCTTCATTGGTATCAGAGCCATACGGATTCGCTCTGGTCAAACCGCCGCCCCGTCGAATCGATGAACGAGGCGTTGTCTTTTCCACGAATGGGTATCCTACCATTACGGATATGGTAGGAACACTTCGTGATGGAGAGAATGCAGCAGTTGTTCTTTTCACGTTAGGGTCTCCTACCATCACGGATATGGCAGGAACTCTCCGTGACGGGAAGAACCGACCGTTCATATCGTCAAACTCGCTATCTTCATGGATGCTGAGTCTCCATTCATAGGGAATGTGCACTCTCTTCATGTGGAGCGCGTAGTTTACGAACTTTTTGAAGTAAGTTATTTTTTTGGCACACGGCCATTGGAGGATAACTATTTTCTCGACGAACGGGTGCTTCACCGGAGAAGAAGATGGTGGTTATTCCCATCGGGGAAGATGAAATTTGGTGCATGAAATCTATGGCCATATGGGCAATGGAGGCAATGCATTCCCCCTCCCCATGCGGAGGGGGTTGGCTACGGCCAATAACGACGAAAACCACAACGACCACCCCGTCGAGGGGGAGGAGTGCATGCGGCCACCCCATACAAGGGGGGAGACCGGCCATGGCCAAGGGCCCTGGCCGGCCTTGCCCAAGGCCAGGGGCCGGCCTTGGCCGGCCCTGACAGTGTCCAGGGCCAATGCCCTGGCCTCTGCCAGGGCCATGGCCGGCCCTGGCCGGCCTCGGCCAGGGTAGAGGCCCTGGCCGAGGGGCCAGGGCCCCTGGCCAGCCAGGGCAGAGGCCCTTGGTCGGCCCTTGGCCAGCCCCAGCCAGGGCAGAGGCCCTGGCCAAAGGGGGTGCCAAATAACTGATTGGTCGGTATTGGTCGACCAATTCGGGATTATTGGTCGACCAATTTAGCCAGAGGCCTTGACAATGGTTCCGGCCCCGGCAACGTACAAGCCTAGCCCATACGGGGCCGACGGCAGTCATCTGCGGCAAAATTCACCAATAAGGGGGAAACGCCTGGATCCATATGGGAGCCGTCGACGATGGCTTGCAGAAAAATCCCCAAAGGGGGATCCGGCCTTGGTACAAGTACGACTTATCCCGGCAAATGGCCAGGGATTACCGTACATTTCACTAGTATCATAAGGGTACTAAGTTGGAATATCGCATTTTTTCCCAAGGGGGGATCCGGCTTTGGCCAAGTTGCGATGGCAACTCTCGCTTCAAAAGGAAGATGAATTATTCGGCCTCGCCACGGCACGACCCCGATAATGGCCGGGGAAATTGTCGAAATGTTTTGGCTATAACACCCTATAATGGGGTATAGGCCTTGCAAAATACGTTTGCAAAATGCATTTGAAAAATACGTTTTCAAAATACTGCAAAATACGTTTGCAAAATATTTTTTGAAAAATACGTTTTCAAAAACACTTTTTCGCTGCGAAGTACTATAAGAGTACTATCGTTTGATAAGTGAGGGGAAAATATTGAAGGATTGTTCTAGATGGTGATTGGAATCGTAGAAACCTTTTCGATTCTATAACAACATCTTCAATATTTTTCGAAAGTAAGTTATCAAATTATAAATATCATTCCAAGTGGGAGTTGAAATTAGAACTATCCAAATGGGATATTCTATTATCACTTCAAATGGGAATTATATTTTAAGAAATTTTCAATGCAATGTTTTTGATCAAACCTTTGGTTTTGTGTCTTTTACAGCATTTTAAAAGTAAAATATCTTCCGCTTCAAAGAATATCATCGCTGAGTTAAACAGAGGTGAAAAACTCAACGGCGATAATTACAAACTTTGGTCCATCAAGATACAATACGTTTTAGAGGAGCAAGAAGTGCTTGAAACTCTAAAGAACGTAATGATTGAACCCGAGTTGGGCACTACGGCCCAACACAGACGAGACAAGGAAGCTTTTGATGCTTGGTCTCGGAAGAACAAGATAGCACGCATTACGTTATTAAGCAGTATGGCTGATGACATAATGCGCATCTTCCGAGAACATGACCTAGCCATGGACATATGGTCCAAGCTAGAGGAGAAGTTTGGTGGCACATCGGTGTCAAAACTTCGCGCCTTAACTATAAGATTTGATTCATACAAGAAACGTCCAGATCATTCCATGAGGAAACATCTGCGACACATGGAAAATCAAATCTCAGAGTTAAAGGACGCAGGTCATGTGCTCACTGATGAGCAACAAATCCAAGCAGTCATACGTTCCCTACCAAATGGGTGAGACCAAATGAAGATGCATCTCACTTACAATGAGAGCATCAAGACCTTCAGCGATGTTTACAAGCACCTCGAATTAGAGGAAGAGCGGCTTGCGGCTGCCAAGCCTAGTGCAGAAGTGCACATGGTTGCTAGTTCCTCACACGGGGGAAAGAAACGGAAAGATCGTTCAAAGTCTACTAATGAACGTAATAAGCAACCTGAGTCTAGCAAGAAACCCAAACATAAGAGTGGGCACAAGAAATGGCACAAGAAGAAAGACTTGAAGAGGATCAAGTGCTTCAAGTGCAACAAGTTCGGTCACTATGCTCGTTCGTGTACGAGTGGAAGTGACGAGGTAACTTGTAATACTAGTTACATATGTGTTTCTAGTTCAATATTTCTTGTGGAATCTAATCCATTTTGGATAATTGATTTTGGTGCCACCGACCACATAGCAAGGGACAGACGGTCCTTCATGGAGTATCACCGGATACCCCAAGGAACGAAGTGGATCTATGTAGGAAACCACACACGTATTGAAGTGAAAGGCGTTGGGACTTGCAAGCTAGTCTTGGACAACGGCCACACTCTCCTACTTCATGATGTCCTCTTCGCTCCAGATATTCGAAGGAATATTATATCTGTGGTCGTGTTGATGGGTCTTGGTTATAGCTGGTTCTTTCAAAATTGTAAAGTGGACTTGTTTTGTAATAATTCCTTTATTGGTATTGAGTTTGTATTTAAAGGATTTATTGTAATGAGTACAATGTATGATTCCTCGTGTAATGAAAATTTCCTTATTACAAATTCTAAGACTTATGAGTCTGATGTGATTTGTTGGCACGCAAGGCTTGGTCATATTGGACCAACGCGTATGGATAGACTTGCCAAACGTGGCCTTCTATCCAATGTTTCAAAGGTTGAAATGTCGACCTGCGAACATTGCCTAGTGGGGAAATATTGTCGCAAGCCGTTTGGAACCGGCACAAAGGCCGAGGTTCCATTACAGCTTATCCATTCGGACATATGTAGTCCGATGAATGTCAAGACAAGACGCGGGAAGTCCTATTTCATCACTTTTATTGATGATTTCACCCGATTCAGACATATCTATTTGATATCCCACAAAAGTGAAGCATTGGCTTGCTTTAAAAACTATATGAGTTTAGTGGAGAATCAATTAGATCGCAAGATTAAGGTCTTGCGAACCGATAGGGGCGGTGAATATCAATCAACAAGTTTTAAGGAACTTTGTGATGAAAAAGGCATAGTACATCAGGTAACTATGCCTTATACTCCTCAACAAAATGGTGTTGCAGAAAGGAGAAATAGGACTTTAATGGAAATGGTCCGTTCAATGATGGCGCAAGCTAACTTACCAATCACCTTTTTGGGGTGATGCATTATTGACGGCCGCTTTCATTTTAAACTGCGTACCCTCGAAATCAGTTAGCTCCACTCCTTATGAGTTGTGGAACCAAAGGTCTCCTGACTTAAACATTTTGAAACCTTGGGGTTGTGCATCCTACGCACATATTTCCTCCCATAAGTATGTCAAACTTGGGCCAAGGGGAAGGAAATGTATCTTTATACGATACGCAGAAAACTCCAAAGGTTATGTTTTTGTTAGTCAGGAAGACAATGGTGGGCTAATTGAGTTTGAGTCGAGGGATGTCAGTTTCTTGGAAAACGAGTTTCCAAGACAGGGCGAGATAAGTCAGGACTTATCTCTATTTGAGATTTATGATCAAGAAGGATTACCTCATTCGAGTGGGAGAATTCTTGGTGAAGAAGAAAATACGTTTCAAACTTCACCAATGGATGATACGAATGATACTAATCCTATTCCATACGGGAATAATGATCCAAGTGGGAGCATTTCTAACGACATTCCAAATGGGAGTGATATTAGAATTGATCTAAATTCGAGTCAACAAGGACTTGAAGAATCTCAAATACGACGTAGTAGTCATACAAGGTTGGCTCCTCTAAGATTTGAGGATGAATTTCCGCAAACCTTTATGACTTTACTACAAGATGACGACGAGCCTGCTACTTTCAAACAGGCCGTATCATGCCCTGCAAAAGACAAATGGATGGAAGCGATGAAGGAGGAATTGAAATCCATGAAAGTTAACCAAGTCTGGGACTTAGTTAACTTACCCAGAGGACGTAGAGCAATTGGGAACAAATGGGTTCTCAAGATCAAGCATAAGGCTGATGGCTCTATAGATAGATATAAAGCTCGCCTTGTCGCGAAAGGTTTTACGCAACATGAAGGGATAGACTACGAAGAGACCTTCTCACCTGTTGTGCGTTTTACCTCGATTCGCCTGATTCTGGCAATGGTAGCTTGCTTATACCTCGAATTACATCAGATGGATGTAAAGACTGCCTTTCTCAATGGAGAATTGGACGAGGAGATCTATATGGAACAACTAACATGGTTTGTAAAAGAAGGAAATGAACATAAGGTTTGTAAACTTCGTAGGTCCATATATGGTCTTAAATAATCCTCGAGGCAATGGTATATAAGATTTCAAGAAGTTGTCTTATCAAATGGATTTTCCATGCTTGATGAAGATAACTGCGTATATATCAAGAGGATTAAAATTAAGTATGTTATTATGTCTCTATATGTAGATGACATTTTAATAACCAGAAATGACAAGGGCTTTGTGATGGATATCAAGGCTTGGCTTTTATCAGTTTTGAGATGAAAGACATGGGAGAAGCCGCATATATCCTTGGAATTAAGATTTCAAGGAATCGTTCGAAGAAACTTCTTTCTCTTTAACAAGAGACTTATATAAAGAAGGTTCTATAATGGTTTAATATGTAGGACTGCAAGTCCATTGATACTCCTATAAGCAGATGCGATAATTTATGTCTGAAATCATGTCCAAAGAACCAAAAGGAAAAGGAAATTATGGAAAAAGTTCCATATTCCAGTGCAGTTGGTAGTCTTATGTACGCTATGATGCGTACATGACCGGACATCTGTTTTGCCGTTGGAATGGTAAGTCGTTACCATTCCAGGGCAAGAACACTGGAAAGCGGTTAAGATGATAATGCAGTATCTTAAAGGAACTACAGACTTGCAAAAGACTATGATAAGACCAAGAAGGTAGACATAAGGTACATATCTACGCATGAGATGGTAGCGGATCCGCTTACAAAGGCGATCCCCAGAGATGTGTTTTACAAACACTTATCATCTCAAGGATTGCGTAAGAGCTGAGTTATACCAATATAAATTCCCATGTATGTAAATCATCAAATTTAATAAAAGAATAAGTTCTTTTTCAAACATTGCATATGAATTTCTTGAGAAATGTTTGTGTACATTTTTGAAATCTCAGCTATACTTTCTAGTATGTCGGACAGATTGAGGTTGGCTCTCTCACATGAGCAACCGCCTTATTCTATCAGACGGATAGAATATAGATGAGACCTGTTTAAAGTCAAAATCATCAGACGGATGATTTAGAGTCATGACTTAAAAAAATGGTCGCATCAAAGATCTGCATCATATGGATGCTTACAGAAGATCTAAGAGGATTTTGAAATCATATCTGTCTAAATGCGGGATGTGAGTCCAAAGGATTATTTGAGTAGAAAAAGGGGCTCAAAGTCAGACATTGTGGTGTCTGATCATCATCCTTACAACATCATTGAGACATACACTCCCTGGGAAAGGAGCGATGTTGTAATACGTATTCATACTACATATGCATTTTTGACCATTGGGTTAGAATAGTAAATAAGTTTACTATTATGTGAGACCCAAAGACCACATGGGTCTTAATTCATTACCCTTATGGACTCTAATTGGTTCCTTAAGATTTGACTGGGTGATTGCTATCGTAGCATGTTGCTTATGGACTATGGTTAATTCGGTCCGGCGGGGCATGTTAGAAAAGCGAGTCAAGTCAAGATTAAAAGGATCGCAAGAAGAGGAAGATTAATTTCATATTCACATTTGGACTTTAGAGATTCAAAGCTGGCTAGCCAATTGTAATCCAGATGGGATTCAATTGTTGAATATAAAGTATAAGAAATGTGAAGAAATAATCTAGGGTAAAGCATGCGTTGATCTACTCAACTTTGAACCTCGAGGGGTGTTGTGTATCTCTAACAAGTGCACAACAGCGGACTCTGTGCGCATGATGGTCACACGGCCTATTTCTCGGTATGACAAACAGAAGAGTTAAAGGAAAAGATGTTTCCTTACAATCCCCTTAAGTGTGAGTGGGAGATGTTGGATATGGACGACACGAATACACCCATGAGGGGATGTATGAGGGTATACGGACCTCAGATGTCACGTGCACGAAGGCGTGCACGAAGGGAACCTTTTCTCGTGTGAAAAGGACCACTCGATAAGTGGAAAAAGCCACTCTAAAAGTGGAAAAAGTCACTTTATAAGTGCATAAAGGCACTTGATAAGTGAATGAAGAAGAGGATAAATGAATGCGCTTTTATAGGCTAATAAGCTTATAATTAGTTATTTCCTACAATAACCACCCCTAAAGCCTATAAATAGGACCCAAGGGTAAGGCATTCAATCCACACTTTCCATGCCATAAGTTTGCATAAGGCATCTTATGTTCTTCTTCTCCCTTCCATTAAAATCCTCTTCTAGTTAGAGATTTAGGCGGTGAAACTCTGCTTCGATCCTTCGTGACGAAGTATCGACTGTTGTGGCGAATCCGAGGGCGAAGTTCCGAGATTACCGTGCCGCGTACGCAAGCGTAAGTCTCAACTTCATTTATCGATCCTAACGTTGTTTTGACAGGATCCTTCACTTCGCACTTTGATTCGAGACTTTTCGTGCACGTTAGTTGGTTCAAGAAGGGGAACCAACCGACTAGATTCCAATCTAGTCGGTCAGGAACTCTTCTGGAACTGACTAGTTTGTTAAATCGATTATTCAGGAGTTACTGTTTGATCCTAGTCGGTCTAAGAACAACCACCGACCGACTAGATGTGAAACTAGTCGGTCAGAACTTGCTCTCAGACTGACTAGTTCCTTTGATTAATTTTACGTAAGTTACTGTTTATCGTTAGTCGGTCAATGAACACTCACCGACCGACTAGGTTGCAAACTAGTCGGTCGACGGGCCTTCACAGACCGACTAATTCATTTTCCAGATTTATTCTTTCTTTCGCTGTTTGATCTTAGTCGGTCTCAGTAGAACGACCGACCGACTAGTTTCCAAACTAGTCAGTCAGCCGCCCTTCATGGACCGACTAACTGACCCCGAAACCTTAGGGTTCATTTCCACCGTCGGGTTTTTCTATTTAAACCCCCGATCGTTTCTTCTTCTTTCTTTCACTTCTCTTGGTCATTCTCTTTCCCCTTTGACCTCTGATCTTCCCCAACCTTCCTCTAGCTCTTTCCTTCATCCCTGGACCGCCTCACACCCTCATTAGCACCGGCCACCTTCCTTTAGGCCATCGGCCAACCCCAAAACCCACCAAATCCCATTTTCTCCAGATTTTCTCGTCGTTTCTAGATCTGAGCCATAGTTCTTCGGATCGTTCTTCCGTTGTCGTGCTTGCTCGGCATCATTCTTCTGCTACGATACACGATCCCATCTCCGTAGTTTAACATTTTGTGAGGTGCCTCGTTGATCGTCATCCTTGGTGCCAGGCAAGTGAAACTTGCCACTTAGGGTTTTAGGCCACGCCTTAGGCCATTTGCTTGTTGTAGGCGTAAAAGAGACTAGGCGACGAAATGATACTCGCCTAGGCGCAAATTTCAGGATCTAGCTTGACAATGAAGCTAGATCCGACTTCTTTTAATTATCATGCATCTTATCTGTCATGCTTAAATTCAATTAACGGTTCGTGAATTATCTGTACATGCCATGCTATCCATGTTGAATGTTGCATTCGTAGCACACGCTACATTACTTGTACTACTTGATCCGGCTAGGCACCTGCTTTTAGCGGGCACAACCCTATGCCAAATACACTTCCTGGCTCGTGATCCAGAAGCGAGCATTACGTGTTCGGGAGTAATGCCCTGGCTCGATACACGTGGAGGGGTAGGGATAAACGGTCACTTGAGCGTAAGAGTTGGCCCGATCAGCCACTCTAGCCAACAGACGGAATCTCTATGCACGACGTGCTTACTAGACTTGTCTTTGTACTTGTACTTGTTCATGTAAAACTTGTCATCCATGCCATACTTGTTACTTGCACCTTACCTTACTTGTTACTTCCATACTATACTTGCCATGCTATGCATCATACTATAACTGCTAGGTTGTTAGTTTACTTTCCTTTCAGTTTCCTTGCCCAAGTCTTTTTAGACTTGCTGACATGCACCATTTACTCTTTTGGGTGACACATGTTAGATCCTGAGTCTGAGGTTACTGCTGAGGACGTGGTGTTCGTTGACGCTGAGTCAGAGCCCGCGTTCATCGGGGAGTTTGAGTACACGGGAGATCAGCCGTAGAGACTGTTTGTGTTGTTGTTTAGACTGTTTTAGTTGTCGGTGTGTAGCACCAATATTTTGTTTTGTGTTGGCTTTTGTTGGCCATGTTTTGGGCCTAGACTCTTTCTTTTAGCCTGGTGGCTTTTCTGCGATGTTGAATATTGTTGTGGACAAATTCTGTGATCGGTTAACCTATATCAGTCTCTTTTATTATTATTTTTGTTCCGTTCGCCTTTACAGGGACCTGCATATATTCAGATTTGACGCTTATCAGGCATGTAGCTTCACAGCTCAACGTCTGAGCAGACCTTCTCACGTCTCGCCTCCATTTTAGGGAAGCGGGGCGTGACAGGTTTTATTGGTGGCCCATGCAGGTCCAAGTGTAACGGAAACTAACGGAATAACGATGATAATATTTGAATGTCCACAAATAAAGTTTGACATCGAGTCATAAGCTATGAGTCTAATTCTTTCGTTTTCCTGTGTCAATAGATGGCTGGGAGACGGAATACCCGTGCTGGTGGTGCGCCCCCTCATGACAGGGAGCCTGAACGGGAGTCCACCAATGGGGAGATGATGCGGATGATGCTTCAAATGATGCAGGTGCAGCAGGGCGTGCTCCTGCAGGTCCAGAATGCTCCAGTTGCTCGTGCTGCTCGGGCCGTTCAGGATGCCCCTCGCTTCGAGCCCGGAGCGAAGCAGTTTCGAGAGTTGGGTCATGCATATTTTGATGGTACTGAAGGTCCTCTAGCTGCTGACGAGTGGGTCAGGAATATTGAGGATAATTTGAAGATGTCGAAGGTCGACCCGGCTGGATGGGTTGATTTGGCAAAGAGGCAGCTTAAGGGTAATGCCAGGAATTGGTGGGATGCTGAGGAGGAGCTATTGGAAGAGCTGATATCTTAGGCTACTTTCAAGTCCAGATTCGATGAGGAATATTTTCCAAAGGCGGCCCGGAGAGAGATGTTGCAGCGCTTCATTGATTTGAAGCAGGGGAGCTTGTCGGTGGATCAGTACCACCAGGAGTTCATCAGGCTGAGTCGGTTCGCACCAAAGATGGTGCAGGATGCTGATGAGAGGGCTCAGAGGTTCCTGCAGGTACTTACTTTAGAGCTTCAGAGTTTTGTGTCTTCCTCTGATCTGGAGTCTTATCAGAAGGTTCTGATAGCGGCACGGAGGCAGGAGCTAATAGTGAACCAGAGGAGGGGACATATTGCTGGAGCTGGGAAGCGGCTTATGGAGCAGGCCAGAGCGGTGGTTAGGCCTGGTTTCAAGCCTAATCAGCCGTTGCAGTTCAAGAGGCCAGGAGGGCCTATTCAGAAGTCTTGCCATTTCTGCGGTAAGACCGGGCATATCAAGGAGCAGTGTAGGAGATTCCTGGGCCAGTGTATTGTCTGTGGAGATCCTACCCATACCATGAAGGACTGCCTGAAGTCGAAGCGGCCTTGGGGAGCACCTGTTGCAGCACAGCCGTTGCAGTAGAGAGCGCCTGTTCCTGCTGGACATGGAGCAGCTCTTGTTCCACAGAGGCAGGCCTTTCAGCAGGCTTTTCAGCCGAGGCGACAGGCTTTTCTGATGACAGCTGTGAAGAGCGAGGCTATGGATGAGGTCATCGCATGTAACTCTCAATCTAGCTGTTCTTTCTAGTTAGTTTTGATTGTTAGATTATGTTGGTTGCTTGCATATGATTGTTTACGAGAATAAGGTTGATTGTTAGACTGTTTGTCAGGTGTGATTCTGGTTTGCACTTTTCCTGCATGAGTTCTCTTTGACTCTGGTGCATCGATGTGCATCCTATCTCGGAGCTTCGTGGAGAAGCATTCCTTGTCGACGTCCCCTCTTCCCAAGAGTTGGAACATCGTTACAGGGAATGGTGTGGTCTCGGTCCATCGTGGTTGCAATTCTTGCCCGTTGGTGGTTTGTGGACATGAGCTTTATGTTGATTTCATTGTCCACGACAACATCAACTATGATGCGGTCCTTGGGATGGATTGGCTTACGAGCTTATATGCTACGATCGACTGTCGGAGGAAGAAGGTGGTGTTTGAGATTCCCGAACATCCAGTATTTGAGTTCAGCCGGGGTAGCAGTTCGCTTGGCCCTGTCAGATTTCAGGCCAGACCAGTGGAGTTTGTGGCTATGCATATGGAGCAGGAGAGGCCGGCTGTGGTGCGAGAATTCGATGACGTCTTCCCCGCGGAGATGTCTGGACTGCCGCCTGATCGAGCTCTCGAGTTTTCGATTGACCTTATTCCAGGAGCGCAGCCCATTTCGAAGGCACCATATCGTATGGCGCCAGCAGAGTTGGAGGAATTGCGGAAGCAGTTGGATGAGCTTTTGCAGAAGGGTTATATCAATCCTAGTGTGTCTCCGTGGGGAGCACCGGTGCTGCTGGTGAAAAAGAAGGATGGTTCGCGTCGCATGTGCGTGGACTACAGGGAGCTGAATGCGGTGACCATGAAGAATAAATACCCGTTGCCTCGCATCGATGATATTTTTGATCAGCTTGGAGGATCGAGGGTGTTTTCGAAGTTGGATCTGAGGAGTGGTTATCATCAGCTGAAGGTGAAGAAGGAAGATGTTCCGAAGACGGCATTCATGACAAAGTATGGACACTACGAGTTTGTGGTTATGCCTTTCGGTGTAACCAACGCTCCCGCAGTTTTCATGAATCTGATGAACCTGATTTTCTACGACTTTTTAGACAAGTTTGTCGTTATCTTTATTGACGACATTCTGATCTATTCAAAATCGGAGGAAGAGCGTGCCTCGCACTTGAGGACAGTGTTAGAGTTTTTGAGGAAGCATCGTTTGTATGCTAAGTTTTCAAAGTGTGAGTTTTGGCTGGACAGAGTTGCTTTTCTCGGGCATGTGGTATCTGGAAATGGTATTTCAGTGGATCCCGAGAAGATCAAGGCCAGCACGGAGTGGCCTGTTTCGCAGTCAGCATTTGAGATCCAGAGTTTCATTGGGCTTGCGGGTTACTATCAGCGCTTCATTAAGGACTTTTCCCGTATTGCTGAGCCGATGACCAGATTGACGCGGAAGGATGTACCTTTTGTTTGGTCGGGTGATTGTGAGAATGCCTTTGGTGTCCTGAGGGAGAGATTGACGACTGCCCCTGTTCTTGTTGTGCATGATCGTAGTGGAGGATTTGAGATCTTTTGCTATGCTTCTGGCAAGGGTCTCGGTTGTGTGTTGCATCAGCACGGGCATGTAGTGGCATATGCTTCGCGTCAGCTCAAGACTCATGAGAAGAATTACCCGATGCACGACTTGGAGTTGGCTGCTGTCGTGTTTACGCTCAAGATTTGGAGGCACTTCCTGCTGAGTGAGAAAGTGAAGATCTTCACCGATCACAAAAGCTTGAAGTATATTTTTACTCAGAAGGAGCTCAACATGCGACAGCGTCGATGGTTGGAGCTTATGGTGGATTATGAGATCGATTTGTAGTTTCACCCTGGCAAGGTGAATGTGGTTCCGGATGCGCTAAGTAGGCTTCCAGCGGTGATGATGTTGACTTTGTAGTGGAGATTACAGCAGGATTTTTGCGAGTCAGGAATTGAGATTGTTCTTCCTGGGGAGGCTTCTTCGTTGATGTGTATGCAGATACAGTCGACGATCGTGGATCGGATCAAGGCTGGCCAGGCTGGAGATCCGAAGCTGGTGAAGATTCGAGAGTAGGTAGAAGCCGGTCTGCGGACTGACTTTTTGATTCATGAGGATGGCTCGCTGAGGTATGGAGCTAGGTTGTGTGTGCCAGCTGGGGATATTAGAGAGGAGTTGTTGGTTGAGGCACACAGTTCGCCGTATTCTGTACACCCTGGTGGTACCAATGCCTCTCTCAAAACAATGTGAGCTTTACTCCCAAGCGCTGGAGATCGTACAAGTAGTACCTGGAGAGTCCAGAGTCGAATCCTCGGGACAATTCAACCTGAGATAACACAAATTCAACTAATCAAATATAATATACGGTTAAGAAAACAACCACCTTTATGAAGGTGAAGGATAGTGTAAAGATTGGTAGCAAAGAAAGTGGTTCCTAAAAGTATTACGGTATCACGAAAGTTTGGTATTCAATGAGACAAATATGCTACGGTTGTGAGTTCATTAGGAGTTTATAGTCACTGAAATTGCACGTCTTTTAATATCACACGACGCTTCACCCGATCAAGGCGTGAAGGCGTCGGAAGATGAATCGATGAAAACTAGTCAAAATAGCCTTAAACGTATTACTAGCAATGTTGATCTCATTAAGCAATAATCGCAGCGATAAGTTCAGATTAGAGAACACAAATTAGCTAGCCTTATCAGGGCCTAGCCATAGGGCACATCAACAATATCGACAATAAGCAAATACCCATCAAATACGTTGTAGAAATCAACATAACTAGCAATTTTGACATGATAATAGGGCTAAAGACATGAAATTTAGCGACTACATACTCCTAACTACATCACAACCATAGCACATGGAGATTAGCCACGCATGGTGCAATAAAAATCAGATTGCATAGCAAAATACATCGTTTTAGTAGCAAAATATAATGAAATACACCAAATACGGGGTATAAGTTCAAGAATTTATCACCAAATCTCCACTTTAGAACCCAAAACTCTCTGAGAATAGGAAGAATAGCCTCTGGAAATTTTTAGAATTTTCTCCTGGAGAAATACGCACAGTAGCCGCTCCAAAAGTCCCAAAATACGCCCAAATACGCCCCAAAACCCTAGAATACGCTTAAATAATAAGCATTGCGGGTTTGGGGCGCTTAACGGGTTCAAACCCGCACCCATTTGCTTTTAAATCCGATCCAATAGCCGCCTCCAATATCAGCCGCTCATCGAAAGCGGGATTGAACGTGGACGTGCCACGTGTAATTCAAGATCCGCGCTCGCCCGCTCCGCTATCTTCCTCGTATCCGATTCGGAATTAAATCGACCGCTGGATCGTAATCCAACGGTCGAGATCGCGAGCTCTTCGAATCCAAATCGGTGTTGTCCAGTACCGTTGGATCTTAATCCAATGGTCACGCTGAGGCCACGTCGCCCGTAAAATTTCGCCCGCTCCGCTATCTGCTGCGTTCGTGGACCGTCGGATCCGCATCCAACAGTTACGATTTCGTCGCGTCGCTCCGTCTCGCTGAGCGCTTCGAAGTCGAGCGGGGCGTCTTTCGTCCGTCCGATCAAGGCGGCAACGCTTCTGATCGTGACACGTGGCCAGCCAAGATGCGCCCGTCTGCTGCGCTTGAAAGCGGATGTGGGCCGTTCGATTCGATATCGACGGCTGAGAACGCACCGCATCGCCGCCCGCTGTAAGCCGTTTGATTCGAGCTGGAAACGCTGGATTGACGCAGCGTGTCCGCAAAGATTCATGCGGCAACCGTATTTTCATATTTTCGTGCGTATTTCTCCATTTAAATGGTATTCTGCATTCAAAAATTCATAGTAATTAGCACAGATCTCAGAAAAATACAAATAAATAGTCGTTGGAATCGTGACATCGAGACCAAGCTATGAAAAATATGAAAAGTGTAGAATTACTCATTTTATTGCTGTTTAGTGCTCAAATAAGGTGATTTCTCTAATAAACGATGATGTACAAAATACGAACATATTAGATATCAATTAAGCATCATATGAGCATAAAATAGGGCTAAATGGGGGGTTAAATATGCAATATTCAACCCAATTCACACCCCAACTAGCGTTTTGCTAGTCTCTAGCAAAAAGAGCGAAATACGATATCAACTATACACCTAGATCACCGTATCAGATCTCAATTTACTCACCAGCATACTACAAAGACAAAAGAATATGACCACACACTAATGCCAAGATTTCATGCTCATTATATAATTGTACTCATGGGTTTAACGATGAAAAGAAAGTATCTCAAATGGTTATAAAATAGACTTAAATTCACTATCCATTACTTCATAGCTCATAGTATACAAAATCAATGGCTCACACCGTTCAATCAAATAGTCTAACTTGGAGTGTAGATGTATCATGCAAAGCAGGCATCAAAAAAATAGAATGGTATCAAGACATACACACGTCAATTTTCATTCATAGAAAATCACACCATATCTTGTGTTTTCTTTAAGCTTTGGAAGTTTTCTTGCCTTGCTAATTATGCACACTTATCCTCTGTTTTCTCTCTTTTTTAATAGTTCCGTGTAACGCGCATCAAGCAACATTCGCAGAAAAAATGTATACCTTAGATCGCTCCATCAAATGATTGAGGTTCCCGTCAATGGCTCCCAAATCAGACGATAATAGGGCATTAGGCCAAGAAGGACCCCTCGGACTGTACTACTCGAGCCAACCAAGTTATTTCTTTAATGACACATTTATCCGTTCATTCATTTTTCTTCATTCATCTTATTTTATTCTTTCTTTTGTGCGTGCATAAATAACTTAGCGAGATAGCTTCCTTTTTTTTATTCTTTCACAAGAATGGGTTATCCTAACCATTTCAAAAGACTGTGTAGACTTTTTCTACCCAAAGTCATACAAAGCATGCAAATAGCAATGAATATGAGATAAAAAGCAATGCTCTAGTCATTTTGTGATGGTGTGTTCCATTGAAAGCATACGACTTGCTAATTCATAACTTCAAGAGCCATTAAATCATCAATCAGTCCTACCATTGAGATATATCAACAGAGATTTACCATGAGTACTAGCATTCATGTCGAATGAGAATGAAATATGTAACAATAGCGGTGGAGGAAAATAAATCATATGTGAACAGTGGTGAATAGACTTCGAGAATTGTCATCACATGAGGTTCATTTCTAGGTGTAATAAGCATTGGTGATAATTCTTGACTCAACCCCTTTTTTATAAAAAGAAAAAAAAATTTGCAAAAGGGAACTACTTAAAGAAAAAAAAGAAGAAAATAAAAAAAAAATCCTAAAAGTTTATACCCTCCCCCCTGATCGGCCCCGGGCGTACACCCAAAAGAGCGACCGTGTAGTTTTACCGCAAGCGCACGGTGTAGCGACGAGCGGGTATCGAACACAGGGAGGACGTATGACAGTGCCTTCTCCAAACAACCTGGCTATATGAACAGAAAAGAGGGAATTTGCCTTTCGGCGATCCTGTCACAATCGTCAGACAAAGTATGGAGATATAAAATCAAATAAAGACGCCTAGTGAATAGGTAATCCCCACTACTCACCGTATCTCGTCAATGTGATTCATTGGTATCACAATTGCTAGGGTAGAATTTCGGATGAACTAGTTGCAACTGAATGTAAAACCTAGCTCACGCTCTCGCGCTGTTGCCGTTCTATAGCTAACCTAGGTTTGGGTCTAATCTCTTGCAAACCATAGCCTAGGCAAGCTAGCATTAGGATCAACATCATCGTTCAATCGCGTCCCGAGCCCACTCTCGTGCAAACTCGGGCCGCGACCAAGGTTGGGATAGCTCCTACCCGTCCAATCTCTTGCAAACGGGTATCGGTATGGAATTGCAACCGAGAACCCTAGTATCGGTCCAATCTCTTGCAAACCGATACTACGGAAACTCAATTTCAACCCAATTCGGATTTCTAGGGTTTCCTATCGAATTGGGATCCAATCTCTTGCAAATCCCAATCGATATGAACACCTAGCTATCCGTAATAAATCGATCCCAAACTAACCCTAATAGCAATTCTAGAAATAGTTCTACCCAATCATCACAAATCAGAAATTGGGATCGTAGGGTTCATCCCCACGCCCCAAGACGTTAGGACTACTCACAAATCATTTCACAAATAGAAGAATAATCAATTGGAATAGCAATAGAATTCATAGCAATATTCAAATAAGCAATAAAAATAAGATTTTTAATGGAGAGGGAGGCAAACCAATTTAGTTCTCCAAGAATCCAACAAAAATAACCTTTTCTCTCCTCTCCAATCACAAGAATCAAAAGCTAAAAAGTTTAATCTAAAAGGCTGCCAAAAAGTAAGGAAAAAGCTCTTTAACCTAGGTTAGAATCAGGGGTTAAATACCTCCTAAAACTGCCCAAAAATCAGTGACCAAAATGCCCCTGCGCCTCTTCAAAATCGTGTTTTCCGCTACAGGCGCTCAGCTCACTCGGCCGAGTGACAAAAGTCGCTCGGCCGAGTGAAAGACCCTGAGAATTTCCAGTAAGTCTGGGGTCTTGGGGGTCTTCACTTCGGGGGTCACTCGGCCGAGTGAGTTGTCGTCACTCGGCCGATGGGTTTCTCTTCACTCGGGCGGTCGGCAATTGCCACTCGGCCGAGTGGGTCTTCTGATGCTCAGACTGACGAAAAACAGTAAGTTGGGAGTTTTTGATGGGCGTCGTCTGAGTGCCACTCGGGCGGACGGGGTTTCTTCACTCGGCCGATGTGGCTTCTGATGCTCGGCCGAGTGCACACTTGGAGCGTGTCCGATCTGGCCGGCCGAGCGGGGTCTCGCTGGTCGGCCGAGTGACTCCTTCACTCGGCCGAGTGAGACACTAAAAATGCCCATTCTGAGTGTTTTTGCCTCCTCGTCGCTCCTACGACGTTCTTTCTTCTTCCGCTCCTCTCCAATCTGAAAATACCCCTCAGGGAAGTCTTCGGTGACACTCCGGAGTAGGTGTATCTCGGAATCACTCCAAATCGCTCCAAATCTCCTGAAATACGACAAAAACAACAAATCGTGAAAAGTATCGCAATATTGTCGATAAATCGTGAAAAACGTGATTTGAGCGATCTAAATGGCATGCAATCATGCGGAAAAAAGGTGTAAAATACGGAGTGATCAAAATCCCCCAAGCTTACCTCTTACTCGTCCTCGAGGAAGATAAGTAAAAGGCGAACCCGGTGGATTCAGAAAACGAAAACGACGAAAAACGGAAAACGAAAAACGAACAAGAAAGAAGAAAGCGAAGAGGGAAGCTGCTAGATCATTTTTCTCAGGACGTGGGTTTTGCTTACTCATATAGCATGCACCGAATGTAAAACACATGTCAAAGACTTTTATTTCGATATCATAGTATAATGGTGCAAATAGAAATAGAAAACCCAAGAATATTGATATAGCATGAAAAACGGAATAATTCTAAAATTAACATCGTCTGAATATTTTAAAGCGGTATACAATATCGCAGATCACACACTTTTCAATTGAATGCTTTCTATGAGGAGTATAAGAATATCACGCAATAGAATAGAAAGAATAGAAAAGCGTGGATTTCATGAAATGAGTGCTAGGCATAGATTTCTGGAATTTGTAAAGCTAAAACAATCTCACCGAGTATAGAATATTACTTAGCCTAGGTTATCGTGCACCGTCAAGTAGTCACTCTCTCACACATCATTGGATTCTCTCCCCCAAGCTTATCTATAAGCGTGGTGGCATAAAAACAATATTTACATCCCCATTTTTACGAAGCTCCAAAAGTGATAAAAATAAAAACAAAAAGAGGGAAGAAAGAGAGAACATGAGATGGGATCGTTTATTGAGATTCTTTTCTCTTTTCCCCTTTTTTTTCTTTTCTTTTCTTTTCTTTTTTTTTTGAAATAGCATATATAAACAATGATCCCAAATCAAAGAGAAATAAGGATATACAAGAATTTTTCTTTTTCCCTTTTTTTTGTTTTGGGAAATTTGGAGCTTGGATTTTAATAACGGGGGAAATGCCAAATACTAGAATCGCTAAGGGGAGATTCACCAACGATTTTAAAATAGAGAATTGATGTTCAAGATATGTGGAGAAAGAAATAAATATGTCTCTCAGTTCACTCTATAAGACGTGCACGACAACTTCAGCAGGGTAATCTAATCTACTCGGTTTCGATCACAAAAAAGCTAACTAATCCAGATTTATCATAGCTAACATCATTCAATCATCCTGAAGTGAAGTGTACAAATCATGCAAATAGAAGCGATATAGGAAAAGAAAACGGTACTCCAGATATAAGCATTCAATACGTGAATCTTGGTGTGTTTTCTGCGATATCATACATATGAATATTCAAACTCAGCTAATAATAAAATTTCATCCATTTTCATGCTGAAAAAGTGTGGGCTACTATCTCTAAATGCAAGGCAAATCATAGCATATGATATCAGAAATAAAATCTAAGACATGACAAATATAGCATGCATATAGAGAAAGCTAACTCCACGTCATCATCATCATAGAAAAGTCATCTCTAGCATAAGATGAAAAAGAAATAAAGATAAAGAGGGAAAATAAAACTAATTACAATGCAGCACACAAAGAAAATGAGAAAAAACGTGATGCATGGTAAAAAAAGGAAAAGTGATGAAAGTGAGTGCAAAAGCCGAAAATGGCGTGAAAAAATTAAAAATAAAGGTGGTAAATCGAAAAGCGTGAGAACTCACTCCCCCAAGCTAAAGTGCACAGTGTCCTCAATGTGCGAAGTGTGGCACACCGAGAGACGTGTAATGTGAGGGGTAGGTGAGGATGCATGCATGAGGAAAAAGAAAATAAAAAAAATAACGAAATGAAAATATGGTGCGGACATGATGCATGCAGATATAGGAGTGAATCCGATATAAAAGTGTGACACCAAAAATCTCTCCCTCGCTCCCAAAAATGATATAGAAATATATGAACAAAATGTGGACCCAAAACAGTGAGGGGAGGTGGGGTGGGCAAAAAATCATCAGGACCCAGCAGAGACGGGCAGCATGATGGCAGAAAAGATCAATGGCATCCAGGGTGCCTAAGAGGGTGGGGCTGCGCCGTCTCTGTCCTGAGGTGGAGGTGGTGGTGGTGGTGGATGGGGAGCAGTCTGCTGGGTGGGTGTGGGTGTGGGTGTGGAAGCAGGCTGGGGGTGTGTAGGAGTGGGGGTGGGTACCTGCTAGGTGGGTGCGGTCGGTACACGAGGAAGCCGCTCGAGAATCTGAGTGAGGCAATAGTGAATGCCCGGAAGTAGGTCGAAGCGGCTGGCCATAGCGGTGACGGTGGAGGACATGGTCCTGAGGTCACCCCTGAGGGCACTCACCGCCCCCTTGAGAGCACGAATGCTTTGAAGTACAGTGTCGGGGGGAGGTGGTGCAGAGGGATGCACCTGTCTGTGCTGTGCAGGACGGGGCTGGCGGACTCGGGTGGTGTAGTGGATGGGCTCAGCAGGCATGTGGAGGAAGGGTGCTGTGCTCACAAGTGTGGGCCTAGCCTCAGGGCGAGGCTGGGGCGCAGGCTGGTATGCGGTGGAAGCAGCAGCAGCGGAAGTGGAGTATAAGAGTGGCGACGAGGCGGCCAGAGAGGTCGGTGACACAGACGTGAGAACAGATGTCACGACACTCTCGGAAAAAACGGCTGCGGTGGAGACAGAGGTGACAACCACGGTATCCACGACGACAGCAAAAAAAGGGCTCTCCACTCTCAACTATAGTAGGTGGGCGCTCGGGTAGTGCAGAGTAAAGGAGCTCAATGGACAGAGGGCCAGCTGTGGTGGGAGTGGTGGTGGTCTCAGCGAGTGTACTCCCGACACCGGCAGAAGTGTGGACAGAGGTGTCGGGAGCAGCAGAAATATCAGGCTACTGAGGGGCCACGGGGTCAGCGGGGGCAGCGTGTGCAGCGTGGGCCTGCCCAGCCTGCTCGGCCTCCTCGGCCTCAAGCATGTAGGCGGCGGGGATCAGGAGATCCATCACCGGAAGCCAGTCCACCTGTGCTGGTGCTATCTGTGTCTAAGCTGGGCTCGGAAGGATCATGTAATCAGCACCGTAGGGACCGTGCAACCAAACCCAGTGCCGCTGACCGTGCGGACGAAGCATCTTCATCCGGGCCATGACGTCTATGGACAGTGAAGTGGGGCCCGGGGCTCGTCGCAGATCAGTCGGAAGGTCCTCGCCGGTCATCAGGGTGAGCAGGGTGATCAGACCGCCGCAACATATCGGTGAGCGAGCGCTCACCGATACGATGATGCGGTCCAAAAACCAGCTCGCGATATCAATCACGACGGTGGGGACCAAGTCGTCACTCTCCCTAGCTAGAACTCTGGGACGCGTCATCGCATAGAGCATATAAAGCTCTGGCGTGGACATCGTCCCAGGCTCATAACTCGCCAAAAAGGTAGTCGCCATAAGGTGTTGAGCTATGCGGAGGCAGGGGTGGACGATGGCCGAGGCCTTGGCCCTACTAAGGTCAAAGGCAGCTGGTAAACCCGTGATCCGGGCCCAGAAAGCACCGGAATCGAAGGAAGGTGGGGGAATGTGAGTGGGGGCATAACCACGGCCGGCCCCGGGGACATCGGGCCACGAAAAGAAAGCTCTCATCATACCAAGAGTGACCTAGCACTCTCGGTCCATAAACCTAAACGAGCATCCCTCGTCGGTCCGGGCGATAGAACTAAGCACCTCAAGTGTCAGACGGACGAAGGTGTCCGCCGACACTTGGAAAAAATCTCGCCAACCCACGTTGTCGTATAACGTGAGCAACCCCTCAAGTACCCCCAGGCGTCCTAGGTCTGCAAGGTGTGCGAACCTGGAGGGTACAATCGAGCGCTGGGAAATGCGCTCAAAAACGACGCGGTGTGCGTCGTCCCGGAACGTAATCCCCAGCGGCCCGACAAGTTGAGCCGGTGGCGGTGGTGGTGGATGTGGGATGGCAGGGAGTGGCTGTGCGGGGTGAACGGGCTCTGCAGGCTGTGCGGGGTGTGCGGAGTCTACAGGCTGTGCGGGGTGAACGGGGTGTGGTGGTGTAGGCAGAGGAGAGCCCTCCACCTCGTGGGAGGGGCCGGCCTCATCCGGCTGCTTCCGCTTGGCGGAAGCTCTCCTCGACCGCGGCCGTGTCCGGGGCGGCATGTGGGCCCCGGGTGCTCACCAAAAATGTAAAAAATGCGACGTGCGCAAATGAGTGGAACGAGTATACCGTAACACGCCGCGAGAGCAATATAGTGGACGCGTGCGAAGATGCCGCCTCCATGAAGCCAAAATCGCTCCCCGGAAGCTCCCCTGGGCTCCCCTAAGCTCCCCAATATACCCTGCACATCAAACGAAGATATCAGCGAGTAATATTCAAAATGTATGGGGGGTTAGGGGTATAATAGATAGAAATCGAATTTAATTTGGTTTAGGGGTTCGTTAAACACACGGATCGTCAAAAAATACACAAAACAGGAGAAAATTGGGCGATAACGCGTTACCGGAGTTCGGCCGGAGGTGGGGTCACCAGCGGCGACTCGGGCGAGGCGGAGGGAGCGTCGGCCGGCGGTGGTCGGCCGAGCGCAGCAGCGGGGCGAGTGGTCGGGCGAGTGAGGGGGGGGGCAGCGGGCGAGGGATACGATCGGTCGTGATTTTGGGATTTTTTCTCGTTTCGAAAAATGCGCCGTCCCGCTCCCCCTTTTATAGAAAAAGTTACGACTCGGCCTAGTGACTAAGTCGCTCGTCCGAGTGACTAAGTCGCTCGTCCGAGTGACTAAGTCGCTCGGCCGAGTGATCGTAACGGAAATATTTTGAAAAATTCCTCCCCGCTTATGACTCGGCCGAGTGGACAAAGTCCATTCGGCCGAGTGGCTCAAGCTACTCGGCAATACTCGCCCTAGGAGCGTATCAGTTTTACTCAGCCGAGTGAATATATATACTTGGCCGAGTGGCAATTATACTGAAATCAAGAAAAGAAACAGAGAGTTGGGTACAGCAGACTTCCCTCGTTCGTGTGCCGCTCGGGCGGACGAACTTATGTGCTCGGCCGACTGACTAGTATACTCGGCTGAGTTAACCCTGTTTTCTGCTGTTTGGCTTCGTTTGGGCTCTAAACTCTGTTTTTCTTCCTCTAATCGATTTCATCTTCCTCCTAAGCATCGAGCGCATTCCTGGAGCGCTCCTCGTCGCCTTGTTCATCCTCCTAATGATAGGTACACTGTTCTCCTCTCCTGTCAAAGAAAAATAGGACCCGTTATCACGAAATTTTTAGGCAAACGACTCAAAACACTAATAATTTCTAAAACAAAAATAAAGGGAAAAGTAAAAATAAAGCGATAACTGTCGGGTTTCCTCCCGACAAGCGCTCGTTTAAGGTCGTGATCTCGACCCCCTTTGATATTGGGTGCATATGAAATGCACCCGTCAAATTTTCCGGGGAGAACGCTTGGATTGGCATGTTGCGGCGGCGTGTTCTCCCTCGTGATCTCTCGTCTCGGGTAGTGTTGTGGGGTGGCTCCCCCAAGCTAGTGCTTGCTCCGGTCCTCGGCTCCACCGGTGACACCGATTTTCGTATCAGTGGGGCTTTCTTTGGAGTTTTCATCTTTGAGAGCTTGAAAATCTCTCGAACCCTTGCGACATCAGCGTCGTCTTCATCAACTTCTATGGAGGGGTTGGGGGAATGCTCCATCTTTTCTTCTTGGCCTAAGTCCGGCCCTTCCTCAAAATCATCCTTGAATAGAGCGCCGATCGAGTGGGGGATCGCCTCCTCAATAACCTCGTCAAGGAGGTCCATATAGTCCAGCTCCTCATGATAAGGCATGTGTTTCATTGCCTTGGGTATATGAAGCTCCACCTCGATGTTGCCAACATTCAATGTTAGAGTCCCTTCACGTACGTTGACAATGACACCGGCGGTGGCGAGGAACGGGCGTCCAAGTATTGCGACGTATCTCCCTCCTCCTTGACATCCATGATCACGAAGTCACATGGCAAACATATGCCCCCCGGGACTTGTAACGGGATATCCTCTGCGATCCCTACCGGCCTTGTGATCCGACCATCTGCTAGTTGTATCTGCATATCGGTAGGTTTCAATTTTGTGCCGGTGCTTAGTCTTAGGAAATAGAGAGATGCATGAGGCTAACACTAGCCCCTAAGTCCACTAACGCCTTTTGTAGAGGGACGCCGCCTAAGGTGCAAGGAATTCGAAAACTCCCCGGGTCTTTGAATTTGGCGGGCTCCTTCTCTCTCTTGGTGAACCACGTCCCCTCCTCAGCGAGCATGATTTTCTCCTTCCTCTTTCTTCCCGTGATCAAATCTTTTAGGAACTTGGCGTATGTCGGGATTTTCACGATAGCGTCGAGGAAAGGAATGTTGAGGCTTACCCCTCTTAAATATTCGAGAAACTTGGCTAGCCGTTTCTCCATCTTTGCTCTAGCAAGCCTCTGAGGGAATGGAATCGGTGGCATAAAACACCTCTCTTCAATCAATTTCTCCGCTCTGGACTTTTCTTCCCCTTGCGGCTCTTTCTCCGTCTCAACTTCAATGACCGGCTCACTTGGCTCTACTCTCTCCACCACGGGCTTCTCGGTAGGAATCATGACGGGGGTGGTGTCCTTCCCGCCTCTCGTAGTAACTGCAACCACGGCGTTGATATGGCCGGTGTTGCCCCGTGGATTTTGCTCGGGTTGAGCCGGTAACTGTTGACTGTTTCTATTGAGCAACGCAAGTTGCTCCGTAATTTGTCCAACGACAGTTGTAAGAGAGTCTTGGCCCGCCTTCAAGGAAGCATTAATCTTCTTCTGCTCGACTATAAACTCCTCCACCTTAGCTTCAAATTCAGATCGTTGTTGAGCTTGTGGAGGGTTTGGATTTCTCCACCCTTGATTGTATCCGGGCGGCCTATAGGGTCCAACTTGTTGCTTTGGTGGGAAATTTTGTTGCGGAGGCCCCCTCGGTGGATAATGTTGTTGTTGTTGTTGTTGTGGTCGAGCTTGTTGAGGTAGTTGTTGCGGCAGGTTCAATGCTCCTTCATTGTTGGCATAGGAGAAACCGGGATGGTTTCTAGTGGCCGGATTGGCCCAATATCCTTGGTTCCCCGCGACGTATTGAACTTGCTCCAAAGATCCCTCTCCTTGTTCTCCTCCCAAATACATAGCTTGGGATTGGTCTTGCCAATCACACATTTGATTTGTTGGTGCGGATGTGGAAGGGGTTCCTTGGGGCTCCGTAATATACTTCTCCAGTCTCTCCACTACCTTGTGGAGAGAATCGAACTTGTTGGTAAGCTCCGCTACAGCCTTTGCCTCATAGATGCTAGATGGCTTCAAGGAGGACGAAGAGTGTCCTTGCTCGTCGTCCCATTGTTGATTGTTCGAGGCCATCTCCTCAATTAAGGCCGTAGCTTCGTCGGGAGTCTTCGATAGGATGGCCCCATTTGCCGCGGCATCAATAATCTGCTTGGTCCCCGGTTGGAGACCATTGTAGAAGCTATGGACTAGCTCCCAATCTTCAATGCTATGGTGGAGGCACTGATGCTGCAGGTCTTTGAAGCGCTCCCAAGCCTCGTAGAGTGTCTCTTGAGGTCCTTGCTTGAAGGACATGAGAGCACTCCTAATCTTTACCGTTTTGGAAGGCGGATAGAACTTGTCGATGAACGCGCTTGCCAACTCATCCCATGTGGTAAAGACTCCCTCAGCTTGCGTCCTCAACCAATAAAGAGCTTTATCCTTTAATGTGAAGGGGAAGAGGCGCAGTCTGATGGCATCTAAGGTAACGCCCGGCATCTGGAAGGTGGTGCACTTTGATAGGAAGAGCTGGATGTGGTAGTGGGGATTTTCATGGGCGTTCCCATGAAATGGATCCTGCTGCATCAGAACCACAAGCCCAGTCTTCAACTCAAAATTCTTGTCAGCCGCCAACTCCAGCATGGCTATAGACGAGGTCGTGGAGGAAGTCTTAGGCCGGAGCCTATCTCGAATGGAAATAATCCTCGCCATTCTTGCCGCTAACTCTTCAGTCGTCTCCCAGGCATTCATAAACCTCCCTTCCGTATCGGGTCTCCTCTCCGCTCTGATTCTCCGCAATGTACGCTCGATCTCAGGATCAAACAATATATCGATGGGGTTCGCAGTGGATCTCGTGTACATGCACGGGAAGACAAAGTTTCAAAGAGGTGATTAGCATAATGGAAGGGTTAGATAAAAATAAAGAAATAAAACAAAAAGAAAGAAATAGCTAGGGTGGTAGGATCAAACACAATCGCCTCCCCGATAACGGTGCCAAAAACTTGGCCGGCCCCGGGCGTACACCTAAAAGAGCGACCGTGTAGTTTTACCGCAAGTGCATGGTGTAGCGGCGAGCGGGTATCGAACACAGAGAGGACGTATGACAGTACCTTCTCCAAACAACCTGGCTATATGAACAGAAAAGAGGGAATTTGCCTTTCGGCGATCCTGTCACAATCGTCAGACAAAGTATGGAGATATAAAATCAAATAAAGACGCCTAGGGAATAGGGAATCCCCGCTACTCACCGTATCTCGTCAATGTGATTCATTGGTATCACAATTGCTAGGGTAGAATTTCGGATGAACTAGTTGCAACTGAATGTAAAACCTAGTTCACGCTCTCGCGTTGTTGCCGGTCTATAGCTAACCTAGGTTTGGGTCCAATCTCTTGCAAACCCTAGCCTAGGAAAGCTAGCATTAGGATTAACATCATCGTTCAATCGCGTCCCGAGCCCACTCTCGTGCAAACTCGGGCCGCGACCTAGGTTGGGATAGTTCCTACCCGTCCAATCTCTTGCAAACGGGTATCGGTATGGAATTGCAACCGAGAACCCTAGTATCGGTCCAATCTCTTGCAAACAGATACTACGGAAACTCAATTTCAACACAATTCGGATTTCTAGGGTTTCCTATCGAATTGGGATCCTATCTCTTGCAAATCCCAATCGATATGAACACATAGCTATCCGTAATAAATCGATCCCAAACTAACCCTAATAGCAATTCTAGCAATAGTTCTACCCAATCATCACAAATCGGAAATTGGGCTCGTAGGGTTCATCCCCACGCCCCAAGAAGTTAGGACTATTCACAAATCATTTCACAAATAGAAGAATAATCAATTGGAATAGCAATAGAATTCATAGCAATATTCAAATAAGCAATAAAAATAAGATTTTTAATGGAGAGGGAGGCAAACCAATTTAGTTCTCCAAGAATCCAACAAAAATAACCTTTTCTCTCCTCTCCAATCACAAGAATCAAAAGCTAAAAAGGTTAATCTAAAAGGCTGCCAAAAAGTAAGGAAAAAGCTCTTTAACCTAGGTTAGAATCAGGGGTTAAATACCCCCCAAAACTGCCCAAAAATCCATGACCAAAATGCCCCTGCGCCTCTTCAAAATCGTGTTTTCCGCTACAGGCGCTCAGCTCACTCGGCCGAGTGACAAAAGTCGCTCGGCTGAGTGAAAGACCCTGAGAATTCCCAGTAAGTCTGGGGTCTTGGGGGTCTTCACTTCGGGGGTCACTCGGCCGAGTGAGTTGTCGTCACTCGGCCGATGGGTTTCTCTTCACTCGGGCGGTCAGCAATTGCCACTCGGCCGAGTGGGTCTTCTGATGCTCAGACTGACGAAAAACAGTAAGTTGGGAGTTTTTGATGGGCGTCGTCTGAGTGCCACTCGAGCGGACGGGGTTTCGTCACTCGGCCGATGTGGCTTCTGATGCTCGGCCGAGTGCACACTTGGAGCGTGTCCGATCTGGCCGGCCGAGCGGGGTCTCGCTGGTCGGCCGAGTGACTCCTTCACTCGGCCGAGTGAGACACTAAAAATGCCCATTCTGAGTGTTTTTGCCTCATCATCGCTCCTACGACGTTCTTTCTTCTTCCGCTCCTCTCCAATCTGAAAATACCCCTCAGGAAAGTCTTCGGTGACACTCCGGAGTTGGTGTATCTCGAAATCACTCCAAATCGCTCCAAATCTCTTGAAATACGACAAAAACAACAAATCGTGAAAAGTATCGTAATATTGTCGATAAATCGTGAAAAACGTGATTTGAGCGATCTAAATGGCATGCAATCATGCGGAAAAAAGGTGTAAAATACGGAGTGATCACCCCCCAACTTAAAATAAGCATTGTCCTCAATGTTAAGGAGAGGGAATTATGGAAAGAACACACCTGATTAGTTACCACCCGAAGGTGGATCTGTGAGATCAATGGTGGTATCCTCTCTGGCCCAAAGCTCTTGAAAATGTTTTAGACGTTGTCCGTTGACTTTGAATTCATGGCCATCTTTCTCATTCGCCAAGACCACCGCTCCATGTGAAAAGACTTCTTTGACAAAGTATGGTCCCGTCCATTTTGAGCGCAGCTTTCCTGGAAATATATGGAGTCTTGAATTGTACAACAGAACCTTGTCTCCAATTTTGAATTCCTTTCGCAGGATCATCTTGTCGTGCACAGCTTTCATCCTTTCTTTTGCTAGCTTTGCATTTTCATATGCCTCTCGTCGTATCTCATCAAGCTCCATGATCTGCAATTTACGAGATACATTTGATGAGTCATCAAGCAAATTAAGTGTTTTAATTGCCCAAAAAGATTTATGCTCTAATTCAACAGGAAGATGGCAATTTTTTCCATAAACCAAACGAAACGGTGACATCCCTAAGATAGTCTTGTATGCTGTCCTGTAAGCCTATAGAGCTTCAGGTAAGCGAAGACTCCAATCTTTGTGTGTTGAGTTCACTGTTTTCTGAAGTATATTCTTTATTTCCTTATTTGCCAATTCCGCTTGTCCATTTGTCTGGGGGTGGTAAGGTGTTGAAACTTTATGTGTCACCCCAAATTTCTTCATAAGATTTGCAAAGAGCCTGTTGCAGAAGTGGGAACCTCCATCACTGATAATGGCCTTTGGCACTCCAAAGCGCGAAAAGATGTTCTCTTTCAAAAAATTTAGCACAATGGAAGCGTCATTGGACCTGCAAGAAATAGCTTCCACCCATTTAGAAACATAATCAATGGCTACCAGTACAAATTTATAACCAAAAGATGGTGGAAAAGGCCCCATGAAATCAATACCCCAACAATCAAATAATTCTATTTCTAACATGGGATTCAATGGCATCATGTTTCTTTTTGTAATTCCCCCCAATTGTTGACAACGCACACATGATTTACAATATGCATAAGCGTCCTTAAACATACTAGGCCAATAAAAACCACTCTGTAAAATCTTGGCAACAGTTTTATGAGCTGAAAAATGCCCCTCACATACCCCATCATGGCAAAAATGTAAAACGCTATCAAACTCATGGTCGGGTACACATCTCCTTACAATTTGATCTCCACAATATTTAAAAAGATAAGGGTCATCGAAATAGAACGATTTTACCTCATGCTTGAAGCGTTTGAAATCTAAAGAAGACCACTATGGAGGGGTTCTACCTGTCACCAAATAATTAGCTATATATGCATACCATGGTAGAGTAGAGATGGCGAAAAGCTGCTCATCTGGGAAGGAATCTCGTAATGAGACATTTGGCGACTCTGTTCCCACCGTCAATCTAGAAAGGTGATATGCGACATTGTTTTCAACTCCCTTCTTATCGTTGATCTGAATATTGAATTCCTGCAAAAGAAGAATCCATCGTATGAGTCTAGGTTTCGCATCCTTTTTAGATAAAAGATATTTCAGTGCAGAATGATCTGTAAAGATGAGAATAGGTGATCCTAATATATAGCTTCTGAATTTCTCCAATGCAAACACCACTGCCAGCAACTCTTTCTCCGTAGTAGTGTAGCTCCTTTGTGCTTCATTCAACGTTTTACTGGCATAGTAGATAACACAAGGAACTTTCTCTTTCTTTTGCCCAAGCACTGCCCCCATTGTGTAGTCACTTGCATCACACATGATTTCAAATGGCATACTCCAGTCTGGAACATGCAAAATAGGGGAGGAAACAAGTGAGTTCTTTAATTTATCAAATGAAACTTGACACTCTTGTGTCCATATGAAATCAGCATTTAAAGTTAATAAGTGGCAGAGGGGGCAGGAGATGGCGCTGAAATCCTTTATGAATCTTCGATAAAATCCTGCATGGCCTAGAAAGGATCGTATGTCCTTGACGCATTTTGGTGTAGGCAACTTCTCAATCACCTCAGCTTTTGCTCTATCTACCTGAATACCTGCTTTGGAGACTAGGTGTCCAAGAACCAAACCTTCAGTTGTCATGAAATGACATTTTTCCCAGTTTAACAGCAGGTTCTTTTCCTGGCACCTGTGCAAGACAAGAGCTAAGTTAGATAAACAATTTTCAAATTAAGTGCCATATACAGAGAAATCATCCATAAACACTTCCATAATCCTCTCAACCATATCACTAAAGATACTCAACATGCAACGCTGAAAAGTAGCAGGTGCATTGCATAATCCAAAAGGCATTCTCCTAAAAGCGAAAGTTCCAAAGGGGCAAGTGAAGGTAGTCTTCTCTTGATCCTCTGGAGCAATCTCTATCTGATAATAGCCAGAATAACCATCTAGAAAACAATAAAATTCGTTACCTGCTACTCTTTCCATGATTTGATCAATGAAAGGTAATGGAAAGTGATCTTTTCGTGTTTTAGCATTTAACTTTCTGTAATCAACACACATCCTCCAACCTGTGGTGGTCCGCATCGGTATAAGCTCATTACTCTCATTTCTTACCACTGTGAGGCCTGATTTCTTCGGAACCACCTATATGGGGCTAACCCATCTGCAGTCTGAAATAGGATATATTATACCTGCAGCAAGTAACTTAAGAATCTCCCCCTTAACAACCTCTTTCAATGTAGGATTTAATCGACGTTGCATCTCACATGTATGTTTGGCATCATCCTCAAGATAAATATGATGAGTGCAAATTAAGGGATTTATACATGTAATGTCCGCAATAGACCATCCAATGGCCCCTTTGTGATCCCTAAGCACATCAAGCAAAGCACATTCTTGTTCAAGCGTGAGTTTAGAGGATATTACCACGGGGAAGGTCTCCTCCTTTCCAAGGAAAGCGTACTTCAAATAGTCTGGCAGAGGCTTCAATTCCAACTTTGGATGCTCAATCTCTGAAGGTTGTTGTGGTGGCAATTCCACTGGCAATGTTTCAAACTTTGGCACCCATGCATCCCTTGGTCTTTCATTTTTGCCCTGCAAAAGTAAGACTCATCAATGTCGTCGAAATTATAATCAATAAAATTGGAAGGGCATTCATACTTGGCTTTAAAATAATCTTCAATTAAATTCTCCATAAAACATACCTCTTTCACTTCATCAACACTTGGAGGTAACTTACATGATTTAAAAATATTTAGCTCAAGTTTCATGTTACCGAAGCTTATCTTCAATTGTCCATCCCTATAATTTATCATAGCATTGCAAGTCGCTAGGAATGGACGTCCTAATATAATCGGAGTGCAATTACCTGATTGTGGCCCATGAATATCAAGGACGATAAAGTCCACAGGATAATAGAATTTTTCAACCTGGACCAACACATCCTCCACGCATCCTCGTGGGATTTTTACCGACCTGTCTGCTAACTGTAAAATCACAGGTGTCGTCTTCAGCTCCCCCAATCCTAACTGCACATAAACAGAGTAAGGCAAAATGTTAACACTAGAACCCAAATCAAGTAAAACATCTCCAAATTTCTTAGTTCCTATAATTCATGGGATAGTAGGAGAACCTGGATCCTTATATTTGGGAGGAGTGTCATGTTGTACCATTGCACTTACCTGTTGTGTTAAGATTGCTTTCTTTTTCACATTTAAACTCCGTTTTACAGTGCATAGCTCCTTCAGAAATTTAGCATATACAGGCACTTGGTTGATTGCATCAAGTAATGGGATATTAATTTTTACCTGCTTGAAGATATCTCTTATCTCTGCCTGATACCTGTCTTTTGATGGTGGAGAAAGTCTGTGTGGGAATGGAGCTGGAGGTACATATGGTTCTGGCTCTTTTTCTGCCACCTCTTCCTCAACCTGCAAACTGTCAGGTGCTTGTACCTCCTCTTTCTCCTCAGCTGGTTGTTCATGTCTAGGCATTTCTGGTTTTTCAATTTCACGACCGCTACGTAATGTAGTCACTGCCTGACATGGTTTGACGTTGTTTCCTGAAAAAGAAGAAGAAGGATTCGTATTAGGATTTGCAATGGGTTGAGCTGGTAATTTACCTTTGTCCTGTGAAGCAATAAATCTCGAAAAATTTTCAGTGAGCTGTTGTTGCATCTGAGCCATCTGTTGGACTGCAGCAGTGAGACTCTGAATTTCATTGCTCTGCTCCCTTTTTCCTTGATAGTTGGAGTGGTTGGGGTGGTAATAGGGAGTGGACGTCGGCTGCTTCTGCTGATATGAAGCACCTCATTGGTTTGATTGGTTCTTCCAATTTGCATTGTAACCTTGATTTGCCACCCAATTCACCTCTGATTCTGGATTTCTGCCCAATTCTTTAATTGCTGTGATCAGTGGGCAGACGGTAGTATCATGAACTGGCTTCTCGCATATGACGCAGTATGGCTCTGATGTGACTGCCTTTGCTGCTCTAAGATCAATATTTTGTAGCTTTTGCGTCACCAATGCCTCCACTTGCGCCATCAATGCATCTTCAGGCTTCAAAGTCTGCAAGCCACCTCTTGTTTGCTGTGTAGATGTAACGACCACTTTTCGTTGTACTTTGTTCGTGCACGTGCTTTTGGCCGTGCACGTGTTTATTTTAGACTTTATTTGTTTGAGAACACTTTTGTGTGATATGCCGTTGTGAACGTCTCTGAGAGTATTAAATAGTGGCACTATCTTGAAACGACATTTCTCGAGTCGTTTTTCCACAATTTAATCTTACTCGATGAGACGTGACGATTTTCACTTTTGACGGGAGACGTTTCTATTTTTAGTTTCGTCGTCCGACGTTGAAATTGAGATCCGTCTTCTTAGTTAGCTCACTTTCGTCATCACGATCACCCTGCTATTTACTTTATAATTTTTGGAGTTTATTTGACCACTTTTATATTTTTAACAAGTTTTAAAATATTTTAATAATTAATTTTTAAATTATTTTCGGACAAATAAAATTTATTCGAGTTTTAAACGTATTAAAGAATTTTTGAGCCAATTTCCAGCTCATTTGGACCGCGTCAAAACCTTGTGTGAGTTGGAGAAGTTGAGATTCAAATTTTAAATATTTTTGAACTTCTAATCCTATTAGATTTAGCCCTAGACCAAGTCAACCCATCTACACTATATAAAAAACCCCTAGGAAGACCTATTTTCGCAAGAAAATAACCCTAGCCGCTTCCAAATTCAAATTTGACGTTGCGACGAATCGTCGCAACGTTACGACGAACTTCTGCCGCACAACCGAGGAAAACAGCTCTGTTCCCCCGCTCAGACCGAAGCCCCGCCACGCACCAAGCCCGCTCCGCACGCTGCAGCAGCCGCCCGCTCCGTTCCCCCGCTCCGACCGAGAGAGGCTCTCGGTCAGACCGAGAGCTCAAGCCGCACAGCCGCCCGCACCAACGCCCGCACCGTTCGCCCGCCTCCGCTCGTGTCTGACCGAGCGGGTCGTCCGCACCGACCGATGTTGCAACGTTGCAACGTTGCAACGTTGCAACCCCCGCATCCAAGGCGCCTGACCGAGCCCCTCCTCCGCACCGACCGAGAGGAGGCCCCGCACCAAGCACGCCCCCGCACCGCTGCACACCCCCAAGCGCTGCAACCCCGCATCCCTAGTGCCCGACCGACGGATCTCCCCGTACCGAGGCTGTACGACCGAGAGCCATTCGTCGCAACCCCGCACCCGTCGCACCACTTACCACCGTGGGCCCCCCAAGTTCTCCAGAGGTATTGTGGGTCCCCCATAGGTCCCTAGGACTATTGTGGGCCCCACCTAGGTGCTTGCTCTTCGAGGGTTTGCCGCGTACGACGTTGCGACACGTCGTAGACGTCGTCGCACGTGCTAGCTTTGGAATCTGGAAGCGTTGCTCCGGTTGATGCTCTGAAATTTCCAGCGAGGAACCTAATTGGAATCTGGACTTGGAGCGCGATATTATTATTCCAACCCCCGGCATCGCTACCCGACGCCGGTGTAGCTTTCGCGTCGTGTTGAGGTAACGCTTTGCACCCCTAGGACCCCCAACCCAATTGCATGCTACCCAAGACTAAAAATCAGTATTTTAAAGTATTTTAAATGTTTTCGCAATCACTAATCAAGTTTAATAAAAACGGATGTAGGCCGGTGGACTTGTGCACGTAGGAATTGTGACTTTGGACTCGTTGGACGGTGTATCTCTGACGTGATACTTGCAGGCAAGTGAAACTTGCCAAATCTTGCTTAAGGCCATGTTTTTAGGCCACTTCCTTGTTTTTAGCGTAAAAGAGACTAGTCAGTGAAATGATAGCTGGCTAGACGCCTACTTGATCTAGTTTGACAATGAAACTAGATCCGTCACCAAATTGATCTAGCTTGACAACGAAGCTAGATCCAACCCTTTAAACTTGTCATTCATGCATACTAAACTGTCACGTTTACCTTCCTTACCTGTACGCCTTACTTCTTGCCTTGTCATGTCATCCATGCATTGAATGTCGCATTCGTAGCACACGCTACAATACTTGTACTCGTACTTCCTTGTCCGGCTAGGTGCACCCATATGCCATACTTGTTAAAACACTTCCTGGCTCGTGATCCATAAGCGAGCATTCCATGTTTGGAGGTAAGGCCATGGCTCGATACACGTGGAGGGGTAGGGATAAACGGTCACTTGAGTTTAGGAGTTGGCCCGCGCAGCCACTCTAGCCAAAAGGCGGAATCTCTGTGCACGAGGTGCTTACTTTACTTGTCTTGTACTTGTCTTGTAAATGATTGATGCCATGTCTAAATGCCATGCTCGTACTTTACTTTACTTTACTTTACCTGTTGCACTCATTACTTTAACTGCCATGTCATTACATCATGCTAGAACTGCTAGGTCGCTTTACTTTTACCTACTTTCAGTTTCCTTGCACGAGTCTCTTGTAGACTTGCTGACATGTGCCCCTTGCTCTTTTGGGTGTCACATGTTAGACCCTGAGCCAGAGACAGTTGTTGAGGACGAGGTGTTTACTGACGCTGAGCCTGAGCCTACGTTCGTTGAGGAGTTCGAGGATACCGGAGACCAGTCTTAGAGACTGTTGAGTTGCTTTTGCTTTAGGTTGCTGTTAGTTGTCGGTGCTTGCACCATTACTTTGTTTTCGTACTTTGTACTTTTGTTGGCCATGCTGGGGCCTCTTTTAGACTCTTTTATTTTAGCCTGGTGGCTTTTTCTGCGATGTTGACAATAATTATTATGGATATTCTGAGATGTTTCTTTTGTCTCTTTTCGTTATTATCTTTGTTTCGTTTTGCGTTGCAAGGACCTGCAGTTTAAAGTGATTGACACTTATCGGACTTGTAGCTTTGTAGCTTCAAGTCTGAGCGGACCTTCTCATGCTTCGCCTCCACGTTTTTGGGAAGCGGGGCGTGACAGGTTTTGTTGGTGGCCCATGCAGGTCCTATCTTGCGATTGCGAACTAACGGAACAACGATAATAAACGGAATGTCCATTAAATAAATTGCAACATCCAAGTCATTAAGCTTTGAGTCTAATTTGTTTGTTCATTTTCTATGTCCTTAGATGGCTGGACGACGACAGCCCCGATCTGGCAGTGGGCCCAATCGTGCTGAGGTACCGGATAGAGAGCCCACCAATGCTAAGATCATGAGGATGATGCATCAGATGCTACAGGTGCAGCAGGGCATGCTCCAGAACACTCAGAGTGCTCCTCGCCACGAGCCAGGAGCGAAGCAGTTTCGGGAGCTGGGCCCGACGTACTTTGATGGATCTGAAGGACCGTTGGCTGCAGAGTAGTGGATCAGGAACACCGAGGATAATCTGAAGATGTCAAAGGTCAACCCGGCTGGATGGGTTGATCTGGCGAAGAAGCAGCTTAAGGATAATGCCCGAAACTGGTGGGATGCAGAGGAGGAGTTGCTGGTGAGCCCTATACCTTGGGCTACTTTCAAGTCCATGTTCGATGAGGAGTACTTTCCGAAGGCTGCTAGGAGGGAGATGTTGCAGCGCTTCATTTAGCTGAAGCAGAGGAATCTGACGGTGGACCAATACCACCAGGAGCTTACTAGATTGAGTCGCTTCGCGCCGAAGATGGTGGAGGATGCTGAGGAGAAGGCTCAGAGGTTTCTGCAGGGTCTTTCTCTAGACTTGCAGAGCCTGATGTCTACGACGGACATGGAGTCATATCAGAAGTTACTGGTAGCTGCTCGGAGACATGAGCTGATTGCGAGGCAGAAGAGAGGACTGATTTTTGGAGCTGGGAAGAGGCCTATGGAGCAGGTCAGAGGAGTGGTTAGGCCTGGGACCAGGCCTAATCAGACGGTGCAGTTCAAGAGGCCAGGTGGGCCTACTCTGAAGACTTGCCATTTCTGTGGAAAGACCGGGCATATCAAGGATCAGTGTAGGAAGATGTTAGGACAGTGCCTGGTTTGTGGAGATCCTACTCATGCTATGAAGGAGTGCCCGAAGTCTAAGCTACCTTGGAAGGATCCCGTCGCAGCACAGCCGTTGCAGCAGAGGGCACCTGTACCTGCAGGTCGTGGAGCACCTCTCGCTCCTCAGAGGCAGGCTTTTCAGCAGGCCATGCAGCCGAGGAGGCAGGCTTACCTGATGACGGCAGTGGAGAGCGAGGCTGTGGATGAGGTTATCGCAAGTAACTCTCAAACTAGTTATTTTCCTTCCTTAGATAGTTTGGTCGTTGGCTTATGTTTGTTTGATTGCATATGATTGTTTGTTAGAATAGGGTCTGATTGTTAGATTGTTTGATAGGTGTGATTTTGGTTTGCACATTTCCTGCACGAGTCCTCTTTGACTCAGGTGCATCGATGTGCATTATTTCTCGGGGCTTCGTGGAGAAGCATTCCTTGACGACTTCCCCTCTTCCCAAGAGTTGCAACATCGTTACAGGGAATGGCGTAATCTCGGTGCATCGTGGGTGCAATTCTTGCCCTTTGGTGGTCTGTGGACATGAGCTTTACGCTGACTTTATTGTCCACGACATCATCAACTACGATGCAGTGCTTGGAATGGATTGGCTTGCGAGCTTCTATGCTACGATCGATTGTCGGAGGAAGAAGGTGGTGTTCGAGATCCCCGGACATCCAGTGTTCGAGTTCAGTCGTGGTAGCAGTTCGCTTGGTCCTGTCAGGTTTCAGGCCAAGCCGGTGGAGATTGTTGCTATGCAGATGGAGCTGGATAGACCAGCTGTGGTACGTGAATTCGACGACGTCTTCCCCGAGGAGATGTCTGGACTGCCGCCCGATCGAGCTCTCGAGTTTTCGATCGACCTTGTTCCGGGAGCGCAGCCTATTTCGAAGGCACCGTATCGGATGGCTCCAGCAGAGTTGGAGGAGTTGCGTAGACAACTGGATGAGCTTCTACAGAAGGGTTACATCAATCCTAGTGTGTCACCGTGGGGAGCACCGGTGTTGCTGGTAAAGAAGAAGGATGGTTCGCGTCGCATGTGTGTGGATTACCGGGAGCTGAATGTTGTGACTATCAAGAATAAATATCCCTTGCCTCGGATAGATGACATCTTTGATCAGCTCGGAGGATCGAGGGTGTTCTCTAAGTTGGATTTGAGGAGTGGCTACCATCAGCTTAAGGTGAAGAAGGACGACATCCCAAAGACAGCTTTCAGGACGAAGTATGGTCACTACGAGTTTGTGGTTATGCCATTTGGTGTAACCAATGCGCCCGCAGTCTTTATGAACTTGATGAACCTGGTCTTCTACGACTTTCTAGACAAGTTTGTGGTTATCTTTATTGATGACATCCTGATCTATTCAAAGTCGGAGGAAGAGCATGCCTCGCACTTGAGGACAGTGTTGGAGATTTTGAGGAAGCATCGTTTGTATGCTAAGTATTCCAAGTGCGAGTTCTGGCTGGATAGAGTTGCCTTTCTCGGGCATGTGGTGTCTAGTGATGGAATTTCTATGGATCCCAAGAAGATTATGGCTATCAGAGAGTGGCCGGTTCCGCAGTCGGCGTCTGAGATCCGGAGCTTCCTTGGACTTGCAGGATATTACCGACATTTCATTAAGTACTTTTCCCGGATTGCTGAGCCGATGACCAGACTGACGTGGAAGGATGTACCATATGTTTGGTCTGAAGATTGCGAGAAGGCTTTTGGTATTCTGAAGGAGAGATTGACGACTGCCCCTGTTCTTGCTGTGCCTGATCGGAGTGGAGGATTCGAGATCTTTTGTGATGCTTCCAGCAAAGGTCTTGGTTGTGTGTTGCACCAGCATGGGCACGTGGTTGCATATGCTTCTCGTCAGCTTAAGGCTCATGAGAAGAATTACCTGACACATGATTTGGAGTTGGCTGTGGTTGTGTTTGCGCTGAAGATTTGGAGGCACTTCCTGCTGAGTGAGAAGGTGAAGATCTTCACCGATCACAAAAGCTTGAAGTATATCTTTACACAGAAGGAGCTCAACATGCGACAGCGTCGATGGTTGGAGCTCATGGCAGACTACGAGATTGACTTGCAGTATCACCCTGGCAAGGTGAATGTGGTTCCGGATGCGCTGAGCAGACTTCCAGCGGTGATGATGTTGACCTCGCAGTGGAGATTGCAGCAGGATTTTTGCGAGACTGGTATTGAGATTATTCTTCCTGGAGAGACCTCTTCGTTGATGAGTATGCAGATACAGTCGACGATCGTGGATAGGATCAAGGCTGGACAGGCGGGAGATGCTAAGCTTGTGAAGATTCGGGAACATGTGGAAGCCGGTCTGCGGACTGACTTTTTGATTCACGAGGATGGTTCGTTGAGATTTGGAGCCAGGTTGTGTGTGCCAGTTGGAGACATCAGGGAGGAATTATTGGTGGAGGCACACAGTTCGCCGTATTATATGCATCCTGGTGGCACCAAGATGTACAAGGATCTTCGTCTGAACTTTTGGGGGCACGGTATGAAGATGAGTGTGGCTCGGAGTGTAGCCAAGTGTTTGGTTTTCCAACAAGTAAAGGCGGAGCATCAGCGTACGGCAGGGTTGCTACAACCACTTCCGATTCCGGAGTGGAAGTGGCAGCACATCACTATGGATTTCGTGACTGGACTACCTCGGAGTCCGAAGCAGAACGACGTAATTTGGGTGATCGTAGACCGATTGACCAAATCCGCGCACTTTATTCCCTTCCGAGTGGGACAGTCTACTGAGACGCTAGCGAGGAGATACATGGAGGTAAATACGTTTACTCTCCGTTTCTATTTTCTTTTCCTAGTTTAGATAGTGATGTAACGTGAATCGTGCAGATGATCATACGACTTCACGGAGTCCCCGTGAGTATCGTGTCAGACAGAGACATGAGATTCACATCTCAGTTTTGGCAGAGTCTGCAGAAGAGCTTGGGTACGAGTCTGAGTTTCAGCACTGCGTACCACCCGCAGACGGATGGCCAGTCCGAGAGGACGATTCAGATCTTGGAGGATACGTTGAGAGCGTGCATGCTGGACTTTAAGGGATCTTGGGAGGATCATCTCCATCACGTTGAGTTTGCTTACAAGAACAGCTACCAGGCGAGTATTGGAATGGCGCCTTTCACCGCGCTATATGGAAAGAAATGTCGATCGCCACTGAGCTGGGATGACATTGGAGATCGGAAACTGTTAGGACCGGAGATGATCGTGGAGGCCGTGGATGTTGTGAGGAACATCCGGGAGAAGCTGAGGATTGCGCAGGACCGTTTCAAGCAATGGGCTGATGCTAAACGGAGACCTTTGGAGTTTCAGCCTGGCGATCATGTCTTTCTGAAGATTTCTCTGAACCGCGGAGTTATTCGATTCGGGAAGAGAGGCAAGCTGAATCAGAGGTACATTGGGCCGTTTGATGTTCTGGAGAGAGTGGGAGCTGTGGCTTATCGCTTGGCGTTGCCACCGTCGCTTGTGGGAGTTCACGACGTATTTCACGTATCTCAGTTACGTCGATACGTTAGTGATCCATCCCACGCTGTGGATTTCTCGGAGATTATAGTTCGTCCGGATCTGTCTTATGATCAGCAGCCAGTTGAGATTCTGGATCGTCGACAGAAGTAGCTGAGAAATAAGATCGTCGACTTGGTTCGAGTGCAGTGGCGTCACGGTTCCCTTGGTGAGTCTACCTGGGAACGTGAGGATGAGATGAGAGAGCGCTTCCCGCACCTTTTCCCGAGCAGTGCTTGATGTTGATTCCGAGGACGGAATCATTTCTAAGGTGGGGAGGATGTAACAACCACTTCTCGTTGTACTTTGTTCGTGCACGTGCTTTTGGCCGTGCACGTGTTTATTTTAGACTTTATTTGTTTGAGAACACTTTTGTGTGATATGCCGTTGTGAACGTCTCTGAGATTATTAAATAGTGGCACTATCTTGAAACGACATTTCTCGAGTCGTTTTTCCACAATTTAATCTTACTCGATGAGACGTGACGATTTTCACTTTTGACGGGAGACGTTTCTATTTTTAGTTTCGTCGTCCGACGTTGAAATTGAGATCCGTCTTCTTAGTTAGCTCACTTTCGTCATCACGATCACCCCGATATTTAATTTATAATTTTTGGAGTTTATTTGACCACTTTTATATTTTTAACAAGTTTTAAAATATTTTTAATAATTAATTTTTAAATTATTTTCGGACAAATAAAATTTATTCGAGTTTTAAACGTATTAAAGAATTTTTGAGCCAATTTCCAGCTCATTTGGACCGCGTCAAATCCTTGTGTGAGTTGGAGAAGTTGAGATTCAAATTTTAAATATTTTTGAACTTCTAATCCTATTAGATTTAGCCCTAGACCAAGTCAACCCATCTACACTATATAAACAACCCCTAGGAAGACCTATTTTCGCAAGAAAATAACCCTAGCCGCTTCAAAATTCAAATTTGACGTTGCGACGAATCGTCGCAACGTTACCACGAACTTCTGCCGCACGACCGAGGAAAACAGCTCTGTTCCCCCGCTCAGACCGAAGCCCCGCCCCGCACCAAGCCCGCTCCGCACGCTGCAGCAGCCGCCCGCTCCGTTCCCCCGCTCCGACCGAGAGAGGCTCTCGGTCAGACCGAGAGCTCAAGCCGCACAGCCGCCCGCACCAACGCCCGCACCGTTCGCCCGCCTCCGCTCGTGTCTGACCGAGCGGGTCGTCCACACCGACCGACGTTGCAACGTTGCAACCCCCGCATCCAAGGCACCTGACCGAGCCCCTCCTCCGCACCGACCGAGAGGAGGCCCCGCACCAAGCACGCCCCCGCACCGCTGCACACCCCCAAGCGCTGCAACCCCGCATCCCTAGTGCCCGACCGACGGATCTCCCCGCACCGAGGCTGTACGACCGAGAGCCATTCGTCGCAACCCCGCACCCGTCGCACCACTTGACACTGTGGGCCCCCCAAGTTCTCCAGAGGTATTGTGGGTCCCCCATAGGTCCCTAGGACTACTGTGGGCCCCACCTAGGTGCTTGCTCTTCGAGGGTTTACCGCGTACGATGTTGCGACACGTCGTAGCCGTCATCGCACGTGCTAGCTTTGGAATCTGGAATCGTTGCTCCGGTTGATGCTCTGAAATTTCCAGTGAGGAACCTAATTGGAATCTGGACTTGGAGCGCGATATTATTATTCCAACCCCTGGCGTCGCTACCCGACGCCGGTGTAGCTTTCGCGTCGTGTTGAGGTAACGCTTTGCACCCCTAGGACCCCCAACCCAATTGCATGCTAACCAAGACTAAAAATCAGTATTTTAAAGTATTTTAAATGTTTTAGCAATCACTAATCAAGATTAATAAAAACGGATGTAGGCCGGTGGACTTGTGCACGTAGGAATTGTGACTTTGGACTCGTTGGACGGTGTTTCTCTGACGTGATACTTGCAGGCAAGTGAAACTTGCCAAATCTTGCTTAGGGCCATGTTTTTAGGCCACTTCCTTGTTTTTAGTGTAAAAGAGACTAGTCAGTGAAATGATAGCTGGCTAGATGCCTACTTGATCTAGTTTGACAACGAAACTAGATCCGTCACCTAATTGATCTAGCTTGACAACAAAGCTAGATCCAACCCTTTAAACTTGTCATTCATGCAAACTAAACTGTCACGTTTACCTTCCTTACCTGTACGCCTTACTACTTGCCTTGTCATGTCATCCATGCATTGAATGTCGCATTCGTAGCACACACTACAATACTTGTACTCGTACTTCCTTGTCCGGCTAGGTGCACCCATATGCCATACTTGTTAAAACACTTCCTGGCTCGTGATCCAGAAGCGAGCATTCCATGTTCGGGGGTAAGGCCCTGGCTCGATACACGTGGAGGGGTAGGGATAAACGGTCACTTGAGCTTAGGAGTTGGCCCGCGCAGCCACTCTAGCCAAAAGGCGGAATCTCTGTGCACGAGGTGCTTACTTTACTTGTCTTGTACTTGTCTTGTGAATGATTCATGCCATGTCTAAATGCCATGCTCGTACTTTACTTTACTTTACCTGTTGCACTCATTACTTTAACTGCCATGTCATTGCATCATGCTAGAACTGCTAGGTCGCTTTACTTTTACCTACTTTCAGTTTCCTTGCACAAGTCTCTTGTAGACTTGCTGACATGTGCCCCTTGCTCTTTTGGGTGTCACATGTTAGACCCTGAGCCAGAGACAGTTGTTGAGGACGAGGTGTTTGCTGACGCTGAGCCTGAGCCTACGTTCGTTGAGGAGTTCGAGGATACTGGAGACCAGTCTTAGAGACTGTTGAGTTTCTTTTGCTTTAGGTTGCTGTTAGTTGTCGGTGCTTGCACCATTACTTTGTTTTCGTACTTTGTACTTTTGTTGGCCATGCTGGGGCCTCTTTTAGACTCTTTTATTTTAGCCTGGTGGCTTTTTCTGCGATGTTGAGATTTATTATTATGGATATTCTGAGATGTTTCTTTTGTCTCTTTTCGTTATTATCTTTGTTTCGTTTCACGTTGCAAGGACCTGAAGTTTAAAGTGATTGACGCTTATCGGACTTGTAGCTTTGTAGCTTCAAGTCTGAGCGGACCTTCTCACGCTTCGCCTCCACGTTTTTGGGAAGCGGGGCGTGACAGTTGATATAGACCTATCAAATTCTGAAGGTGGCTCCCACCTTCTTGCATTCTCTGTAATGTTCTCCAAATATGCCCAAGCCTCCGTCAGGGTCTTCTCAAAGAAAGCTCTATTGCACATCATCTCTACATATTGCTTTGTATTTGGCTGCAATCCATCGTAAAAGAACCCAATGGTGCGTCCCTTGTCAAAACCATGATGTGGGCACGCCAACAGAAGCTCATTGAATCTTTCCAAAGTTTGATCATATGCTTCAGTTTCCTTCTACGAAAAAGACATGATGTGCCTCTTTAAAGCCTGCGTCCTGGCCAAAGAAAAGAATTTTTTCAGAAACTCAGTTTGCATTGTTAGCGAAGAAGTAATAGATATAGGAGGCAATGCATTGAACTAATTCTTTGCCTTGTCTTTCAATGAGAATGGAAAAAGTTTAAGATAAACAACATCATTACTAACTTTTCCATCCAACCGTGTAGAGCATGCTTCTTCAAACGTTTTAATATGCAAGTAATGGTTTTCCATATCCTCTACATGGTAAGAGGGGAGGATTTGGATCACCCCAGCTTTAAGCAAAAAAGAATGAGCACCCTCAGGCAAAACAATGCATGATTCAGAAGCAACTCTAGTGGGCATATACGTAGCACTCAATGGTAGTTCTTGTGGGTGTGCAAGCGGTTGTTCATTATTATTATCGGCCATGTTTTCAATTCTTATCAATCTGTGTGAAGTGGAGGTCCTATGCCACATAAACTAGCAAAGAGATATATTTTTTTTTCAATAATAAAACTAAGCTAAAAGTGGAAGGATCTCACCGAGTACTCCTCTGAAAAGCCGAAAATGTGAATCATAGATACCGTTGTCCCCGGCAACGGCGCCAAAAACTTGCCTCTCTCAAAACAATGTGAGCTTTACTCCCAAGCGCAGGAGATCATGCAAGTAGTACCTGGCGAGTCCAGAGTCGAATCCTCGGGACAAGTCGACCTGAGATAACACAAATTCAACTAATCAAATATAATATATGGTTAAGAAAACAACCACCTTTATGAAGGTGAAGAATAGTGTAAAGATTGGTAGCAAAGAAAGTGGTTCCTAAAAGTATTACGGTATCACGAAAGTTTGGTATTCAATGAGACAAATATGCTACGGTTGTGAGTTCATTAGGAGTTTATAGTCACTGAAATTTCACGTCTTTTAATATCACACGACGCTTCACCGGGTCAAGGCATGAAGGCATCGGAAGATGAATCGATGAAAACTAGTCAAAATAGCCTTAAACGTATTACTAGCAATGTTGATCTCATTAAGCAATAATCGCAGCGATAAGTTCAGATTAGAGAACACAAATTAGCTAGCCTTATCAGGGCCTAGCCATAGGGCACATCAACAATATCGACAATAAGCAAATACCCATCAAATACGTTGTAGAAATCAACATAACTAGCAATTTTGACATGATAATAGGGCTAAATACATGAAATTTAGCGACTACATACTCCTAACTACATCACAACCGTAGCACAAGGAGATTAGCCACGCATGGTGCAATAAAAATCAGATTGCATAGCAAAATACATCGTTTTAGTAGCAAAATACAATGAAATACACCAAATACGGGGTATAAGTTCAAGAATTTATCACCAAATCTCCACTTTAGAACCCAAAACTCTTTTAGAATAGGAAGAACAGCCTCTGGAAATTTTCAGAATTTTCTCCTGGAGAAATACGCACAGTAGCCGCTCCAAAAGTCCCAAAATACGCCCAAATACGTCCCAAAACCCTAGAATACGCTTAAATAATAAGCATTGCGGGTTTGGGGCGCTTAACGGGTTCAAACCCGCACCCATTTGCTTTTAAATCCGATCCAATAGCCGCCTCCAATATCAGCCGCTCATCGAAAGCGGGATTGAACGTGGACGTGCCACGTCTAATTCAAGATCCGCGCTCGCCCGCTCCGCTATCTTCCTTGAATCCGATTCGGAATTAAATCGACCGTTGGATCGTAATCCAACGGTCAAGATCACGAGCTCTTCGAATCCGAAGCGACGTTGTCCAGTACCATTGGATCTTAATCCAACGGTCACGCTGAGGCCACGTCGCCTCTAAAATTTCGCTCGCTCCGCTATCTGCTGCGTTCGTGGACCGTCGGATCCGCATCCGACGGTTAGGATTTCGCCGCGTCGCTCCGTCTCGCTGAGCGCTTCGAAGTCGAGCGGGGCGTCTTTTGTCCGTCCGATCAAGGCGGCAATGCTTCTGATCGTGACACGTGGCCAGCCAAGATGCGCCCGTCTGCTGCGCTTGGAAGCGGATGTGGGCCGTTCGATTCGATATCGACGGCTGAGAACGCACCGCGTCGCCGCCCGCTGTAAGCCGTTTGATTCGAGCTGGAAATGCTGGATTGACGCCGCGTGTCCGCCAAGATTCGTGCGGCAACTGTATTTTCGTATTTTCATGCGTATTTCTCCATTTAAATGGTATTCTGCATTCAAAAATTCATAGTAATTAGCACAGATCTCAGAAAAATACAAATAAATAGTCGTTGGAATCGTGACATCGAGACCAAGCTATGAAAAATATGAAAAGTGCAGAATTACTCATTTTATTTCTGTTTAGTGCTCAAATAAGGTGATTTCTCTAATAAACGATGATGTACAAAATACGAACATATTAGATATCAATTAAGCATCATATGAGCATAAAATAGGGCTAAATGGGGGGGTTAAATATGCACTATTCAACCCAATTCAACCAAGATGTACAAGGATCTTCGCTTGAACTTTTGGTGACATGGCATGAAGAGGAGCGTGGCTCGGAGTGTAGCCAAGTGTCTGGTTTGCCAGCAGGTGAAGGCAGAGCATCAGCGTACGGCAAGGTTGCTACAACCGCTTCCGATTTCGGAGTGGAAGTGACAACACATCACTATGGACTTTGTGACTGGACTGCCTCGGAGTCTGAAGCAGAATGACGCGATTTGGGTGATCGTAGATCGATTGACCAAATCCACGCACTTTATTCCATTCCGAGTAGGATAGTCTACTGAGACGCTAGCAAGGAGATACATGGAGGTAAATTCTTTACTCTCCGTTTCTATTTCTTTTTCATAGTTTAGATAGTGATGTAACATGAATCGTGCAGGAGATCGTACGACTTCACGGATTCCCCGTGAGTGTCGTGTCGAACAGAGACACGAGGTTCACATCTCAGTTCTGGCAGAGTTTACAGAAGAGTTTGGGTACGAGTCTGAGTTTCAGCACGGCGTACCATCCGCAGACGGATGGCCAGTCCGAGAGGACGATTCAGATCTTGGAGGACATGCTGAGGGCATGCATGTTGGATTTCAAGGGTTCGTGGGAGGACCATCTACATCTGGTGGAGTTCTCTTACAACAACAGCTTCCAGGCGAGTATTGGCATGGCGCCTTTTGCTATGCTGTATGGGAGGAAATGTTGATCGCCTTTGAGTTGGGACGACATTGGTGACCGGGAACAGTTGGGACCTGAGATGATTGTGGAGGCTGTGGATGTTATCAGGAACATTCGGGAGAGGTTGAGGATTGCTCAGGACCATTTTAAGCATTGGGCTGATGCTAAACGTCTACCTTTGGAGTTTCAGCCAGGCGACCATGTGTTTCTGAGGATTTCCCCGAATCGTGGTGTGATTCGCTTTGGGAAACGGGGGAAGTTGAGCTCGTGATACATTGGACCGTTTGACATGCTTGAGAGAGTTGGCGAGGTAGCCTACCGCTTAGCCTTGCCGCCATCTTTGGAAGGAGTTCACGATGTTTTCCATGTATCGCAGCTTCGTCGGTACATCAGCGATCCGTCTCATGCTGTGGATTTCTCGGAGATCGCCGTTCGCCCAGATTTGACATATAACCAGCAGCCAGTGCTGATTTTGGACATGCGTCAGAAGTCGCTTCGGAACAAGACTGTCGATCTTGTTAGGGTGTTGTGGCGACACAGCTCGCTAGGAGAATCTACCTGGGAGAGAGAAGATGAGATGAGAGAGCGCTACCACTTTTGTTCCCGGACACGTGAGTGTTGGGAAATTCCGAGAACGGAATTTTTCTTAAGTTGGGGAGGATGTAACGACTGATTTTTCATGTATTTGGATTATCTATATTATATATGTTTTGGTGGATTTTCTCCTTATGTGTGATTTTCCATCTCCGTAACTTTCGTTTTCGTTCGTTTCGTCGTGATTTTTCTAGCTTCTTCCTTAGACCATTGAGCTTGGAGTAAGCCACACATGACGAGCTTCATATCGCTCACATCTTAGAGATAGGTCAATCTTAGAAGCCGTAGGAATCTTCCTGGAGCTTCGCGCTTCAATTCGAGACTTTTCGTGCACGTTAGTTGGTTCAAGAAGGGGAACCAACCGACTAGATTCTAATCTAGTCGGTCAGGAACTCTTCTGGAACCGACTAGTTCGTTAAATCGATTATTCAGGAGTTACTGTTTGATCCTAGTCGGTCTAAGAACAACCACCGACCGACTAGATGTGAAACTAGTCGGTTAGAACTTGCTCTCAGACCGACTAGTTCCTTTGATTAATTTTCCTAAGTTACTGTTTATCTTTAGTCGGTCAATGAACACTCACCGACCGACTAGGTTGCAAACTAGTCAGTCGACGAGCCTTCACAGACCGACTAATTCATTTCCCAGATTTATTCTTTCTTTCACTGTTTGATCTTAGTTGGTCTCAGTTGAACGACCGACCGACTAGTTTCCAAACTAGTCGGTCAGTCGCCCTTCATGGACTGACTAACTGACCCCGAAACCCTAGGGTTCATTTCCGCCGCCGAGTTTTTCTATTTAAACCCCCGATCATTTCTGCTTCTTTCTTTCACTTCTCTTGGCCATTCTCTTTCCCCTTTGACCTCTGATCTTCCCCAACCTTCCTCTAGCTCTTTCCTTCATCCCCGGAGCCCCTCACACCCTCATTAGCGCCGGCCACCTTCCTTTAGGCCGTCGGCCAACCCCAAAACCCCCCAAATCCCATTTTCTCCAGATTTTCTCGCCGTTTCCAGATCTGAGCCATAGTTCTCCGGATCGTTCTTCCGTTGCCGTGCTTGCTCGGCATCGTTCTTCCTCTACGATACGCGATCCCATCTCCATAGTTTAACATTTTGTGACGTGCCTCGTTGATCGTCATCCTTGGTGCCAGGCAAGTGAAACTTGCCACTTAGGGTTTTAGGCCACGCCTTAGGCCATTTGCTTGTTGTAGGCGTAAAAGAGACTAGGCGACGAAATGATACTCGCCTAGGCACAAATTTCAGGATCTAGCTTGACAATGAAGCTAGATCCGACTTCTTTTAATTATCATGCATCTTATCTGTCATGTTTAAATTCAATTAACGGTATGCAAATTATCTGTACATGCCATGCTATCCATGTTGAATGTTGCATTCGTAGCACACGCTAGATTACTTGTACTACTTGATCCGGCTAGGCACCTGCTTTTAGCGGGCACAACCCTATGCCAAATACACTTCCTGGCTCGTGATCCAGAAGCGAGCATTACGTGTTCGGGGGTAATGCCCTGGCTCGATACACGTGGACGGGTAGGGATAAACGGTCACTTGAGCGTAAGAGTTGGCCCGATCAGCCACTCTAGCCAACAGATGGAATCTCTGTGCACGACGTGCTTACTAGACTTGTCTTTGTACTTGTACTTGTTCATGTAAAACTTGTCATCCATGCCATACTTGTTACTTGCACCTTACCTTACTTGTTACTTCCATACTATACTTGCCATGTGGTCGTGCCCGGATATACACCCAGAGAACGGTTGTAGTTTTACCGTAAGTGCACGGTGTAGCAGCGAGCGGGTTATCGAACACAGGGAGGACGAATGACCGTGCTTGTTCCAATCAACCTGGCTATTTAAGAAGAGAGAAATTTTCCTTTGGCGATCCTGTCACAATCGTCAGACAAAGTACGGGGATATCAAATCAAATAAAGAACGTCTAGGGAATGGGGAATTCCCGCTACTCACCGCCTTTCGTAAATGTGGTTCATCAGTATCAAAATTGCTAGAATAAGATTTTGGATGAACTAGTTGCAACTGAATGTAGAACCAAGCTCACGCTCTCGCGCTGTTGCCGGTCTATAGCTATCCTAGGTTCAGGTCCAATCTCTTGCAAACTCTAGCCTAGGGAAGCTAGCATTATGATCAACATCATCGTTCAATCGCGCACCGAGCCCAATCTCTTGCAAACTCGGCCCACGACCTAGTTTGGGATAGTTCCTACCCGTCCAATCTCTTGCAAACGGGTATTGGCACGGAATCGGAACCGGAAACCCTAGTATCGGTCCAATCTCTTGCAAACCGATACTACGGAAATTCGATTCCAACCCAATTCGGATTTCTAGGGTTTCCTATCGAATTGGGATCCAATCTCTTGCAAATCCCAATCGATGTGAATTCCTAGCCATCCGTAGTAAATTGATCCCAATCTAATCCCTAATAGCAATTCTAGCAAAATTCCTACCAATTCATCACAATTATGAAATAGGGCTTGTAGGGTTCATCCCCACGCCCCAAGACGTGGCGACTACTCACAATTCATAGCAAGATCACAAAAATAATCAATGAAATAAGCAATAGAATTCATCACAATATTGAGATATGCAATAAAAATAGAATTTTTAGAGAAGAGAAAACACAAACCAATGGAGTTCTTCAATTAATCCAACAAAAATCCAATTTTGTCTCCTCTCCAATCACAAGAATAAAGCTAAAAAGTTAATCTAAAAGGCTACAAAAAATCTAAGAGAAAGGCTCTCCAAAACTAGGGTAAAAACAGGGGTTAAATACCCCCCAAAATCGTCCAAAAACTGTGACCAAAATACCCCTGCGCAGCCTGAAATCCGCAATTTTCGCTACAGGCAGCGCGTCGCACTCGGCCGAGTGACAAAAGTCGCTCGGCCGAGTGAAAACCCTGTAAATTTCCAGTAAGTCTCGATCTTCAGGGGTCTTCACTTCGGGGGCGGCTCGGCCGAGTGAGTTGTCGTCACTCGGCCGATGGCTTCATGGTACTCGGGCGGTCGGGATTATCCACTCGGCCGAGTGGGTCTTCTGAAGCTCAGGCAGCCGAAAAACAGTAACATGGCGATTTTTGAAGGGCTTCGTCTGGGCGCCACTCGGGCGGACGGGGTCTCGTCACTCGGCCGATGTGGTCTCCGTCGCTCGGCCGAGTGCACGTATGAATCGTGTCTGATCTGGTCGGCCGAGCGGTGTCTCGCTGGTCGGCCGAGTGGCTCCTCCACTCGGCCGAGTGGGACACTAAAAATGCCCAGATTGCTTGTTTTGGCCTCCTCGTCACTCCTGCGACGTCCGTTCTTCTTCCGCTCCTCTCCAACCGTAAAATACCCCTCGGGGAGGTCGTCGGTGACCCTCTGGAGTAAGCGCGTCTCGAGATCACTCCAAATCGCGCCAAATCACCTGAAATGCGACAAAAACAACAAATCGTGAAAAGCATCGCAATATCGTCGATATATCGTGAAAAACATGATTTGGGCGACCTAAATGGCATGCAAACATGCGGGAAAAAGTTGTAAAATAAGGAGTGATCAAAATCCCCCAAGCTTGCCTCTTACTCGTCCTCGAGGAAGATAAGTAAAAGGAGAACCCGGTGGATTCGGAAAACGAAGACGGCGAAAAAAAATGAAAAATGAAAAACGGAGAAGAATGAAAAACGAAATAAAAATAAAGAAGAAAGAAAGAAGCGAAGAGGTAAGCCGCTAGATCATTTTCTCAGGACGTGGGTTCCACTTACTCATATAGCATGCACTGAACGAAAGACACATGTCAAAGAGTTTTATTTTGATATCATAGTATAAAGGTGCAAATAGAAATAGAAAACCCACGAACAACAATATAATCATGAAAAACGGAATAATCTTATAATTAACATCGTCTGAATCATTTAAAGCGGTATACAAATCACAGATCACACACTTTTCAATTGAATGCTTTCTATCAGGAGTATAAGAGTATCACACTATAGAATAGAGAGAATACAAAAGTATGGATTTCATGAAATGAGTGCTAGGCTTAGATTTCTGGATTTCGTAAAGCTAAAAATAATCTCACAGAGTATAGAATATTACTTAGCCTAGGTTGTCGTGCAACGTCAAGTAGTCACTCTCTCACACATCAATGGATCCCCTCCCCCAAGCTTATCTATAAGCGTGGTGGCATAAAAAAAATATTTACACCCCCATTTTTATAAAGCTCCAAAAGTAATAAAAACGAACACGAAAAGAGAGAAGAAAGAAAGAAAGTGAGAGGGGATCTTTTATTGAGGATTTTTCCTCTTTTCTTTTTCTTTTTTTTTCTTTTTATGCAATAGCATATATACACAACGATCCCAACTCAAAGAGAGATAATGATATACAAGAATATTTTCTCTTTTCTCCTTTTTTTTGAATAAGAAATTTGGAGCTAGGCACTAATAGCGGGGGAAATGCCATATAATAGAATCGCTAAGGGGAGATTCACCAATGATTTTAAAAGTAGAGAAATGATGTTCAAGATTTGTGGAGAAAGAAATGAATATATCTCTCGGTTCACTCTATAAGACATGCACGACAACTTCAGCAGGGTAATCTAATCTACTCAGTTTCGATCACAAAAAAGCTAACTAATCCAGATTTATCATAGCTAACATCATTCAATCATAAGTGAAATGTACAATTCATGCATATAGAAGTGATATAGGAAAAGAAATCGGTACTCCAGATATAGGCATTCAATGCGTGAATCTTGGTGTGTTTTCTGTGATAGCATACATATGAATATTCAGACTCAGCTAATAATAAAATTTCATCCATTTTCATGTGGAAAAAGTGTGGGTTACCATCTCTAGATGCAAGGCAAGTCATAGCATATGATATCAGAAATAAAATCTAAGACATGACAAATAAAGCATGCATATAGAATAAGCTAACTCTACGTCATCATCATCACAGAAAAGTCATCTCTAGCATGAGATGAAAAAGAAAGAAATAAAGATAAAGGGAAAATAGGACTATTTACAATGCGACACGCAGAAAAATAAGAAAAACGTGATGCATGGCAAAATAAAAGAAAAAAGATGAAAATAAGTGCAAAAGCGGAAAATGGCGTGAAAAACTAAAAATAAAGGTGGCAAATCGAAAAAGAACATGAGAACTCACTCCCCCAAGCTAAATGGCACAGTGTCCTCAATATGCAAAGTGTGGCACACCGAGAGACAAGTAATGTGAGGGGTAAGTGAGGATGCATGCATGATGGGGAAAAAAGGAAAATAAACGAAAAATAAAGAAACGAAAAATATGATGCGGACATGATGCATGCACAGATAGGAGTGATACAGATATATAGATGTGGCACCAAAAACTCTCCCTCTCTCCCAAAAAAAGATATATAAAGATATGGTCGAAATGAGAATCCCAAAATAAGTGAGGGGAGGGGGGTGGACAAAAATGCAACATGACCCAGCAGAAACGGGCAGCACAACGGCAGGAATAATCGATGGCATCAAGGGTGCTTAAGACGGTGGTGCTGCGCCGTCTCCGTCCTGAGGCGGAGGTGGTGGTGGTGGCTGGACAGGCCGCTGAGCGGGTGTGGGTGTGGAAGTGGTAGCAGGCTGAGTGTGTGTGGAAGTGTGGGTGGGAACCTGCTGGGTGGGTACGGGGACGCGGGGGAGACGCTCCAGGACCTGGGTAAGACAGTAGTGAATCGACGGGAGCAGGTCAAAGAGACCAGCCATCGTAGAGACGGTGGAGGACAGGGTCCTAAGGTCACCTCTGAGGCCACTCACCGCCCCCTCTAGAGCACGAATGCTCTAAAGTACAGTGTCGGTGGGAGGTGGTGTAGAGGGACGCACCGGTCGGGGCTGTGCAGGGCGGGGCTGGCGTACTCGGGTCGCGTATGTGACGGGCTCAGCAGGGAAGGGAATGAAAGGCGCTGCGCTCACAAATGTGGGCCTGGCCTCAGTGTGAGGCCGGGGCACCGGCTGGTGAGAAGTGGAGGCAGCAGCAGCGAAAGAAGAGTGCAAAAGTGGCAGCGAGGCGGCCAGAGAGGTCAGTGGCACAGAAGTGTGAACAGACGCCACGACACTCTCAGAAAATACAGCAGCAGTGGAGACAGAGGGCTCTCCACACTCAACTACGGTCGGCGGGCGCTCGGGTGGTGCAGAAGAAACAGGCTCAGCAGACAGAGGGCCAGTGGTGGTGGTGACAGCCTCGGAAGCAGTGGAGGGGGTGGGCTCTACTAAGGTACTCCTGACACCGACAGAGGTGGGGACAGAGGTGTCAGGAGCAGCAGAAACATCAGGTATAGGCTGAGGGGCCACGGGGTCAACAGGGGCAGCAGGCTCGGCAGGGGCGACAGGGTCTGCGGGGGCAGCGTGGGCAGCGTGGGCCTGCTCGGCCTCCTCGTCGCTCCGAGCACGTAAGCAGCGGGGATGAGAACATCCATCGCAGGGAGCCAGTCCACATGGGCTGGTGCAATCTGAGTCCGAGCTGGGCTCGGAAGAATCATGTAATCGGCACCGTAAGGGCCGTGCAACCAGACCCAGTGACGCTCACCGTGCGGACGAAGCATCTTCATCCGGGCCATAACATCGATCGACAAAGAAGTGTGGCCCGGTACTCGTCGCAGGTCGTCAGGGAAGTCCTCGCCGGTCATAAGGGCAAGCAAGGTGATCAGGCCGCCGCAGCATATCGGTGAGCGAGCGCCCACCGATACAATGATGCGGTCAAAAAAACCAAGCCGCGACATCAATCACAACGGCGGGGACAAGCTCATAGCCGTCCCTAGATAGAGCTCTGGGACGTGTCATCGCGTAGAGCATGTAGAGCTCTGGCGTAGACATCGTGCCCGGCTCATATCTGGCCAAAAAGGTCGTCGCCATAAGGCGCTGAGCAATACAGAGGCAGGGATGGACAATGGCCGAGGCCTTGGCCCTACTAGGGTCAATGGCAGCGTGAAGGCCCGTAATCCGTGCCCAGAAGGCACCGACGTCGAAGGAAGGTGGGGGGATATGGGTGGGGCCGTAACCGCGATCGGCTCCGGGGACATCGGGCCACGAGAAAAATGCTCTCATCATAACGAGAGTGACCTGGCACTCCCGGTCCATGAACCGAAACGAGCATCCCTCGTCGGTCCGGGCGATCGAACTAAGAATCTCAAGTGTCGGGCAGGTAAACGTGTCCGACGACACCTGAAAGAAATCTCGCCAGCCCACGTTGTCGTACAACGTGAGCATCCCCTCTAGTACCCCCAGGCGTCCTAGGTCGGCAAGGTGTGCAAACCTGGAGGGTACGATCGAGCGTTGGGAGATACACTCGAAGACGGCGTGGTGTGCGTCGTCTCGGAACGTAATCCCGAGCGGCCCGACCAGTGGAGCCGGAGGTGGTGGCTGTGGAGCGGCAGGGAGTGGCTGTGCGGGCTGTGCGGGCTGTGTGGGCGCTGCAGGCTGTGCGGGGTGAGCGGGGCCTGCAGGCTGTGCTGGGTGGATGGGGTGTGTGGGAGAAGGCGGAGGAGAGTCCTCCAACTCATGGGAGGGGCCAGCGTCATCCGACCGCTTCCGCTTGGCGGAAGCTCTCTTCGACCGCGGCCGTGTCCGGGGCGGCATATCGGCCCCGAGCGCGCGCCGAAAAGTGTAAAAAGTGCGGCGTGTGCAAAATAAAGGAAAGAGTATACCCCAACACGCCGCGAGTGCTAAGCAATGGAAGCGTGCGAAGACAGCGCCTCCGCGAAGCCCAAATCAGTCCGTAGAAGCTCCCCTGGGCTCCCCTAAGCTCCCAAAAACAACATGCGCATGAAATGGCGATATCAGCAGGTAATATTCAAAACGTACGGAGCATTAGGGGTATAATAGATAAATATAGAAATCAATTTGGGTTTGGGGGTCGTTTAACACATGGATCCTCGAAAAACACACAAAAAGAGGAGAAAAAGGCGATACCGGAGGTGGTCGGAGCGGCGGCCGCCGGCGGCGACTCGGGCGAGGCGCGGCGGGTGCTCGGCCGGCGGTGGCTGGCCAAGCAGCGGTGCGAGGTGGTCGGTCGGCCGAGTGGGAGCACGAGCGAGGGGAACGGGCGAGGGGAGCTGAAGGGTCGGGCGAGCGATTGGGATTTTTTCGTTTCGAAAAACGTGCCTCCCCTCAGCCCCTTATATAATAAAAGTTACGACTCGGCCGAGTGACTAGGTCACTCGGCCGAGTGAGATCAATGGAAATATCGTGAACTCGCTGGTCGGCCGAGTGTCTCGCTGGTCGGCCGAGTGGCTCCTCCACTCGGCCGAGTGGGACACTAAAAATGCCCAGATTGCTTGTTTTGGCCTCCTCGTCACTCCTGCAACGTCCGTTCTTCTTCCGCTCCTATCCAACAGCAAAATACCCCTCGGTGAGGTCGTCGGTGACCCTCTGGAGTAAGCGCATCTCGAGATCGCTCCAAATCGCGCCAAATCACCTGAAATGCGACAAAAACAACAAATCGTGAAAAGCATCGCAATATCGTCGATATATCATGAAAAACATGATTTGGGCGACCTAAATGGCATGCAAACATGCGGGAAAAAGGTGTAAAATAAGGAGTGATCACCATGCTATGCATCATACTATAACTGCTAGGTTGTTAGTTTACTTTCCTTTCAGTTTCCTTACCCAAGTCTTTTTAGACTTGCTGACATGTGCCCTTTACTCTTTTGGGTGACACATGTTAGATCCTGAGTCTGAGGTTGCTGCCGAGGATGTGGTGTTCGCTGACGCTGAGTCAGAGCCCGCGTTCATCGGGGAGTTTGAGGACATGGGAGATCAGTCGTAGAGACTGTTTGTGTTGTTGTTTAGACTGTTTTAGTTGTCGGTGCGTAGCACCAATATTTTGTTTTGTGTTGGCTTTTGTTGGCCATGTTTTGGGCCTAGACTCTTTCTTTTAGCCTGGTGGCTTTTCTGTGATGTTGAATATTGTTGTGGACAAATTCTGAGATCGGTTAACTTATATCAGTCTCTTTTATTATTATTTTTGTTCCGTTCGCCTTTACAGTGACCTGCATATATTCAGATTTGACGCTTATCAGGCGTGCAGCTTCACAGCTCCACGTCTGAGTGGACCTTCTCATGTCTCACCTCCATTTTAGGGAAGCGGGGCATGACACCTTGAGTTCAAAGGCATACTTTTCTCCCAACATCTCTCACTTGCACTCAGACCCATTTATCCTGGTATCCAGTACCGCATTTACACATACGTCTCTATCGACTTTATGTGACAGAGCCTTCGTGAGTGAATATGCTAAACCGTCTACTGTATAGACTTAAGGGGTTTCTATGTTCAAGTTAGACCATACATTTGAATCTCATCCAAATAATTTCATTGGTCTCTTGGAATCCATAATTAATGTCATCGTTGGATCTCATCCAGCTCATCGTACCTTACGAGAATAATCCAAATAAGTTACTGGTCATTTTAGACAGTTCATAATTATTTCTGATAAAGTGTCAAACTCTTTGACCACTTTGTCAAAACATATGTTCCGACACTTGATGCCTCGCATGTTTTATTCGCTCCCACTGACCTTGAAAACTTTCTGATCGATTCATATAAGTTCGTTCTTCTAAATCATATTTAGAAAACAGACTATACATGAAAGCTCCAGTTTTCATGGTCATCAATGAGCATTTACATCGAGTTCGATCCGAGTAGATCTATACACATTTGCTGGCGAGACAGTTTCATCATAATCCGTTTATAGGAATTAGGATGATAACCGTTCTCAACCAACATAAGTTGTACTTTACTAATTTCCTTCTGCACCAATCTTCTATCTTGAATATTTGCTTACAGCCAATAAGAAACACTTTCTTTGGGCACGTAAACTAAAGTCCATACTTTATTTACGTGCATGGACCCTTTTCAGATTGTATCAAGCCATTTCTTAGAGTCACTACTCCAAATGGCATCCTGGAAGTTGACTAAGTCATCATCAACTATGATGTTTTACTCGACTTTTCATCTCACGAGACTCGAGTAATCCTTTAACTTCTTAACGATTGATTTAATGAATATCTTATTGATAAGGTTATCATAAAACCTTATTTAGAACCTAGGCATTATAATCTGGGGTTAACCCAGATGGAGGATTGTAACTCAGAGCCACTTGCCATGCATCGCACCATGTCTAACAAAGTGCGATTCATGCTCTTCAACACATCGATGTGTTAAGAGACTTGACCTGAGAGAAAATCACATTTTCTTTTAATTACGCAAGATTTATATAGCAAAGTATTCGACACTTTGATCTGATCGAAGTAGTTCACATACTTTGTCATTATGTTATCTATTTTTTTAGACTTGTGTTTCAGCAAGAACACGTGTTGTAATAAAGTAAGAACAACTTATCCTGGCTGACTTAGACTTGGGTCCGTGTACATCTATATGTACTAGACTACGAGTTCACCAAATCATTCTTCCATTGTCTTACAGATGGGATTTCAGCCATCATACCTTTGAGACAAGATTCACAAGTGTCTATTGACATCATAATACGGGAGGTTAGACCCCTCTTTATATGACTTGTGAAGCTTAGGCTCTTCGGTACGGCCTGGTCTATTTTTCCAAATAAGTTTTGCTACTATCTTGTGTATTCATGTATTAATCTTTAGGGTTTTTCTCATATTAGTCCCTTAAATTATGTGTATTTTGATATTAGTCCCTTAAATCTTTGTAATTTGAATTTAGTCCCTTAAATTTTTAACGTTAACCTAAATAGTCCCTTTTGGTCACCTAAATAGTCCCTTAAATGTTTAACGTTTAACCTAAATAGTCCCTTTAAGGGACTAATTTCAAATTACAAAGATTTAAGGGACTAATATCAAAATACACATAATTTAAGGGACTAATATGAGAAAAACCCTAACATTTAATACATTATCATTATACAAATTTCTCATTGCTTCAGAAGCAAGGTGACGACATTTGCCAAAAATGTTAGACGTCCTCTACAGTCCAAGAAACAACAATTGCTCCTTTTTCCAATACGTATGACAATCTATTTTGTATTACGATTATCCTTAAGTCGTGACATCAAATATGTCACAATATCAATCCCTCCTACTTCCGCCTTTACTAATAACAGATAAAACTTTCTTTCTATATTGACCTTTTCATAATGCCTTCTTCCTTTTCTAAATCTCATTTAGATATTACGCGTCTCAACAAAAATAATAGCCGTACAAACATCTCATGTATCCAAACGCTTGAGCTTTGCAACCTTGAGTGTACTCAACAAGTTGTTCGTCTCAAGATCCGGTTGGGATACATAGTCTTGCACCGCTGATGCACTCATCTTCAATTCAAACAATTTGATCGAATTTTCGAACCTTATGAATCGAAACTATTTTCCATATAACTATGAGTTGACTTAACAAATTGTATGGAGAAACATGCTTTGAACATCAGTATGTTCAAGATGCCCCTCGTAGAGGCGAGTGACAGGTAACGTGCATTTATTTTGTTGGACCTAGAGCTTAAGGAAATCATTGTCATTAAGCCTATTCTTAAGAAGGTCATTTTAATGTCAATGAGAACATAGTTAGTCTATCAATTAGAATTTGGGTAAATATTCCATTAACCAATCATTTGGACCAGTTAACTTATACTCTTAGGATATTATGTTTTGATTCCATCGGTAAACATAGAACTATCCTAATTTAGCATATGTTCAATTTTAAATATATATAGAGTGGCTTTTATCTAACTATATCCTCCCACTATTTTTGTGATCATATTTGCCATAATAATGAACGATTTAATTAAATTAAATTAAATGGGAAAGAGATCCAACCACCCTGAGCCTCACAACCTTGAGTGTGCTCAACAAATTGCTTGACTCTGCGATTGGTAGATGACTCTTCATCAATCATACATATATGATTCCCTTACTGGTTTCTATCCCTAGACATTTATGATCATGAGTGTGCTCATCCAAATAACAATGACTAGTCTAGAAGCACCCTTGTTTTCATGTCTAGCCTAACTTACGCTGGCGTACGGTGTATGGGCACGACGCGATGACTTGGGTTAAGTCTGGACTACATCTCATGCATTGAGGAGTTCGTTTCCATAAAGTATCTATAACATAGCTTGAGTGTGCTCAACAACTATAACAAATAACCTATAGTTGCCAACCTCTAAAACAAGGAGGGTACAACTAATCTTGAAGAATATTTTTAACATAATTAACTAGATATAATCGATGACGCCACATAATCATAATTCGCATCCTTGCGGTCTAGCGAAACACGGCGAGGGATTTGGCGAGGCCATGATCACTATCCCAAGTCGAGCTAGGGTGATCCACAAAACTAGTCAAAAAAAACACTAGACCGGATTATGGTCCATTGAAGGAAACTCATTATTCATATGTATCATGTTCGATTAGAATTGGCTTCATTAGGACTAGTTAATCCTATCAACTAGTTGAATCCTAAAATTCAAAATTATTAGGATTGGTTAATAACTTTTATTAATGTCCTTATCAATTATACGGATTGTTAAGATGCTATCCTAATCATATATTAGGCATTTTAAAATTCAAGTTGCAATAATTTAAATCATAACCTTTTATTTGAAATTATTATTAGAACAATTAAAATAATAATTAGGAGAGTGCTAACCTAGACAAGAATTATATGTTGCAACAATTTTTAAATCATAGCATGTCCACCAAAAACTTGATCTTATAATTTTCTGGAAGTTTTTAATGGCTATCCTAATAGTTTTTCTTGAATTATCACATAATCAATAAAACTAATATACCCATTATCAACTAAAAAATTTACCTAAGCATAACTAAGCAATTAAAATTTATCTCATAAAATTCTCTTGCTAAACATGCAACTTAAATATCATCTCATAATTTTAAGTTACTGATCGCCAGCGAACAAACACCTAGAAGCCACCTAGCAATGGCACGAACACCAAGGGCTAGATGTATCCCAAATGCAAATTCCCAGCACTTTACGCAAGCATACGGTGTCAAGTAAATAGTATAAAATATATCGATCTCACAGGGAAGGTAGAGATGTTATTGTCTTGGGCTATTTTTAAATCTTAGAATTAGGTAGCAGTCGGTTTCGAGAAATTGTTTGTTTAGGATTATGAACAATTAATAAAGATTAGGGCTTTAGGACTCACCATTAGGACCATCGGATATTGATGCTTGGTTAAGACTCTTATGTTGCATTGGTTTTATAGGAATTGTCGCATCCAAGATGTGGAATTCACGCTCTAAGCACCATGAATCTAACGTATCGCATTAACTCCTCTCTCAGGACAGGTGCACACGACACGTGCATTAAGAATCCACAATATTCATGCCACTCTCGTGGACGGAATGATCTCAGCTCATGCCACTCTTATGGGTTAGAGCTTCGATGTATTTTGGTGGCTCTCATTGACGCAATGTCGGTGTCCATCAATTAGTAATATAGTTCGTCAGTGGATCCCACAAGACACGAGCCGGGCATGGTCACGAGTCCCAATTGAATCCACTAACTCCCTAATTAAGCCTATAGGATACTCCTAAGCCAATCGATTCCATCGACCGGGAGCACGATCTCAATACGAGTTCTCCTACAAACTTTGCAAGATCAACCAAAATACGTCCCTTTTATACCAACGCAACCTAAACATCCTAACTTTGCATCTAAATCCTAAAATCCATGGGCTAATCTATTAGCCCGAGATAGAACTATTCACGCATCATAGAAATAATAATAAGAGATTCAATAGATGCAATGGAATTCATCATGGCAATGGAAAACATCAAAAACAGTAGAAAGTGTAGAGAATCGTTACCAACGCGTCGTGGAGCAATATCAATCCAAAGAGAATTAAGAAAATAAGATTCCTTGAGTGAAATAGCAATAAAAATCCAAGCTTTTCTTCATATAAAATAACGACGGCACAAACTCTCAAAAACCTAATTAAAACTAAAGTAAGAGTTTCTCTAAAGTTCCTCCCTGAAAATAAAGCTAAAACATGCTTAAATACATAGGGTAGCAATCCCAAAAATCTTAGAAAATCTTGGCACTTGGGTCCATAAACTAGGCTGGTCACGTCGCGCTACTCGACCAAGTAGCGAAACCTGCTCGGTCAAGTCAGCTATAGGCTCCGCTTGCTGCTGCTTCTGCATTTGGCTGATATAGGCTACTCGGTCGAGTAGCCCTCCTACTCAGTCGATCTACAGTAGATCAAAACTTCCTCCAAAAATCTGCTCTGTTTATTTTCGACTCGGGTCGAGTAGGTGAGCTGCTCAGTCGAGTTGCTTTGTGATCGCTCCTGGATATACACCCAGAAAAAGATTCGAGTTTTACCACAAGTGTACGGTGTATTGGCGAGCGGGTATCGAACACGAGGAGGTGGTGTTGGCTTCAATCTATCCTAGGTTGGTTCGACTACGAATGTTTTATTGGTGGAAATGATTATGATGTGATGTAATGACAATGGTGATGGATGTCGGTGCGGTGATAAATATGTTGGATAAAATATCGATTCAATTCAATATAATAAAAGTGCCTAGGGCTAGGGAATTCCCACTACTGATCGTCAGTCATCTCTATAAATCGTGAATCTCAATGTTACAAGACTTGAATTAAGGTGAACTAGTCGTAACTAAATAGAGAACCAAGCTCATGCTCTCATGCTATTGCTGGTCTATAGCAACCTAGATTAAGGCACACTCTCATGCAAACCCTAACCTAAGACACTAGAATTAAGATCGACATCATCGTTCAATCGCCCCTCGAGCCCACTCTCGTGCAAACTCGAGTTACAATCTAGATTGTGATAGCTTGTATTCGTCCAATCTCTTGCAAACAAATATGGTTATAGACTTATAATAAAATGCTATCTTTGGTCCAATCTCTTGCAAACCAAGTCTAGTGAATCTCGATTATAATCTAAATCGAAATCTTGGCCTTCCCATCGATTAGAATCCAATCTCTTGCAAACTCTGGATCAATGGAAATTCCTAGCTATCCGTAATAAATCAATCACAATCTAACCTTCTAACAATTCTAGCAATACAGAAATTCATTCATCACAAATCTGACATGAGATCCATAGGGTTCATCCCCTTCCCTAGAACAACGATCAACCAAGCATAGCAATAATGATATAGGAATCAATAAAAAACATTGCTTGCATACAAAAAGATATCAAATCAATGATTTAAATAACACGAACAAAGATACTTAGCTTTGATGAATAATTCCAATCCAATTACAAGCTTTTAGATCCAAGAGGGGACCTAGGGCATGGCCTAACCTCTAAAAAAGTCTTCAAGAAAATAATATGGAACTCCCCTCTAATGACGGCTATAAACCATATATATAGTCCCCTCAAAGACCTTGCAAATAACCATAGAAACCCTCTGAAATTCGTGCCCAAAGTAAGCTCTGGCTGCAACTTAAGTTCTGGGCCAGTGCTGACTCGACCGAGTGGAAATATGACTCAGCCGAGTAGCAGTTTCAGCATTGCAGCGTCAACTAGCAGAAATTCTCCAGATTTCATCCGACCTCCGATTGGCGCGTTCTTAGCGGCATTAGAACCGTCATGAAGTCTACTATCCATAAAAAATATGATAAAAATACTTTGCCCTCTGGAATGATAACAGATTTCAAAAGAGTGAGATACTATCTGAAAATCTGGGCGCTCGTGTCATCCGGCCGAGTGGAAATATGACTCGGCTGAGTAAGAAGTGTGACTCGACCGATTGGAAATATGACTCGACCGAGTGAGAAGTGTGACTCAGTCGAGTACGTCAGTCTGTAGATCATCCAGAAAACCAGAGAAGTCGGCATGGCTCTCTTCGAATTCTTGGCCTTCACTCGGTCGAGTGGAGTTCTCTACTCGGCCGAGTGGAATTAACCACTCGGCCAAGTGCATTGTGGCACTCAGATCAGGCAGATGTCTTTGGTAAGTCTTGCTCGACCGAGTAGGCTGCTTCACTCGACCGAGTGAACTGCCTTGCTCGGCCGAGTGGCCTGTTTCAGAACTCATTTCTCCTCCTCCTACTTCCTCGTCGATTCCTTCAACGTTCTTCTTCTTCTTCCACTCATCCTTCAGTGCCGTTAGTTCCTTTAGCCCATTTTTTCTCCCGATTGCTCCATATTTCCTGAAATCAGATGAAAACGAGAAATAGTGAAAAGTAACGAAATATCGTCGAATAATCATGAAAATCGCAATATGAGCAATCGAAATGGCATGCAAACATGCAGAAAAAAGGTGTAAAATATGGACCGATCAAAATCTCCCAAGCTTACCTCTTACTCGTTCTCGAGGAAGATAAGTAGAGAGACGAACTCATGAAATGAGCACAAAGGAAATGAAATGAAAGAAAAGGAATATTTCCATATGCAATATTTCCATATCCTAATATTGAAATCCATTTGCATCAAATACAAATGAACTGAGGGCATACATCCCTCAACACAATGTTCTCTAGGTATTCACATGCTTCTTCAGGTTCCATGTCAAAAAATCTGCCATTACACATCATCTCCACGACCAGTTTTTGATGAGCTTGTAATCCATCGTAGAAAAATCCGATAATCTGCACCTATCGAACCATGGAGTGGACACGCCAACAATAGTTCATTGAATCTCTCCCAAGCTTGGTAAAATGTCGCATTGCTTTTCTGGGTGAAATTCATTATTTGTCTCTTGAGGACCTATGTCTTATGAAGAGGAAAAAATTTCTTTAGGAATTCATCTTTAAAACTAAACCAAGTAGAAATAGAAACCAAGTAGAAATAGAACGTGGGACTAAAGTATTCACCAAATTTTTGCTTTATCTTTTAATGAGAATGGAAATAGTTTCAAATAAACCATGTCCTCGCTAGTTTTGCTGTCAAAGCATGTCAAGCAAACATCTTCAAATTCTTTTATTTGAGTGTAGGGATTCTTCCTCCATAATCCATGAAATGTGGGTAAGAGTTGGATTACCCCAGATTTTAAATTAAAATAATTTGTGTCATTAGGCAAAACTAACAAGAAGCTGAATTAGATCTAGTGGGTCTTAAATGATCCTTAAGTGTTCTCATTCCGTGTAGTGAACCGATGTCGGTGTTATTGCCATTGTCACCATTCAAAATAAGATTCTCATCCATTTCAATATTTCTCACTAATTTATGTGGTGTTCTATGCCACATGCACAATGCAAAGCACACAAGTGTTTCTTTCCAAAAGTATCCTAATTTATATGGGTTTTGAAATATTATAATGCACAATGAAATAAGATGTATGAACAAAGATATATACATGAAAATGGAAAAATCCCACCAAATTTTCTCTTATGAATTGAAGTTACGGTAAGGCAAACTGTCTCCCCGGCAATGGTACCAAAAACTTGCTTGCCTCAAAATATTGCATTCCGAAGCATAGAAAATTTAACAAATAGTAATATCTGGTGCGTCCAAAGTCATATTCCACAAGGAGACTGTGACACAAATCACAATACAAAGTTAATAAGAGCAAATGATCAATAAGAGGATTTCCACTTTCGAAGGGAGTTCGAATTATTTGAGAGAGAGATTACGCTAATGAGATTAATTTAAAATTAATTGCACTGAGAAATAGTGATGAGAAATCTAGAGTAGAGGTGTGTGGGTGATGTGTGTTCATAAGGGTGTGTTTCTAGCTTGATTTGGTTTCAAAGATGTAACTCAATGGTATGCCATGTGAGCTAGCACTATCAGATAATTTCCTTGTGGGGATTCCCTTGTGTGGGTTAAGCACAATTTCTAATGGGATTATACTTAGATGATGAATTTCACAAAGATAAAAATGATCAATCCTTGTGGGATGATTATACTCCCTAAGCTCAATCTTGTGGATCAAAATAAGAGAGAAGTTGAGTAGAGATTCATATCAAATCTACAAACATATCATATGCATCAAGAAATCACAAATCAATGATAGGTATAGCCCTGATTTCACTACATCACACAACACAATGTTCTAGCAAAGCATAATGGAGAAAACTATCAAATTCATTAAGGAAAACATTGGCCAATCCAAATACAATGGCGATAATATCAAATAAAGGGGGAAAGTTTAGGATTTTGTCACCAAACACCCAGATTACAAGCATATAGCTCCGACTCCATCTTCTTCTTTTTCCTCATACAAGAGAGAACCCAAAACAAAATTAACAATAATGAATATGATAACCCTAGCTCTAATGAGGATGGGCTTATACAATCCTAACCCTCATTTGATTCTCCTCCTTTAGATCTAAGATCAATGGCTCAAAATATAAAAATCTTCAATCGGGTTTTGGGTCAAAGACTCTGTAAATAAGGTAAAGATCGCTTCAAAAACTGACAGAATAACCGCATCAGAAACTGGTGTTGACCGACCAGGCATCTGGCTGCTTGGACTTCTTTGCTTGAAAATGATCTCGACCAGACGTCTAATGTTGTTTGGTCAGGCGTTGGGGCTCTTGGCTAAATGATCCTTGACGCATCTAAGACCAGGCGTCTGTTGTTGAATCGCTAGATGTCTGGGGGAGCAGGCAGGTGTCTGATGCTCCTTCTTCAGACGTTTATGGCACTGTTTGTAATTATATTCCAACTCTCTGTTTTCTGGTGCCATCTTTTGGCCGAAAATCGATCGTCTGGAGCTTTCTTCCCAGACATCTAAACACTGTGTCAGTACCTGGGAAGTGTGCTCCAGACATCTGGCGCATCATAACATTTTCACCATCTTAAATCGGAAGCGCCAGACGTCTGGAGGTGTATCTCCATATGTCTGATCCTATTTTGGCATCATGACTTAGTGATTTTAACCTGAAATTTGAGCATGATAAAAAACTTATTAAATTCCCATAATTTTCCTATAGTGTGATGAGCTATTGGAAATATTGGATATTTAGAATATGCATCATTTGAAGCTCAATTAACATGAAAACATATGGGAAAGCATATAAAACCAAGCTGTAAAATAAACAATATTATTTGTTAATCGGCAAGAAATAAAGAAAATCAGATTGCCAACATATAGGCTATCCCAATGAAAATTCTAAAGGGACAAATACAAGAAAATTTAGCTCTAAATCTTTGGCTGCCTTTTGCTCCTAGCAACTCCTTGCCATTTGATCAACTTGCACCACCTGGATTGCCTTGTTCATGTGACTTCTTTTACAAAAAATATGTAATTACAATGATAATGCTCGTAGGCCTTGAAACATAACTACAACATCAAATGCTCGCAAGCCTAATTGAAAAAGAAAAACATAGAATTACAAAAGAATGCCAGATATTGGCAATCCCCGTTAGGACCTAGCGGGGATACACAATACACTAGAGGGTGGGTGAATAGTGTAAAGGCAAGCAAAGTGCTTAATTAAAAGTTACTAAAATTAAAGCACAATAAGCAACGGAAATCAAAGAGTATGCTCAACAACAACAATCGCAAGCACAAGGATTTTACCCTGGTTCCCCAAACTTGGATACATCCAGCTACACAATATTCACTATAATCCTACACAAGATAATGAATAAAATCTCACATAGGGATACCTCACACAGAGGATTTTATCCTACACAAGAACCCAACCAACCCTACACAAGGGTCAAATTCCCACACAGAGAATTACTAACTCACATACAGAGAATTAGGGTTAGTCCTACACTAGGACACCAAACTCCCACAAAGAGAGTAACTAGCTCTCACAAAGAAAGCTAGGGTTTCAAGAAACAAGTGAAACAAAACAACACTTACATATACCTTGATATGATCTTACCAATGTCAAAAAGAAGGCATGCAAATGAAACGCAAGTTCTTGAGATGAGCCTTTGATTGCACTTGATGATCTTTCACTCTTGTAGGAATGAATGCTAACACTTCTCACTTGAGTGTATGAAATGAAGAGAAGAAATATGTTCTCCAAGAAAAGGAATGAGATTGAAATCCCTTGGAGAAATTCCCTAGAGCTTAGCTGCTATAGCATAAGATTGAAGCTCTATGAATGGAATGAGGGAGGAGTGGCTTAGAGAAGATATGAAATAATCTTCAATGTTTTCCTAATGTTTCCAAGAGTTCTAAATGAACTAAGCCATCTCCTATATAAAGGAAGCAAGACAACCCCATAAAACCAACCAAAAACCCAAAGGAAAGACATCTGCAATGGCTAGATTTTGGCAGTTTAAGGCAAAGACAGGTAACTGATGGAGGATGCACAGTCGACTGATCAATGGCTATAAAAATCCATACGGCTATAATCTGAGCCAGGACAGGCAACTGTAGAAGACTACATGGGCACCTGTACAAGGGGAAGGCGCCTGAATATCCTTCAGCAGGAGACAATCATATGGGATGGAAAGGAGATGAGAAAAATGCAACTTTTGCACTAATACATTTAGACGATAGATGTCCAATTCTCAAGCGTCTGTAATTTGACAGGTAACTGAAAACCTCTCATCAGTCGACTGACTTACAAAGTGGGTTGAAACTTAGAAAATGCAACTAAAGCACTATGACACACAGACAAGTGGATAACAAATCCCAGGGGCCTGATGGAAGACATGTGTTGAGTATTGGAATTCTCCCTACTTGGTGTTAATGATGAGCAAACATAAATACTCGTGAATAATCCCCTATTTTACAGTTAATCCATTGCCTAAGCTTATTATGAAGATCAACTAGCAATGGATGACTTACAAACGTCAATGAAGGCAAATGATATGAATTGGATGATCGTAGATTGATGATTGAAGCTCCGTAAAGACTTCAAGCTCATACGATGGAAAGAAGAGATTATTCGTCAATGTAATTTTTCTTTTATCTCTTCTCGTATGTAGCTTAGAAGTAGAACTTTGATGGAGCACTCACACACATCTACATTATGTCATAGGACTTCTTTAGACCTTTCTCCTTTGATCCCAATTCAATTCTCTTTTGTTTGTGCTAGGATTGTTTATAACAGCCGACTGCTTAACAGTTTACAATCGCCTGTCTAAAAAACAGTCGACTGTGCTTTGTTCTACAATCACCTGTTATGCACAGACTATTACAATGTAGTTTTGGGCCTTCTCTGATTATTTCGCACAAGCTACTGTTGAACGATTCACAGGCACCTATCCTAGTGACAGTCGACTGTGTATTGTACATCCGTCGCCTGTCTCTCCTTGCCCAAACTCTGTTTGATCTGATTTCTACGGCCAGTCGACTTATGCTGTATATACAGTTGACTGTCTATTAGATCAGTCGACTGCCTATGCTGCAACAGTCGCCTGTCTGTAAGTCTATTCTTTGACTCAGCTCTCTGGAAATTTCTCCTGACTTTGACAGTCGGCTGTTTAAGGATATACAGTCACCTGTTCTGATTAACAGTCGACTGTGTTACTTGCATCAGTCGTCTGTCCTGTATCTTGTGAGAATTCCAGTATTTTATCTAACTTACTCTTATCTCGGCCAGTCGCCTGTCGAAGAATGTACAGTCGCCTGTTGGCTTTACAGACGACTGTCTTTGCTTCATCAGTCGCATGTCCATATGGTAAGTTACCGTTATGAATTCTCACCTACCCTTGCTGACTGTGCAACAGTCGACTGTGGATTGTTTAACAGTCGACTGTCGCGAGTTCAGATTATATCCGTTGAGATTTTTCTCACAGATTTGGATTGGGTTTTTGCCTAAACTGTTTTTTGGATTTGAGAAAGCTATAAATAGAGCTTCTACTGTTTCATTGGAAGGTTACTCATTCATTACAAAATCCTTCAAGCTTTCATTTCCAAAGATCAAAGCTCTCAAATCCAAAGCCCTAAGTATTTCCAAATCTTGGTCTCTTGCTCTCCAACTTAGAACCAAAGATTGATCTTCTAGGCATTTGGTGCAGTCAAGAGAATGGGCTTTCTCCTCTCTTCCAAGAGAGTTCTTCAACACACATCACACTTCTCCTTCAAGTTCTACTTCAAGGCATAGGTCATTGTAAGTGTTGCTTTCATATTTCATAACTTTCGTTATTTGAATTGTGCTCTCGGTTGTGAGAGTGGTTTTGCTTGCTCCCTGGTTGTGGGAGTCAAGGACATCGATTGTATTCGATTGCACTTGTAGGGTTGCTACAAGTGGGCTATAAGAAAACCTCAAGTTAGGGCTCTAACTTGAGTATCCGGTGGTATCCGGGTGGTAGGGACGTAGGATTACCGGGAACAAGTCGGGAGTTGACTTGGTTAATCCGAACCCTTGAAACATATCTGCGTTTGCGTGTGTTTCTCTTTGGGTCGTTTTTCTATTCCGCATTATTTGTTGGATTGCATTTTATTTGGCATAAATTCCTTTTAAATTTGCATAAACACTATTCAACCCCCCTTCTAGTGTTTTTCCCCATAGACAGGGTCCTTACAATTGGTATCAGAGCGCAAGGTTTCATCTATGGCATCCAACAACAACAACGTTTCTCCTCCGCCTTCGTACAATAATCACGACCGTGATGGAGCGTACACTCTTTTCGAAGGTCAATCTACGGTACGTACTCCACGTTTCAATGGTACTAACTTTGGCTATTGGAAGTGTAGGATGGAGACATTCCTTAGGAGTGCTTCTCTTTGGAGAAATCTCCACAAGGAGTACGTCGAGCCCGTCAAAGATGACTTCGAGAAATGGACGACTTCCGAGAAGTCCGCCGAAGTCAACAACGCTAAAGCAATGAACGCTCTTCATTGTGCGTTGGACCCGAATGAGTTCAACAAGATATGCACATGTAAGAGTGCATATCAAATTTGGAACCATCTCATCGTTACCCACGAGGGAACAAATAAGGTAAAGCTTTCAAAGTTATATGTTGCCGTGCAAAACTTCGACTTGTTTCACATGCAGGAAAATGAGAGCATTACGTCGATGTACGGACGTTTTACCGACATCACAAATGAATTGGAAGCCCTTGGCCAAATCTACACTGAACCTGAAAAGGTAAGGAAGATCATCATGGGGATGACCTCCAAATGGGAAAGAAGAGCAATCGCCATTGAGGAGGTCAATGACTTGAAGAATTACACCGTGGTGAATCTCATCGGGACTCTTATGTCTTACGAAGTAAGACGGGATAACCGATTGAAGATTCGAGCCATGATGAATCCCTCGGAGGCCAAGAAGAAAGCTTTGGCATTCAACACCAATTCTTCATCCTCCGAAAGTGATGAATCCGAGAACGAGATGGATTTGGGTGATATGGCCCAAATGGTGAAGAAGCTCAAACGCTTCTTTCGCAAAGGTAAATTTTCCTCAAACAAATGTTTTGAGTCTACTAATGCTACTTCCTCTCTTTGTTATAAGTGTAATAAGCCAGGGCACATCAAGAGGGATTGTACAATGCTAAACAACAAAGAAAACTGGAAGGCACCAAAGTACCACAAGTCCGACAAGAACAAGAGAGACAAGAAGAAAGGACTCGTAGGTACCTTTGATGACTCAAGTGATGACTCATCAAGCGATTCCGATGATAAGAAGGGTGAGAGCGCCCACATGTGTTTCATGGCACATGAAGACCCACTCTCGGATGAGAGTGACTCCGACACGGATGACACCGAGGTAACAATGGATGAACTTCGTATAGCTAATGAAGAACTATTTGCTAAATACCAATCTTTAATGCTTAGATACACTAGCTTAAAAAAAATCAAATGTTAGCAAGTCATCCATTCCATGCATTATCAACAATGACACCATTTTTGATACTTTAACTCTTAAGAAAGCAAACTTAGCTTCTCAAAATGTCACATTGAGAGATGAGGTGAATTCCCTCAAATCTCAACTAGATCAAACACATCTCAAGGATAATAGTGATCTAGTTACACGTCACACACAATTGGGTGTAGAGAATGATTCTCTTAAAACCCAAGTGCACGAGCTCAAAGCACGGGTGTCCACTTTGGATACCAATATTTCTTCTTTAAAGGAGAAATATGAGCTCATGTCCTCCCGTATTGTGAGATTCAATAAGGGAAAAGGACAATTGGATGATTTGCTTGCAAACCAATTTTTGGCCACACATCGTGTTGGCCTTAGTTTTGTAAAAGCAAATGCTTCTAATGCTCGCACCTCCTATAGTGGTGTCACTATAGATTTTGTGAGGCCTTCCTCCGGTGCATCCACAAGTGGTGTCAAAGACACTATAGGTAGTAATCCTACCAAGAATGTCACCACATCACCTTCTCTTCCTTTTGACAAGAAACCCACTAAGGGTGGAAACCAAAAGTAAGGCCATGCTTTTATGTACACTAACACTCATCCACGTAGGAAACATCCTACTTCACAAGTGGATAATCATGACATATTTTATGCTCCGCACCCACGGACACGTACACAACCACACATGAGAAATACTCATATATGTGCTCCTACACACCCGTATGCTCATATGCATCATTCCTTCATGTATGCTCATCCTCCACATGTCATGCATGACCCTTATGCTTCATATAATATGCATGTTCCCAAGCATACATATCATTCTAGAATGTACAATGCATATCCTCCACCACATCTCTATGCTAGAAATCATGTTCCTAAGAAGCATGCACCACATAGAAATCCAACACATATGCATGCAACTAGGAATATGACTCCCAAGATGTACACCATTTGGGATCCTAAGAACACTAGTCTAAATGTTAGGAATGCTTATGTTGATTCCTACTTTCATGATGTAATTAGAAATAGTAACTATGTTGGGAAGCGGAAGTCCACTTGGACTTGGCTTCCAAAGGGCTAATCCCCTTGGACCCAACAAACATTAGGTACCATAAGCTTATGGTATATTATATAGGTACCCAAGAGAAAGAAGAAGAGCAATAAATGCCTTATTAGCTCTAAAGGAAAAGGATGGATTCTTGATAGCGGTTGCTCCAAACACATGACGGGAGATCCCTCATTGCTCTCCGAAGTGATTAGCATCAAAGATGGTGCAACTGTCACTTTTGGATGTAATCAAAAGGGAACCATCATTGGAGTAGGTATCGTTGGTAATCCTTCCAAACCTCTAATTACTAATGTTTATCTTGTTAGTGGTTTATGTCACAATCTCATTTTCATTAGTCAATTTTGTGACAAAGGTTACAAGGTTAACTTTGGAGAAGGATTGTGTACTATTGTTGATTGTGATTCAAATGTTTTATTTTCCGGTATTAGGCGTAAAAATATTTATTATTTGAGCTTGCCTAAAACCGTAGAACATTGCTTAATTGCTAACACAAGTGAACAACTATTATGGCATCGCCGTTTTGGTCATGTTCACTTCTAGCACTTATATAAGTTAGCTAAGCATGATCTAGTCAAAGGTTTTCTTAAGATTGTTTTTAATAAGAAAAACTTTTGTGATTCATGTTAAAGAGGTAAACTAAGTACATCTTCATTTAAGCTTAAAGAAGGGATTACTTCTAAGAGGCCCCTAGAACTTCTACATCTAGATTTATTTGGGCCAACTAGAACCGCTTCTTTAGGTAATGCTCATTATGGACTAGTTGTCGTTGACGACTTTTCTAGATTTACTTGGGTTTCATTCTTAACTAATAAGAATGAAGCTCATGAAGAGTTTACCAAATTTGCAAAGAAGATTTAGAATCTTTTAGGATCCACCATTATCACTATTTGTAGTGATCATGGAGGAGAATTTGAGAATGAGTCTTTTACTAAGTTTTGTGATGACTCCGGGATAACTCATAACTTTTCCTTTCCTCGTGCTCCACCACATAATGGTGTTGTAGAAAGAAAGAATAGGACTCTTATTGAGTGTGCTCGCACTATGCTCCATGATAGTCATTTAGGACTACAATTTTGGGCAGAAGCGGTGCACACGGCATGTTATGTGCTCAATAGGATTCTAGTGAGACCCCGAACAAACAAAACTTGTTTTGAGTTGTTTTATGATAAAAAGCCTCAAGTGAAATATTTTCGTGTTTTTGGTTCGAAATGTTTTATAAAGAACACCTTTGGTAATTTAGACAAATTCAAGCCAAGATCCGATGAAGGAATTTTTGTTGGATATTCCACACGTAGCAAAGCCTACCGGATATACAACAAAACTTCTTCAACGATTGAGGAATCACTTCACGTATCGTTTTATGAAGATTTTGATTTTCCTCATGTTGATGATGATAATGTAGAGATTCTTTGTGACTCTCTTAATAATGTTAAGATTAATGATAATACTGTTGAGACTAACACTTCTAACGAAGTTGTTGAAGTTGTTCCTAGTGATCCAGGTATACCCAAAGCGTACCCGACCGTTCGCAACCATCCCCATAACCAAATTATTGGAGATATTGGTGTGGGTGTTCGAACGAGATCAAGAATTGAAGAATTCTCTCATTGCGCATTTGTCTCTACCATTGAGCCAAAGAACATCCAAGAAGCTTGTGAGGATAGCTCTTGGATAGTGGCAATGGAAGAAGAACTAATGCAATTTGAGAGAAACGAAGTTTGGGAACTTGTATCTCTTCCAAGTGGTCACCAAGTTATTGGGACCAAATGGATCTTCAAGAACAAGACGGATGAAAACGAGGTAATCACACAGAACAAAGCAAGGTTAGTAGCTCAAGGCTACGGGCAAGAGGAAGGTATTGATTTCGAAGAATCTTTTGCCCCCGTAGCTAGATTAGAAGCTATTAGGTTGCTTTTATCTTTTGCATCCCATAAGAATTTTAAATTATTTCAAATGGATGTTAAAAGTGTATTTTTAAATGGGTTTGTCAATGAAGAAGTCAATGTTTCTCAACCCCCCGGTTTTATTCATGAAAAATTTCCAAACCATGTTTTCAAACTTAAGAAAGCGTTGTATGGATTGAGACAAGCTTCTAGAGCTTGGTATGATCGTCTTAAGACCTTTCTTTTGAATTTAGGTTTTAAAATGGGAGAAGTTGATTCTACGCTCTTCATTAAAGATTATGAGAATGACATTCTTTTGATTCAAGTTTATGTAGACGATATTATTTTCGGTTCTACTAACTTTAATCTTTGTCAAGAATTTTCCAAGTCTATAAAGGATGAGTTTGAGATGAGCCACATGGGAGAGCTCACCTACTTCCTTGGATTGCAAATTCGACAAATGGAGAATGGCACGTTCATACATCAGACAAAGTACACATGGGAGCTTATTAAGCGATTCGGGATGGAATCGTCTTCGTGTAAAAGGACTCCCATGAGTACTACTACTCATCTACACAAGGATGAAAGCGGAAAAGATGTAGACGTTCGTCTATATCGAGGTATGATCAGTAGCTTACTTTACTTAACCGCTAGTAGGCCCGATATCATGTTTTCCATATGTCTTTCTGCTAGATATCAAGCAAGACCTAAGGAGTCACACTTAATTGCGGTTAAACGAATATTTCGTTATCTCAATCAATCCCTAGATTATGGGTTACTATACCCTAAGTCTAGCACATATGAGTTAATCTTATATAGTGATGCCGACTTTGCCGGATGCAAGTCCGACAGGAAAAGTACTAGTGCCACATGCCATTTCTTAGGAAATTCCTTAGTTTCTTGGTTTTCTAAGAAACAGAATTCGGTGTCATTGTCCACGACTGAAGCAGAATATATTGACGCGGGTCTTGCATGTGCACAAGTTCTTTGGATGAGACACACTCTTAGTGACTATGGTGTCAATTGTGATACTTGCCCTATCATGGTTGATAATCAAACTGCTATTTATCTTTCCAAGAATCCGGTACACCACTCCCATACCAAACATAAAGACGTGAGACACCATTTAATAAATGATCATGTAGCTAAGAAGGACATCATCATTGAGTACATTGAAACCCAAAAACAAATTGCTGATATCTTCACTAAACCTCTTAAAGAAGATTCATTTATGAGGTTGTGTGGAGAATTGGGAATTATGGGTGAATCTGAAATCTAGAAGCTCAATCTTTCATGTTATAACTCCTTATTGAGCTCATATCTTTTTGATTGTCTTTCTTCATGTGCTTTATTGTTTTATGAGATTAAGAAAGACATTTGTGACTTATTTGATTTCATGAGTTTTGAGTTTGATTGGAGTAATTTGTGTTTCAATGGATTTATTGTTTTCATAATGATTTTACGATGTATTTGTGATTAGAGTATAGGTCCTAGGGTGAGTGTTCTTATTCTCTGGAATTCTATCTCACTGTGCACTTTTGGACCAGGACAAACGACTGTCCTTCTTTCGACAGTCGACTGCCCTACTCTATCTCCTCTGTATGAAAATTGGTATCTTTCGCACAGCCGACTGATGACTGTTTTACAGTCGACTGTTAATTCAACAGGTGACTGTATTTTAGTCATCAGGCGACTGTACTCTCTGTCGAATTTTTACAGTGTTCTCTATTATTTTTGAGAACTGTATTAATTCTCGGCCAGCCGACTGTTGAGTATATGTCAGTCGACTGTCCTATGGACAGGCGACTGCATGTTACTTGCCAGTCGACTGCCCATCTCTCTGAGCTTTATTTTTATCACTTCATCCAGTCGACTGACATTTGTGCATCAGTCAACTGTCTTATGCTGTGTCGGTTCAAGTGATTTGATCCGAGCCGTCGATTCCTTGATCCAACGGCTCAGATTCATTCTCCCAATTTTATATTCTTGTCTTCGTGACCATTTCCCCTCGTCGATTCTCTCTCCTCTGTTTCGACCGTTTGTCTTCCCGCTCGATTGATGTCCCAAACCCGACGATCTCGCTCCCTTCGTGCGTCAATTTCGAGCTGTCGTTGCCTTCGTTCTGTCACTCGACTAGGTTTGGTCTCTTCTGCCTATCTCGTGATACTTCTAGTTTGGGTTCGTTCGTTTTTGCCCTAGATCCGTGCTCGGCCATGGCTCTTTTCGATCATTTCTTCCCTAATGTCTCTCTCGATTTCCTTAATGAGCATGTTCCTTCACCGAAGCCTGATCCGTCTCCCTCTTCGCCTCAATCTTCGGGAGAGCCTCTTCCTGTCTCTGTCGGTGACCCTATCCCATCTGTGCATGCTGTTGTACACTCGTCTCAGCCTGTTGAGCATCCTTCTCGGTCCATGGAGTTTCTTCTTCGTCAGTTGGACGCTCGTGTCTCTGCTCTTGAAATTGTTTCTGTTTCCATTGATGAGAAGCTCTCGCTTTTTCTTAAGCTTCAGCTAATCTCTTTTAAGCATCTTGCTTGTTATGTACCTCCCGAGCTTCTTGGCTTGTTTGCTACCTCTGAGAACACTTCCCCTGCTTGTGTTTCTCCTCCTCCTGGCTTCATGCCAAAACCCCATGTGTTTCAGACCTCTGATGCCCAGACTCCACCTCATGTTCATACTGAATCATCTGTTGTTCGTGCTTCGTCTTCTAAGAGGAAGACTCCAGCTTTTCCTACTTGTCGCTCTGCTCGGCTTTTGTTCCGATCTTCCGGTCGTCCGTCGGACCCCTCAGTCATTCATATTGACTGAGGCTACTGCTGATGCTGATCTGTTCACTCACCAGAAGACCTTGTTCTATTTTGTGTGGTCTGCTTTTGTTTAGGTTGAGTGATTCATATGATATATTTTTTGGTGGTGTATGATGGATGATGTGGTCTGCGACTCTTTTATATATATTTGGTGATACATTTTGATGTCGTCATGATGATGTATTTTTTTGATCATGATGTATCTTGTTTGGATGGCCATGTAGATGACCATCCGTTGATGTACTCAGTTTCTACATATATATATATATATATATATATATATATATATATATATATATATATATATATATATATATATATATATATTGGAGAATATGCTTTGCATCTTTATTGATATAACGGAAAAGTACAAGACACTCCCGGCTGGAAGAAGGATGTTAGTAGAGCAGGATAAGGGCACAGGCACCATCACCCCACCAATACTAAGCACCTCCCGCTAACCATAGGTCAAAATAGAAAACAAAATACATGTACAATCAGCCTAGTCTATCAGCCCCCAATTTGAAGGGGGGCTCCATCAGCATCCTGATCCCAATCCACATGTCGTAAAGCAATTCTGACGTCATCAGCAATGTTCTCAAATAACTGAGTATGAATCTGACTAGCGCCCTCAAAGATTCTCATGTTCCTCTCTTTCCATATGTGCCAAGTCAAAGCAGCAAGTACCGTCCTGACCAGCCTCCCCATATTGCTCTTCTTATGAAATTGGGCCAGAATCAGATCGCCTATTCCAATAAGTGTGTGTGTGAGTGTGTGTGTGTGTATATATATATATCTATATTATAAAACAGGGATGTTATCATGGGTTATTGGATAAGAGTTTTTGGATAAGAGTTGAGAAATTGGGTATAAATGAGGGATAAGATAAGAGAAATTGGATAAGATAAGAGAAATTGGATATGTGAAGAGAAATTGAGTTTGAAATTGTAAGTTTGAATCAAAATTTTTGGGGGGAAATTAAATTTGGGGGAAGAAAAGTGGGCTCTCTCTCCCCCCACAGAAAAAAACCTCAGCCCGCGTCGCAATCTCCCATCGTCTCTCTCCCCCTCTCTCACTTCGTTCCCGTCTTTGGCTGCCCCAAACTTTGGTGGAGAGAAATCTCTCTCCCTCTCTCCCCCTTCTCTGCCTCCCTGCCCCCAAAATCCCCGCAAGAAAATGAGAAGAGGAGGAAGACGAAGGTAAGAAGAAGAGGACGATTGTCTAGGGTTTTAAGATCTCATCATCTACCAGCTAGAAGAAGAAGAGGAAGGCACTGAAGATTTGCTGGGTGAGTATTTGCTCCTCGGTGAGTATACTTTAACTGGATGGTTAAGTATTTGCTCCTTTGATGTTCTTGATTCTTGATGGTTAAGTCTTTGCTCCTTTACTGTTCTTGATTCTTGATGGTTAAGTATACAAAAGACAGATTTAGATTTATTCCTTTGCAGACCAACATCACCAACCTATTTGCCGACAGGGTTAAATTCTCAGTTTGTTCTTTGTTGTTACTGTATAATCACTTACATTTTAATGTTTGATCTTGCTCGCTTATAATAATTGCAGAGTAGAAAATTATGTCGATTGATCTGCGGTTCTCATATATCTCGGATGGTTCTATAGACAAATGATATTGGATGGGTTTTATAATTTTTACAAGTAAAAAAGGAAAACAATGTCATTGTTAACATATAGTTTCCATATACGTATTTTATTATTAGTTGATGGTCATGGGGAGGTATTGTGCAAGTAGATGAGCTATTATACTAATCAGTATAATGCCTAACGAATCAGAACATCTAATATTGTTGTAATTTATCCACAAATGCATGTGTCATCTGTTCAATTCCATACACATCATGATTACCAAAATAGTTTGGTGCTTCTGGCCATTCTTGCTTCGAGAGTAATTTCAATTTCTCTCGATGTCTTGGTTATCTCCACAACATCTGCTATTGGTCACTTGAGGAAGTTTCTGGTTATGCTTTGCATTAAACTGTCTATATGCTATGAGGGCACGAAAATTTAGCGTTAAATTGACACTGAAGATATATATATTTCGATTTGTAGCCAGTGATCCATGGGAATTTGGAGCTGAGAGGATTTGCTTCTACTTTAAATCAGATGGTGAGTTCCTTGGGATTTTCGGAGCTGAGAGGATTCAAGTCTACTTTGAATCGGATGGTGAGATCCCTTGGATTTTCGTTTTAATTTAATTTTTTGAGTTTAGTGTTAACTTGACACTGTAGATTTACTTACATGGATTTGTAATCAAATGATCTGAACTTCTAAGTCCAAGTTCATCTTTGGTAATGTCATGGAACACTTTTATGTTTTACTTCTATCGATCTAATTAAATGCAAGCAATTTTATCTTTCCATCCCCAACTCCTGATTTGATTGCTGCATTATTCTTTTGTATTTGCCTGCATAAAATTGTAGTTGAAGATTTCACATGTTGTTCTTACAAGAAGATTAGTAATTAGCTTAATTTAAGTCTAAAAATGTGAAGCTATAGCCATATGATAAGCTATAGCCATGTGTTTTTTTGATGCCCGTTTGTTTTTCTTGGTTGATTGTTCAGTAAAATCTGTTGATTTTGAATGTCAGACACATTATCATTTAGTTTCTTTTTGTTAAAATTTTTCCTTTTGGTGGTTAAATTTTATAGGTTCTTCATCTTTTTCGTATTAGATATAATCCATTTTGATGTTTTTTAAACATAATTACATGGTTTGTTATAATTTTGTCAAAGGTCCATGCTCAAAGATCCAAAGAGACATCTCTCTCTCTCTCTCTCTCTCTCTCTCTCTCTCTCTCTCTCACACAACCTCAGAGCATCTCTCTAAGAAACTCAAAGGTTCAGATTTTTTCATTCTTTCTTTCCCTTCTCCCTTCTTTTCAACGAATTGAACATTCACATCTTTGTTTTTCATCAAAATGGCTGAGATAAATTTCACCGAATTGAGCATTCACACTTGCTACTTATTTCCAATACACATCCATAGGAGTCCAATCTTTTTCACACAGGTTGATAGAGAGATATATACAATTTTTTGGGTTCTCAATCTTTTTCGACCAAAATTTTAATCTGGGTATTAAATATTTGTGTTATTTTGTTGTGTGTTTTAGGTTTTAGGCCAATATAGGGTATTAACGATATTTATCTGCTGATTATCATATGCATGGAACTAACAATTTTTTTTTGTTAACACAGGATCCTGCAATCAAGCCTAACAACAGTTGGTACTTCTTCTGCATGTTATTGCCATTTTCTTCACATGCCTGCTAATTTCTGAATTTCATATGTAACGAGAATCATATACATACTAGATTTGTCTTGACCGGTTTACACCCTAGAAGAAAAAATGGAAATATCTCCAAACATGAAACAACCAGAATAAACTATACATGGTTCATCTTTGTGGACTGTGAATATGAAACAACCCTTAATAAAATTTTCTCAATTGAACAAATTTTATCAAGGAGGGGTCAATTTGAATGTAGCTGGTATTGCATCTGAAACTTGGAATTGTAGTGGGATCTGGATATGTGGTTTTTTTACTTCAATATCTAAGCTTGTATGTGACTGGTATTGCTTATTTTATCACTACTTCAGTTAGTATGAGGTACTTAAAATGTTTTCTGCGATCATTAATCATATATTGTTTACATGTTGATGTGATGATGTCAATACTACTTTTATCTTGAACGAGAACAAGCCCATAAAATAAGAATCATAATCTTAATCATAACAATTGCCTTGCTTGATTGGTGTTCAGGGCAATTCAGATATCTGACTGCTAGCATAGAGAAGGGCATGATGTTGTGTGTTCGTATGGAGTTACTTTGTTTATGACGTTGTTCGGAGCAGCTCAGACAGGTTTGTCTTAGATACCAGACTTCCACAACATGGAGTAGATATCGATTCTAGCTGCGATCAGGTCCTTCTGTTACTCTTCCATTGGATTTGCTCTTGGCATTGCCAATGTGATTGGTAAGTAATACTTTGCCTAGAAGTGTAATGAATGTTTTTTATAACTAAAAAATAGAATTATTAGATCTTTGTGACTATCCATAGGAAGCAACACTTATATTAATTTTGATATGTCACTATCCTGTCATCTGCAATATTTAATTTGACAAATCAATATTCAATACGACATATCAATTTTGATTTTATTTTGATATGTCTATATCCTGTCATCTGCAAGACTTATGTATAAGATCCTGTCATCTGCAAGACTTATGCATAAGAAATTGATATGTCACTATAAATTGATATGACAGGATAGTGACAGAAGGATATAGTTTATCTATAATTTAAGCATGTACACCAATCCTAAAAATTGATTTGTTATATCTCTTGGTAATATTCATCACATTCCCAGGATACCATCAGGATGTACATATCGTCGTGCATATTCAATGCAAGTTAGGATACTACGGTGAACTTATTATCTTTGTTTATCCCATCGTAAAAGAAGAGCAAAGATCACTATCAGATTCTGGGCGTGGAGAAGAGTTGCTCGGGTTAGGAGATTCGGAAACCTTATAGGAAGTTGTCTCTCATCCTGATAAAAACAAAGCCCTTGGTGTCGGTGAGGCGTTTAATTTTGTTAGCAAGGCCTTAAATGTTTAAGTGTCAACCATACAAGACGGCAATACGACCAAACATGATATGTTGATGTGTATGAGTTCGAGCAGCAATACACTAATGTGAGGAGGAGGAGGAGGAGGAGGTCTGCTAGAAATGACTTTTTTGATGAGGATTTTGACCCGGACGAGATATTCAGGAACTTCTTCTATGGAACTCTAGGTGACGTTTTCAATGCCCAGCGGGTTCATAGGGCAAAAGGAGGGGCTGGTTAGGGGGCCTGGTCGACCACAGGAAAATAATGTTCAAGCCGGAGTGGGGTTTAATTGGATGGTTTTGGTTCAGATATTGCCCATATTTCTTTTCTTCAAGTTAGCAGCATTACCATTATTAGAATCACATTATTATCTGCAGCGGACTCACAAGTACTACACACCCAAGGTCACCGAGAAACATGGAGTCGAGTATTATGTTAAATTGCATGATTTTGATGATAAGTTCCCATCTGGAAGTTCTTCTAGGAATAAACTTGAAAATGAGGTCTTGATGGACTACAAAGGGATACTTGGTCGATACTGTCGTTTGGAAATGCAGATGCGACAGCAGGTGAGAGATTATCCAACCCCACATTGCGACAAACTGCGGAGTTTTGCAGTAGCATGAAATTTTTTGGTGAGGTGAATTCATCCAACTATCTTTTTAAAGCAACATTCTTTCTGTTCCATTCATTTTGATGCATAACTGAAGCTGAAAATTCATGAAATCATATGCGGCATTTTATTTGTTGTGCATTGACTGAAAGTGTTGACAGCCACTTAGCATGTAGATTTGTTTTGGCTTTTTGATGTGTTTATGAATTAATATCGCATTTATGGTTTGTACTCTTTTTATATCTAATAATTTGTCACGAGAAATATTTGGCTGGATGCCGATCTCATCAGGTGGAAGGCAAGAAGGGGAGGAAGACGAAGGTAAGAAGATGATGACGATCTCATCAGCCCTAGGTTTTAATATCGAAGAAATTCCTTTTTGTTGGATGCATGGTGAAATTTTACCAATTTTTCAATTTTTTCATTAATCAAAGATTTTGGCAGCTGGTTGTTGCTTAGTTTACTATATGAGTGTCAAAATGGATATCCTGCCAGATTTATTGTGAATTCTAGAATGGAAGTTGCTACTATCTTTTGGTATGCTGATTTTTGTGAACCGAATTGGGTGCCAAATATGTTTTTTGATTCACTAACAGTTCAGGACATCATTGACCCGACTATTCGTTTTCTTAACTTTCCTCAGCACGCCTGTAAAATCTTTGATTAATGACTATTAATGAATCTTCTTCCACGCATGCTGCATTTCCTAGGATTGGCCTTAATTGCTATTGTTTTAAGGCCCTTCCGTTGCCCTTGGCCTCTTGCCCCCACTCCGAGTGTTTCATCTATTACTGAATGAGCTGTAAATAAAAGGATAGGATCAATTGACCTTTTTGTTTAAGAGATGTTTACAGCGTGAACTATGAATCATCGAATTTAGCTTATATTATCATTCTCACATGTCACCGTCAAATCCCATCTCATGGTAGCAATTGATGCAATGCCATTTTACCATATGTATGGAAATAAAGAATACTCAGTCTTCTTTGGTTATCAGGTAACATATCAGACGCTATTCCACAAGTTGGCTGGTCATTGGATGATCTGCCAAGAATTGTAGCTTACAGGCTAACTCAGGGATCCAATGTGACTAGCATGGACTATCATCCTTCTCATCACACCCTACTTCTAGGTATAACCTTCAATATGATATTCAACAGCATACATTGTACTTTTATGAGATTTATTCATACGTTTTTATTATATAGGAAATTGATTAGAACTAATTTTCTCTTAATTGTATCCTTTGATACATCATTCTTAGATTTATATCTGTGTATTCTGCAGTGGGTTCTGGGAATGGAGAAATAACACTTTGGGAAATTGGGCTATGGGAGAGTCTGGTCACAAAACCATTTAGAATCTGTGATATAACTACTTGCTAATCAACATTTCAGGTTCTTATAATATTTTCTTACATAAAAAGACTAGAAAATATTATATCGTTTATTTTGCAACAAGTCTTTGTTTGCATAGTTAGTCATCAAAATTTCCAGCAAAAGATTTTTTGATTAGCCCAACAACACACTTCAAAATTTCCAACAAAACTTAGCCCCAATTCTCATCATTGCAAAAGATTTCCAGCAAACACACTTCAAAAGATTTTTTTCTTCGCCCCTTTGAAGTTTGTTTTGGGTATTTGATATTCTTTTCATATAGAATTGAAACGCATGAGGAAATTTATGAGGTGGGTCGATTTCGAAGTGGGAGAGGAGACAACATAACGTGTCACAATGAATGGCCTGGTAAGATGCACGAGGGGACGTGCTCATGGCCATCTCTATTATCTGGCAGTGCACCCATTGTTTGGTTGCCTGCAGCTTATATATTGTTTTTTTTGGTCCAGTCTTACTTTTTGGTTTCCCTACTAATGTGTGTCTTCTTTGGGCTTGATCAATCATACTCCCTTCGACTTGATCAAAGGTCAAGCTTGTGTTTACCAAGAGGTTAGTCTGGAAGTAAGATTTAAAGTTCTTCGCTTAAACTATATCCATTCAACCATAACTGATTAGTCCAGAATACAAAAATTAAGCTTCCAGTCAGGTTTCATATTGAATCCATTTATTTCATTTATACTTTATTATCATCTTATGGAAGGACGATACATGTTGAAACAGAATAAATTGCAGAAACAAGGCTTTATCCATCCGACTGCCTGATTACTGTAGAAAGTCACCCCTGAGTTCAAAGTCGAGTTTCAGATTCTTTTTATTGGAAATGAACTAATTTTTATTAATCATAGCCTGATGGCACTTTTAGTGATATATATTAAGAGAAGAGCTCATAAGTTCATAAGGTCAGGACAACATGATTGTTTTGGGGGGAAGATGAAGGTTATCCACCTTATTTGATTAAAAGTAAAATGACCACTCTTGAGTCAAATGCTTATTTATGTGTTGTAATTGGGTTGGTCGTGCTTTCAGGTGAACCTTTCTAATGCATTGGCCATCAAGATTCTTGGTTGTCGAGGAAGTTTTTGATGAGTTAAATGATGGCCATATTTATTTGATCGAAATACTTTGCTTTACTATTTTGAATGAGTTGTTGAGGACGTTTCTTTTACTAATTTGAAATACTTTCTTTTACTAATTTGGAATCCTTTATTTTATGATTCAAATCAGTAAACCCACCAAATGTTGTATAAAGGGTTCACCGCTTGCTTTTCTGTCAACTTCTCCTAATGTTAGGTTGGTGATAGAGGGAGTGTTGCAGGTATGATCTCAAAACTAGAAGAAATTTCTCTGCTACAATTGATGCAATTATCCTTTTTAGAATTTTTAATTTTTAATTTTAAAGTAGTTGTATTTGTGTCGAAATCTTGACCCCCTCACTGTAAATTTCTATGTTTTGTCTCATGAATGAAATGGGTAACTTTTATGTGTTAGATCAGAGAGAGTTTATAGTTGATGAACTGTAGTTTGATTGTTTTTAGGGTGTGAATTAATTGTATTTTAGTATTTGAGATTCATGTAATTTTGTATGATTCTTTTTGGGTTATTTTAATTTTCCCACACTCCTTACCCTGACATTGTGGGTTAATTTTTCATTGACCATGCGCCCAAAGAACCATTGAAATTCAAAACATTAATCCCTATTTGTGTAATATATATGAAACTAGGAGTTCTAAGCACCTGTAGCTAAAACAATATCACAATCAATTTTAAAGTTAATCTTAGACACTATCTTTGCCAAAAACTGGGATGTTTGTAAATGTATGCGCACATGATTCAATGTAACATTTTCCATGTGTTCCTTTGACATAATGATCACGTATAAACACCTGTTCAAATGTACACATGCTCCATGTGTTTCACTGGCCTTATTTTTCTAGACTTTCCAGTTAATCTTTTGTTGCACAAACATATCTAAGCCAACACGGGCACATGTTGTGACTTGGCAAGTTCTTGAAAATATATGGGGTACTCACGTTCGATACATGCAGGTTATAAGATTCCAGCACTACAAGGCTTCTCAATAATTGTATCGATGTTACATATATGTTTATTATATGAATCTGTTAATAATCACTATTGAGTATCTATCATATATGAATTTTATTGTTAATCCATGTTTGGTGCATGGACTTTGTCTGATTTTGGGCATAACTTAACATTCAAAACTATGTTACATTAGATATCCAGGGATCTCTTTTAGCATGTATCAATGTTGTAATGTGTTGTATATTGTTTGAACTTCATGAAACGTAAGAGTAATGAAACGTAAGAGTAAGTATTCTTTGTTTTTTGTTTTTATTGGAATCTTTGAAGACGGAGGGTGAGAAGAAACGGGAAATGTACTTCCTAAAAAGGAAATATGCGATCAAAATGTAAATCATTATATAGTTTGTTTTCTCTCTGTATTTTGAGTTTTAATATTAGGTACTTCTGCATAGACTCTGTCATTGGTGTTCACCTTGCTTGGAATGGCTTTCGACATTTTTGGATGTGTATGTAGACTTAATTTAATGTATGCTACCTGATACGTCTATTTTACCGAAAGCCCAAAAACAACAGCCCACCAAACGAAGCCCAAAAGATACGAGCCCGGATGCCCGACCACCGACCGGAAGCCCATCTGCGTGATCGGGCCCGTCTGGCAAAGCCCCATGGAGGGCCCCCAAATATCGATCCGACCCGGCCCCGATATCGCACGAGTCACTCACCCACTCCAGCGATAACCGTTCCCCCGATCCCGTTACCACTGAATGGCAGTAATGGGGAGGTGCTGGCATGGCGCAGGGAGCGGCAGCGGGGGAGGCGGATTAAGGGGGCACGATTGAGGGCGGACGTGAGTCGTGGGCAGACTCGGTGGGAGGTCAATAAAAGGGCTAAGAGGACGACAGAAGAAGGGACCGCATCTCAGGTATCGAAAACCTAAGGTACTCCATCAATGACCTAGTTCCCCCATTTCACCTCCTTCCTCCCCCGCTCGCGCCGTGAGACGCCGTACCGATCTCCTCTCGAGTCGTACCGTCTCCGCCGAGTCTCCTCTTTCAGATCATTCTCTAACTTAGGCATCGGAGGGGTTTTGGCCGGAACCAAGGTCCGGCCCCCCTGACGAGTGTTCTCGTCTATGCAGGAGGATATCCAATCCACGGGCCGAGGCTTCCCCTCCGCCCCTCGCCGACCACGCAACCAGCTGGACGATCGAGGCTTCCCCTCGTCGTCCGACCGCCGAGGCCGAGCACAACCGACCGAGGCCGAGCGTCTCAACCCAGGCCGAGGCTTCCCCTTGCCCTACCAGTGACCGAGGACCCCGATTCGACCCTGCCGACGCGCTCCACGTCGTCTGCAGATCCGACTCGAGCCTCGTCTGCACCAACTCGACACACCCGAGGGACCCAAGCGGGCCCCTTGACCACGTTGACCGGGTTGTCCACGGTCAACGCTTTTGTAGTGAGAAAACACTCTGAAACATCTGGCGCCGTCTGTGGGATCGAACTGTCCCACGAAGAAGCAAACCACACCTGCAATGGCACGAGCCAGCAACGGTAGGAAACGCATGCCCCCCATCCCAGAGGAAGGGAATGGCGCATCCAACGGCAACCTCGAAGACACGCCCGTCGACAATCACCCCGCCCCCACGACTGAAGAGATTGGCGGGACGGAACTGGCCACACAGGGACAACTCCGTGCCCTGGCCCAGGAGACCAACGCGAACATCCAGATGCTGGTCACGGCGGTACAGCAGCTCGTCAGCACTGCGCCGGCTAACGGAGGCGCGTTGGGCGACGACCATCGTTGGGAGGGGGGTCCCCCGCTCTTACGATCCGCTGTGGTCGACGACCATGGGAACCAAAGACCGAACGCAGAGTGTCGATTCACGTTGTCCGGCTCCCGCCAGGCGAGATCACGTGCCTCCTCCCCTCATCGTGAAAGGAGCCGAAGAGAAACCGAAGGCACGGAGGATGAATCGGTGACGGCGTCGTCTCGTCGACCACGATCACCCCACCGCAGGAGAAGCAATCGACACCACTCGAGAGACCGATCGTGGCGGAGCGGGAGCTCCCGCCGGAGGAGCCGGGAACGACGGGTCAGCCCGACTCCCAGTGTGGCGAGGGCCGTGGAGCCGACCCCGCCGGCGCCTGTGCTCCCTCCACCACCGAACGAACCAGAGGCGGGCGGGTGTTGAACCCCCGGGGGGATCCACGGAGACCGGTGTCCCCTATCGCGGAGAATAACCGACGCGCGGGTCCCCTCTCGATTCAAGATCCCGACGCTGGGGAAGTATGACGGGATAGGAGACCCGGGAAACCACGTAATGGACTACGAGGGGGACATGTCCTTCCAAGGAGCCGACGACGACCTACTCTACCGGGGCTTCTATTCAACTCTCAGGGGAGCGGCGAGGACCTGGTACCGCAGCCTACCCAGCCGCTCCATCGACAGCTTCGAGGAACTCACCCAGCTGTTCTGCAAACAGTTCATGGCAGGGAGACAGGTAAAGCCAGATGCTGAACATCTGTTAACATAGTGCAGGGCCCAGCTGAGCCGCTCCGACAGTTCATGCGCCGCTTCAACGCAGAAAGGCTGAACGTGAACAGCCCCCCCGACCTTGTTGTCCAGACGGCCCTTAAGAAAGGGCTGCGTCATAGAGGCCTTAAGAAATCTCTGCACAACGACCCCCCGAAGGACCTCCCAGGGATCATGGCGAGGGCCGAGCGCTTCATGTTGACCGAGGAGACCTTGGCCATTGAGGCAGGAAAGGCCACTCGAGGGACCAAACGCGGCGACAGCAGACGAGGCAGCCCCGAAGGGTACCTGACCGAGAAGAGGCCGAGAAACAGGCAGCGGGGAGAGGGTACGAGGGACGCCACCCCAGACGCCGTCCTCGCTCAAGTACAGAAGGAAGAGCGCGTCGATCGCCCCCCACCAAAGGCAAAGAGAGGTGGGAAGAGTGGGGAGAAGTACCGCAAGTACCACAAAGACAATGGCCACGACACTGAAGACTGCTGGCACTTGAAGAAGGACATAGAGAAGCTGATGAGCCGGGGGCACGCCAGGAACTTAGCCGACGAGCCGACTCACGGGGAAGGGACCTCTATGCAGCCGGACAAGGGGAAGAAGATCAACACCGTCCAAGGACCCCTTCGCATCATAGAGTGAGCTGGCGAGGTCCCTCCCCCCAGTCGTAGCCTAGTCCGAGGGGATTATCTAGGTTTACATCCCTCTGTCTAGATTTATTTCCTTTTCCTTTCCTCCAAATGTACTGATCCGACAGGACCCTTAAAAGTACAATTGCATTCCCTTTTGGCTTTTCTTGATCTTCGACGGAATCAACATCTCGCTAAGGGTACAAAAGAATGAAGACCGTCGCCTCACTGGAGGGGGAGGGGGAGCTTTGCCCTCGCCGACCGACTCCTGCGCTCGTAATCCTGGGGGCAATTCCCCCAGCCAGCGCGGGCGCCGACCGGTCCTAAGCCGAGGAGCTTTGCCCTCGCCGACCGACTCCTACGCTCCTGAGCCTGGGGGCAATTCCCCCAGCCAGCGCGGACACCGACCGGTCCAAAGCCGAGGAGCCTCGCCCTCGCCGACCGACTCCTGCGCTCGTAAGCTTGGGGGCAATTCCCCCAGCCAGCGCGGACGCTGACCGGTCCTAAGCCGAGGAGCTTTGCCCTCGCCGACCGACTCCTACGCTCATAAGTCTGGGGGCAATTCCCCCAGCCAGCGCGGACACCGACCGGTCCTAAGCCGAGGAGCTTTGCCCTCGCCGACCGACTCCTACGCTCATAAGTCTGGGGGCAATTCCCCCAGCCAGCGCGGACACCGACCGGTCCTAAGCCGAGGGGCTTTGCCCTCGCCGACCGACTCCATCGCTCGTGAGTCTGGAGGCAATTCCCTCAGCCAGCTCGGGCGTCAACCAGTCCTAGGCCGAGGACGAGGCAGCAAAACAAAATACGCGGGAAGTCTGAGTAAGACAATTTCGTTTATAACAGTTAACCAAGGTACAAAAATGTGTCTTATCTACAGGGAATCGAAGCGAAGAAACCTCTCTACAAATAATCCACTCTCGACGAATGACAAAGTTCGTCACCTACGGAAACTAGGTCGACACCGACAGAGCAAAATTTGTTGACAAAAGACCCAAAGTAGTCGGCCTAAGCGAGCATCCATGCAACCAGCAATTATTGGCTCTGGAGCCGGTAGCGAAGCCGAAGGAGATAGCAGGGGCAGGGATCCATTTCAAGTAGACTGGCCCAAAGCGAAGCGGATGCTAAAAAATTTGAGGATAAGGCCAGGAGGGATGGCTTAGGGAGCCCGGGCTCGAGAGGACACATCCTCGGGCACTTCACCCTGCTCGGAGCGAGGGGGATCGACAAGCGGGGGAGCCTGCCGAACGCGCTCCGCATAATCCCGGAAGGAAGACTAGACGACTTCGACAATCCGAGGGGCGATGAGGTCTTCATACGTACCGAAGGCCTCCCTGAGAACCTCGAAGATCTTCTTCCCCAGGGTCCCGACGACACCCCTCTCCACCTCCTCCACAAGCCGCGCCACCTGACGCCGATCCGATAGTTCCCTCTGAAGCTCCTCCCTCTCCAGGCAGAACGACTCAGCCGCGTCCTCAGCCGACTGCCGAGCGTCCTCCAACTTTCCCTGGAGGTCACCCACTCGCCCCTCCAGCTCGGCCACACGGAGCTTGAGATAACGAGACTCCATCTGAGCCTCCGTCATAGCTACCTCCGCCGCCCCGGCCCGGTCGTGGGCCTTCATGGAGGACTCCTCCAGCTCCCTCAAGCGGACGGCTCGGCACTGCAACTCCACGGCGAGCACTGAACCCTGGAAGACGAGACATGGGCTAAGAAGAGGATAAAGGGAAGGAGAGGATAGCAAGATAGCCGAACTTGTTGAAGGATCCAGACCAAGGAATCCAACATCTTGTCGGCAGGGATCTTCTTGAGGAGGCTGCGGTCCCAGGGAGGGACGGAGATCTCAGCAACCTGTTGGGCCAAGGCTCGGTCGACAAACATCGAACTCCCAGGGACGACATCGAGGGAAGCCAAATTGCTCGCCAACAGGGCTCCGATCCCCGGTGATATGGGGGAGGACGCTGCGAGGGGGGTGGTTGTCAAGGCTACCGGAAGATCCCCGGTGGTCGCCGCAGGGAGCATGGAGCCCGCTGGACTGGAGGGATCCGCGTCCTCCTTCCTCTTCTTTCCTCCGTGAGGCTCCGAGGGCGCCGGAGGGGAGTGCTTCCACCTTGCGCCATCCCCACCCTCGGGAACCAGAGGGGGCACACCAAGGGCAGGAGGGACTGCACCGGACCCGTCGTTACCCCCCGCCTCTTGGGCTGGCGGGGTGGGTCCAGCCCTAGCGACCCCCCTAGAAAGAGGATCGCCAGAAGAAGAGGTGGGAGGCGCAGCCACCACCTTACCCACGGAAGGCTCGGCTCGGCGCACCTCCTCCTCAACGGTCCGCCGAGGCGCCCTTCCAGAGGTACTACTCCGGCTCCGAGCGGCTCCACGACGGATCAGCTCATCAACATCACGGGTGAACTCGCGACCAGTCATTCCTGCAAGGGAAACCGAAATCAGGGTAAGCTACGGGGCAACCCAAGACTGATAAAGCGACCTACCCGGAGACCACAAGACGGCCTTCAAGAGTAGGTCGTCCAACAAGGACCAGATGGATTTCACTTCCAAGGGGAGGGTCGACAGCAGCGCGGCGGCCGCCAGATCCGCATCGGAGAGGGCTGGCGTCGAGTCGGGCCGGACCGACCCGCCCCAGCTTGTCAGAATTCGGGCGCCCTCCAGGAAGACCACGAAGACGTAATCCGAACTCCAATCCCCCGACCAGCGGGGTAGCCCGATCAGGCATTCCCTCCTCGAGCGGGCTCGGAGTTGCAACCATGATCCGGGGCCGACCGTCTGGATCCGATAAAAGTAAAAGAGAAGGGGGAGAGACGGCTCCAGATCGCGGGTACGGCAGATCATCACGAAGCCCGTCAGTACCGCGATCGAGCAGGGGGTGAACTGACAGAGGGGCACCATGAGATACTCCATGACCTGGATGAGGAAGGGATTGAGCGGGAAACGAAGGCCCAGGTAGAACATCTAGACGTAAACGCTGACCTCATTACTCCTCGGGAGGCAGATCCGCTCGTCGATGAACGGAACTCGAACATCGTACGGGTAGCAAAGATACCTCTCCCGGATCTCCGTGGCCACTGAAGGAGGAGTCCCCGACGGCGTCCGAAGGATAACCGGGGGTACATTAAGCCGCACGGCAGCCGACGCCACGTCATCGCCGACGTACTCCGGGAAGAGCTTCTCCTTCCCCTTATCTCGAAAGGAACGACTCTCGGAGGAAGGGCCTGACCCCATAAGCCGGGGCCCGTCCCGCCTCGGCTCAGGAGGATCCCTCGCCCCTTGGCCGGAACGACCTATCCTAAGAGCAGCCATAATATGAAAGTAAGAAAGGAATTACCTTTTCGTTAATGTGGAGAAGACAAGGAAACGACGACGATGGGAGACTCCAAGCTGCGGGGAGCAAAAGCAGGAGGAAGAGCAAAAGAAGAAGTTGGGATCCACACAGCCGGGGATCTTATATACCGGACTCAGGGGCAAATTCGAAGCGCCTGACAAGAACACGTGGCAGGCCTCGGAGAACCGGCGGCGTTTTGAAATCGGCGCAAAAGGAAGTCCAATCGATCCGCCTCATCATTACCTTCATTTATAACCATGCCTCGACTGACGCGCCACTAAGAACCCCAGGAGTCACATCGGTCGAACCGAACCGGCCAAGGCCGATCGGCCCCACCGATGGGGGCAATTGATACGTCTATTTTACCGAAAGCCCAAAAACAACAGCCCACCGAACGAAGCCCAAAAGATACGAGCCCGGATGCCCGACCACCGACCGGAAGCCCATCTGCGTGATCGGGCCCGTCTGGCAAAGCCCCATGGAGGGCCCCCAAATATCGATCCGACCCGGCCCCGATATCGCACGAGTCACTCACCCACTCCAGCGATAACCGTTCCCCCGATCCCGTTACCACTGAATGGCAGTAATGGGGAGGTGCTGGCATGGCGCAGGGAGCGGCAGCGGGGGAGGCGGATTGAGGGGGCACGATTGAGGGCGGACGTGAGTCGTGGGCAGACTCGGTGGGAGGTCAATAAAAGGGCTAAGAGGACGACAGAAGAAGGGACCGCATCTCAGGTATCGAAAACCTAAGGTACTCCATCAACGACCTAGTTCCCCCATTTCACCTCCTTCCTCCCCCGCTCGCGCCGTGAGACGCCGTACCGATCTCCTCTCGAGTCGTACCGTCTCCGCCGAGTCTCCTCTTTCAGATCATTGTCTGACTTAGGCATCGGAGGGGTTTTGGCCGGAACCAAGGTCCGGCCCCCCTGACGAGTGTTCTCGTCTACGCAGGAGGATATCCAATCCACGGGCCGAGGCTTCCCCTCCGCCCCTCGTCGACCACGCAACCAGCTGGACGATCGAGGCTTCCCCTCGTCGTCCGACCGCCGAGGCCGAGCACAACCGACCGAGGCCGAGCGTCTCAACCCAGGCCGAGGCTTCCCCTCGCCCTACCAGCGACCGAGGACCCCGATTCGACCCTGCCGACGCGCTCCACGTCGTCTGCAGATCCGACTCGAGCCTCGTCTACACCAACTCGACACACCCGAGGGACCCAAGCGGGCCCCTTGACCACGTTGCCGGGTTGTCCACGGTCAACGCTTTTGTAGTGAGAAAACACTCTGAAACACTACCGTTGAACGTCTGGTGATCATCTTGAAAGAAAATTTCTTAAAGTCGCTAAATATCCAGACCTATAACTCTTTTGCATATGCATATTGTGCAGTGTATCCTTTTCAATTGAAAGTGTTTCTATGGATGTAGCAAATTTATGTCTGAGAGAATGCATGGCGGGAATTGAATGATAACTCTGTTTGTTGCGATATACTTGCGCTAGGCAAAAAAGACACATTTGTTATGGTTTTATGCAGTAACTTTAATTTTGTGTTCCTCTTCACTAATCATAATCAGCTAATTTGCAGATTATGAACTTTGTTAGCTGACATTTTTAACTTTTTGTAACTCAAGCATATTATTCAACCTTTTAGTGGGGACTTTGCTTCACTAAATAAGTTAGCAGTGATATTGTGAGCATAAACTTCATAGTAGCGTGTACAATAACAAAATTCAAGCCCTGCAAAATGGTGATTGCAGGAGGAGTAGTTAGGGGAGATGAGATTTTGAATTCCCTATGACATATGGCCATGTTACGAAAATTTTGGAGGGGTAACACTAAAATTTTGGAGGGAACTAAATTTTAGTGGAACTAAAAACTTGAACAAAATTTTCTAGGAAAACTAAATTTTGGACGAAACTGAATTGGGAGGAAATCAAGTTTTGAGGGGGGACTTAAATTTCTGGAATAAACTAAATAACAATTATTGTGCTTTGATTATTTCCGTTGGTTTAAAATTAGGGGATCCAAGATTTTAAGGGGGAATATTTTAAATGAACGATGTGAACTAAATTTTGGGTGTACTAAATTTTTTGAGAGAACTAAATAACAATTATTGAGTTTTAATTATTGTTGTTCGTTTAAAATTAGGGGTGCAATACTTATAAATGAACAGTGTCATAGGGAATTAAATTTTAGGAGGAAACTAATTTTTTTGGGGGAATTGAATTCTTTGGTGGGAACTAAGTTTTGAGAGGACATAAAATTTTTGGGGACCTAAAACATTTATCATGCTTTCTTATTGTTCGTTTAAAATTAGATGATCTAAGATTTTGAGTGGGAATACTTTACATGAACCGTGCCCTTAGGGCACGGGTTATGACTAGTATATATATATATATATATGATGTTGCACCCTCTCTTGTGTCACACTATGCTATATTGTTTATCTTATCTGTGTGATGTATGATATGGTGTCTCCATGTATGCTTCACTCTCCTTGATGTGCTTTTGAGACAATATATGAATTTGATATTGGTTAATTCATGCTATCTTTGTTGTGATGAATTTGTAAAAATTATTTTCATTTCGTATATCTAAAATGTTGATATTGGATTTCCATTCCATTACTCACATGTGTATATGACGAGATTTTATGAGTTTTGATTCGATATATCTTTATACGCCTTGATTATTGTTAGTTCGTATTTAGCACTATTATTGTTGTTGTTATTTGCTCCAACCTTTTGGATAATGCCATAGGGGGAGAGAAATAAACATACAAGATTCATAATGGATGTGCTACGTATGTTCTAACGCTTGAATCTAAGATTTTCATTGCCTTAGATTCAGGGGGAGTAAGATTATAATGAATAGGGATTTTATTTCCTAGATTTCTTGATTTGAAATCATTCATATCTCACTCATTTGCTTCAATTGTTATGTAGATGCTCTTATATTTGTTGACTAACTTGATTGGCATCTATGCAGGGGGAGTAAGTTTTCATTACGCACAATTATTTATCTTTTTGTTTATGTTTGTTTGTCATCATCAAAAAGGGGGAGAATGTTGAGTATTGGACTTCTCCCTACTTGGTGTTAATGATGAACAAACATAAATACTTGTGACTAATCCCCTATTTTGCAGTTAAACCATTGCCTAAGCTTATTATGAAGATCAACTAGCAATGGATGACTCACAAACGTTATTGAAGGCAAATGATATGAATTGGATGATCGTAGATTGATGATTGAAGCTCCGTAAAGACTTCAAGCTCATACGATGGAAAGAAGAGATTATTCGTCAATGTAATTTTTCTTTTATCTCTTCTAGTATGTAGCTTAGAAGTAGAACTTTGATGGAGCACTCACACACATCTACATTCTGTCATAGGACATCTTTAGACCTTTGTCCTTTGATCCCAATTCAATTCTCTTTTGTTTGTGCTAGGATTGTTTATAACAGTCGACTGCTTAATAGTTTACAATCGCCTGTCTAAAAAACAGTCGAATGTGCTTTGTTCTACAGTCACATGTTATGCACATACTATTACAATGTAGTTTTGGGCCTTCTCTGATTATTTCGCACAGGCTACTGTTGAACGATTCACAGGCGCCTGTCCTAGTGACAGTCGACTATTTTTGTACATCCGTCGCCTGTCTCTCCTTGCTCAAACTCTGTTTGATCTGATTTCTATGGCCAGTCGACTTATGCTGTATATACAGTTGACTGTCTATTAGATCAGTCGACTGTCTATGCTGCAACCGTCGCCTGTCTGTAAGTCTATTCTTTGACTCAGCTCTCTGTAAATTTCTCCTGACTTTGACATTCGTCTGTTTAAGGATATACAGTCGCCTGTTCTGATTAACAGTCGATTGTGTTACTTGCATCAGTCGTCTGTTCCGTATCTTGTGATATTTCCAGTATTTTATCTAACTTACTCTTCTCTCGGCCAGTCGCCTGTCGAAGAATGTACAGTCGCCAATTGGCTTTACAGACGACTGTCTTTACTTCATCAGTCGCCTGTCCACGTGGTAAGTTACCGTTATAAATTCTCACCTACCCTTGCTGACTGTGCAACAGTCGACTGTGGATTGTTCAACAGTCGACTGTCGCGAGTTCAGATTATATCCGTTGAGATTTTTCTCACGGATTTCGATTGGGTTTTTGCCTAAACTATTTTGTGGATTTGAGAAAGCTATAAATAGAGCTTCTAATGTTTCATTGGAAGGTTACTCATTCATTGCAAAATCCTTCAAGCTTTCATTCCCAAAGATCAAAGCTCTCAAATCCAAAGCCCTAAGTATTTCCAAATCTTGTTCTCTTTCTCTCCAACCTAGAACCAAACATTGATCTTCTAGGTATATGGTGCAGTCAAGAGAAAGGGCTTTCTCCTCTCTTCCAAGAGAGTTCTTCAACACACATCACACTTCTCCTTCAAGTTCTACTTCAAGGCATATGTGATTGTAAGTGTTGCTTTCATATTTCATAACTTTCGTTATTTGAATTGTGCTCTCGGTTGTGAGAGTGGTTTTGCTTGCTCCCTGGTTGTGGGAGTCAAGGACATCGATTGTATTCGATTGCACTTGTAGGGTTGCTACAAGTGGGCTATAAGGAAACCTCAAGTTAGGGTTCTAACTTGAGTATCCGGTGGTATCCGGGTGGTAGGGACGTAGGATTACCGGGAACAAGTCGGGAGTTGACTTGGGTAATCCGAACCCTTGAAACATATCTGCGTTTACGTGTGTTTCTCTTTGGGTCGTTTTTCTATTCCGCACTATTTGTTGGATTGCATTTTTGTCACGCCCCGCTTCCAAGAAATGTGGAGGCAAGGCATGAGAAGGTCCGCTCAGACTTGAAGCTACAAAGCTGCAAGTCCGATAAGCGTCAATCACTTTAAACTGCAGGTCATTGCAACGCGAAACGAAACAAAGATAATAACATGAAAATGAGACAAAAGGAAAATCTCAGAATATCCTTAATAATAAATTCCAACATCGCAGAAAAGCCACCAGGCTAAAAGAAAATATTCTAAAGGCCCAAACATGGCCAACAAAAGTACAACGTACAAAACAAAGGTGCCACGCACAGACAACTAACAACAAAACCTAAAACAAAAGGAAGCTCAGCAAGGGTCACCGGTGTCCGCAAAACTCCTCCTGGGCAAACATGGACTCAGACTCAGCGTCAGCAACTACCACGTACTCAGCAACGGTCTCTGGCTCAAGGTCTAACATGTGACACCCAAAAGAGCAAGAGGCACATATCAGCAAGTCTACAAGAGACTTGTGCAAGGAAACTGAAAGTGAAGGTAAGCAACCTAGCAGTTCTAGCATGATGCAATGACATGACCGTTAAAGTATGAGTGCAACAAGTAAAGTAAGGTAAAGTAAAGAACGAGCATGGCATGGATGACAAGTATTACATGAACACTCACTGGTACAAGACAAGTAAAGTAAGCACGTCGTGCACAGAGATTCCGCCTTTTGGCTAGAGTGGCTGATCGGGCCAACTCCTAAGCTCAAGTGATCGTTTATCCCTACCCCTCCACGTGTATCGGGCATTGGCTTTTGACCAACACATGAGGCCCGCTTCTGGATCACGAGCCAGGAAGTGTTTTAACATGATGGCATAGGGGTGCACCTAGCCAGACAAGGAAGTACAAGTACAAGTATTGTAGCGTGTTGTCACGCCCCGCTTCCCAAAATGGACGGAAGCGAAGCGTGACGAGGCCCGCTTAGGCCAGAGCTTGAGAAGCTCGGACCCAATAAGCGTCTGTAGGGGTACCATTTTAAACGATTTCCATGTTCTTGCATTTATAAAGTTTAGGAACAACAAAAGTACAGAAAGGAAATTTGCATTCATTTATATGGAGAAATAATATCCAACTGGTACAAAGTCTAAAAGAAGCCTAAGCATGGCAACACAAGTTTAAAGACAAACCGAAAAGTAGTACCCTCGGGAAGTGGCGACTAAAAGACCTCAAGGTCTGGTCTTCGTCAGGCGCGTACTCTGGGTCGACGTCCTCGGCTCCTCGTACTCCAGTGAGTCTGCCTCGTCCACGAACTCTGGCTGTGCACCTGACGTACAGCACCCAAGAAAAGGAACTGTACGTCAGGTAAAGTCTACAAGAAGGGTTAGACTTTACTGCAAGTGTATCAACTTTTGGACAACGTTTTACTGGTTGATTAGCATGCTGGGGTTACAACAAGTACAAGAGAAGTAACGTAGCAGGAAAGTAAAGCGTAGCAGGCAGTAGTCGTAGCGTGTGCTACCGACTACGGGACTAGCCTAAAGGTGTCAGGACAAGACGAAGACAGACAAGACAGGTAGGACACGGCACGACACGGCACGACACGACACGACACGAAGGGTTCACGCCTTACGGTTCGAGGGGGATCAGACCCTCTCACCGTGCGCACGCTCAACCCTACCCCAAAACCCCAGAACTCAGGACAGGAAGCACGGAGATCACTTTCGCAAGGAAAGCACCTGAAACGCCCGTAGGCTTTTTGTAACACTGAGATCACTTCCGCAAGGGAAGCACCTGAAACGCCCGTAGGCTTTTTGTAACACTGAGATCACTTCCGCAAGGGAAGCACCTGAAACGCCCGTAGGCTTTTGCGTAACACAGAGATCACTTCCGCAAGGGAAGCACCTGAAACGCCCGTAGGCTTTTTCGTAACACAGAGATCACTTCCGCAAGGGAAGCACCTGAAACGCCCGTAGGCTTTTTGTAGCACAGTGACAAGACACGACCAGTGTGGATAACAGTGACAAGACACGACCAGTGTACGGGAGAGTTATTCTAGGGTGTCCACACACACGCACACACATGATAGCCCTACAGCATCAAAGTTGTTGTCAGGCTCAGACTTCGTCGTCAAGTCTGAGTCGTCAGGGGCGTCCCGGACGCTATCATTTCACGTCCGGTTCTATACATTCACAGTCTAACAGTTCTAGTAATCTAAGACCAAAGCACGGTCAAAAACGTAAGTGGGCACACTTGCCTGCGATGGCAAGTGTGTCTTCCTCTCGAATCGTCTCGTCCAGACATCGCGTCCGCGGTAGTCCGTCTGAAACAGGTCATGGCGACGACGTCAGGTCGCAATTTCATCAAGTCCTATTAGGGTTCGTGTCTAGGTTATCGGGGCTATCCTATTTGTCAATCATCAAAATTTTGGTGTTTTATCAACCTAAATCGACCACTACCCTATGTGCACAGAAAATTTGTCCGATGGTCGATTTCTACGTTGAGCAGCGTTTTACTGGTGCAGAAAGTAAATTTAATTATAGTTGTCCAATTTTTAGTTAAGGTTCAGTTTGCTATGTTGTGGGTTTCACTACGAGTTTAGAGCACTAACCTGGTGTGCGGAACGCGCATTTGAATCTGGCGTCGGGTCTGGAGACTGTGGCAGTGCTCGTGTCCCCGACTGCGGGTAGCGCAGTGGAGGTCGTCTCGGGATCGCCTCAGGATTGTGACGGCTGCGGGTAGTGCGGACGTAGAGTCTGGACGGTAGAAGATCTGCGTCGCCTACGGCGTCTCGGCTACGAGTAGCGTAGCGAAACTCGTCCGAGCAGCGGACGAAGTGCGCGAGCAGTGAGTGCGTTCTGGTAGCAGTCCGTAGGATGTGTAGGCGGCGTCAAGGAGTTTCAGATCAGCGAGCAAGGAAGAACAAAGCCCCCGGAGGCCAAAACAGCGGGTAACGGCGATACGACGTCGTTAGAACGTCGGATGTATCGCTGGCCGACACGGGGAGGCCGTCAAAGGGAAAACCAGCCTGGAGGAGGTCAGGCCATGATTCGGGAAGGCGTCAAGTCTGCGCCGCGGTGGCGCGAGGGCGGCACAGCGGTGGCGCGGCTGCAGATCGCTGCAGCGGCTGCGACCAATGAGAGAGAGCGGCTCCTCGCGAGGGCAGGCGAGTGGTCTGCGGAGTCGGGGCTGGGGATCGCAGGCGCGGCGGCGGAGCGCAGTACAGCGGCGCGACGGCGGCGTGCGCTGGGGAGCACCGGTGATTGGGATCGAGGAGGGAGGCCGCGGATCGGGGGAAAACGCGACGGCGGCGCTGCCTGGGCGGGGAAGATGGCGGTGGCGTGGAGGAGGAGTGGCGTGGCGCTGGAGATTGATGAGGGAAAGGCACCGGCGGCGGGGAGTACCGCCAGAGCAGATCTCGACGGTCGTTGGGGTAGGCGAGCGTGGGGGTCACGGCGACACGAGCGGGCGGTCGGGATATCGCGGCGGAGAGGCGGGTGACCGCAGGCGGAGATCACCACGAGGAGAGGCGCTGTGGCGGATCGGGGATCGAGGACAGGGCTCGGGAACGCCGGAGTGACGCGAGGCCGAGGGGAGATGGCCGTGGAGAGGCTATCGCGCGGCTGTCACGGTGGCTCCGAGGAGATCGGAGGGGACCGCCGGCGGGCGTCGGGCTCCCAGGCGGAGCCGTGGTCACGGCGGGGGAGCGGATCACGGTGGCAGCCTCGGGCTCGGAGAGGAAGAGATGCGGCGCTAGCGGCAGGCGGCGGCGCCGAGCGTCTGAGGGCGAGAGAGAGAGGACGCGGGGAGGCCGTGGAGGCGGGGGCGGCGGATCGCCGTCGCGGCGGCGGGTATCGCCTCGCCGTGGATACAAGGGGAGAGCGGCAATCGGGAGTTTTGCGTTTTTGGGGTCGGCGGCTGCGTGATTTTGGGTTAGGGTTAGATTAGGGTTTAGGGATTATTAATAAGATATACAATGCTATTTACCTATACAATTATAGTTAAAGGGGGGAGTTTAAAGGGATGGAGGGTGAAATTTAGTGGTAAGTCTAGAGGAGGCTAGAGGAACAGTTGAGGAAATATTTAAAACGATTTAAACAAGGGATTTAGCCAGCTTTGGCCAGCTTTGGCTAGCGAATTTGAATTTTGAATCTGATCAGGGCAAATCAACGGTCCAGGTTTCTCCGAGCGATAACTCTCAAACCGGGCGTCGGAAAAATGATCCGAAAATACCGGGACGATCGTGGAGACGAGACACACAGATCTACGGAGCCCGATCATGCGTAACGCCTACCAAGAATTTACGTAAAATTGGAAACGGCGTTTCGAGTCAAATGACTAAAACGCCCCTATCGTTCAATGTCGTTTTGCGAGAAAACGAGCCGCGAAGAGACGTTCCCAAAAATTACTATAAAATTATACACCTCAAAACGATCACAACGGCATATCACATCGCATATGCCGGAGCTCAGAAATAGTCGAATAAAATACGTGCACGATAAAGCACGTGTACGCAGAAAATACGAACGGTCGGAAAGCGGCCGTTGCATTCTACCCTCCTTAGAAATGATTCCGCCCTCGGAATCACTCATACTAACAATTAAAACATCTACATAACCTTATACCCATAACTCTCATAACTACCCATATAGGTCGCTAATCTTATAACTTCGAACAAACGTTCCTCAATAATCCCTCCTAATTCATCTTTTCTCTGGGCAAGGCCACGACTAAACTCACCTCCTAATAATATAGTTCCATCACTACCGTTCCAATTTCCAACTCCATGTTCTCATAAAAATAATAATCGCTTCTGATATCGTACCACTCCACTAAACATCATCATCGCTCATTAATATCTTCTAAATTTCTAAATCTTTTCCCAACATTAATAAATCTCCGAACAGATGAGATTCTCGTCATCCACCAATCCAAGACATAATCATTTGTCTATCCTATAATACCTTCACCAATCAGCAATCGTCGTGTCTTCAATACATTCTCGTCATATCTCCCCATAAATTTATCCACCAAATAATTTTGATCTATCAGAAGTACCCCTCATCCTACTCGCTATAACTAACCCCAACCAATATTTAGTCCACCTACCTAACCATTCATTTATCCCAACACGCCGTATCATTCTCAAAGCCTTCTCACGTCAACTCGACAACCAAGTCTTGGTGCTCACAAAGCTCTACTAATTCTCGTGGTCATCCTGACTCATACTATTCCCCGCAGTTACTCCTATTTACTACCCGTCTAAGCCTCAAGTTTGATAAGTTCTCATCTTCACGCATATAATCTCATTCAACCAGAAATTTTTTTTTTTTGAGTCCGCCACACTTCGGTTCTATAAATAATTCTTTGGACAGTCCATTCTTTTCATCCAAAAGATATTCTAATCCATCATCCTTGTGTTCCCAAAATCAATCAATCATTGCCATAATAAAACTCATCTCACTCCAAGCCTACCTGCAAACAAAAATCCTATAACGATATTAGCTAGTCCCAACTAATATAACAACCATAAACACGAAAACTTTCTTTAAGGGAGGAAGAGAAGAGAAAAGAAAGAGGGACTTAAGGCCAAAGAAATATTTTAAAACATTTGGAAAAAAAACGTGTGGTGTTGCGGTAATGGATGATGGAGGTTAAGTGATTTGTGATCTTATGGGCTAGTTTGAAAACTTTAAAGATCTGGTTTAAAGAAAACAAAGTTTTGATACAGTCACATACAACCAAGATAACCATTCATTAAGACCAAAACTAAATCTAAGGATCTGCCTGCGATGACGCCATTCTTATAATACCGTCATTCAGACAACTCCCATCATACCATGGTTAACACGGAGCGCTCATTCAAGACACAAGGGCAATCATCAGGATCCTAACAATAACACACGCATACAGGTCTACACACTCTACCTATACTTAGGCACTGCAACGACATCACCTACCAAAGGGCCTACTCCTAAACTGGAGATAGCATGGATAACTACAAGATCTAATGTCTAAATAATAGAAGGGAAAAAAAACTAAATCAAAAGCGAAACGAAATAAGATCGGAAGAACGAGCTCAAATAAGACGGAGTGTAAGGAGATAGTTGGTTGGATGAGACAAAATATTCTTCAAAAATAATTAGATTGATGACAGGAGAATTACATGTAGTATATGGTATCATATATTTTTATTTTAAAAAAATACGTAAGGAAAAGTGAGCAGATTATTTTGATTTGGAAAAGAGTTAGATGAAGAAATAAAAGTAGGATGAGGTAGCGATTGTTTTGCAAATGAAAAACAAATAAATAAATGAATAAGTTATACATATATATTTTTTTTGAAATGTGATCACGATGAACATAGAATTGATATTTATAAAAAAAAAATTTGAAGTCCCCTTTAGGTTAGGAAAATATTTTAAAAGTATGTAGTGTAAGTGGTTAGAAATAATTTTGTAGTCTAGAAAAAAAAATATATATGTTGAATTATCAAAATGATAACAAGATTTTAAAACTAAAATACGGAAGATACCGGTTAGAAATAATTACTAGATATTAACTTGAAAAGTTATAACTAAGGAAATTTTATAATCCAAGGAGGAATTTTAATTTAACCGAAAGCAAGAAATTTTAAATAAATAAGAAAGAGTTTTCAAAGAAGTTAAACCGAGCGAAGAATTTAATAATGAATTTCAAAAGCTTTCAAAGAAAGGAGGATTCGCAATGGATGGATTTGAAGAATTATCGATAAGTGTCATGAAGCGATCACGTTAGTCGAGGGCAAGAATGTGATTGTAAAACGGTAATTAAAGATTTTCGATGAGAAATTTTGAAATTCAAGGAATGCATTCGAGTTAACCGAAAGGTAGGAAATCTAAATTCATGTTTTCTTTTTTTTAAAGGAATTGAAACTGGGGAAGGAATTCGAAAATATAATATTGGAAATTCTTTAGAAGGATCGGGAGGCTGAATGAAAAAGATTCAACGATTGGCGATTAACGACGAACGGATCACGGGGTCCAAGGGTAAGGAAAAGAATCGAAAGATCCAAACGTAAATATGACTAGGAGATGAACCGTGAAAAGCCACGATGAAATCCTACGGTCAATGACACAGAAGGGTAATGATCTGAATGATGTTTGCAATCAGGGATTCTAATCATCGGGTTGCTCAAAGATCATGGTAACTTAGCTCTAACACTTCCTAATGGGCTAAACTATAATCAGGATCTAAGGGGAAAGTTTCCTAAAAGAATCAAGGTTATGTTCTGCTAGGTCCGAAGTCGATGGAGCTGGGCGAGCGACTAAACTAAAAGAAGGGCTCTAGGAATCTAACACGGTCAGAGTCAAGTGAGGGCTACTAAGGTATCCTAGGATGAGGATGACTAAATCTTAACCAAGGCGTCAGACTATCAAACCTGGGTGTCTATCTAAGTCTTCCTACCATCTAAGACTGGGAAAACCTAATTCAGACTTGTACGTGGATATTAAATGAATGCGGTACTTTTATTGTTCCGAACTTTTGCAAGACCTGCATGGGCCACCACTAAAACCTGTCATGCCCCGCTTCCCAAAATGGACGGAAGTGAAGCGTGACGAGGCCCGCTTAGGCCAGAGCTTGAGAAGCTCGGACCCAATAAGCGTCTGTAGGGGTACCATTTTAAACGATTTCCATGTTCTTGCATTTATAAAGTTTAGGAACAACAAAAGTACAGAAAGGAAATTTGCATTCATTTATATGGAGAAATAATATCCAACTAGTACAAAGTCTAAAAGAAGCCTAAGCATGGCAACACAAGTTTAAAGACAAACCGAAAAGTAGTACCCTCGGGAAGTGGCGACTAAAAGACCTCAAGGTCTGGTCTTCGTCAGGCGCGTACTCTGGGTCGACGTCCTCGGCTCCTCGTACTCCAGTGAGTCTGCCTCGTCCACGAACTCTGGCTGTGCACCTGACGTACAGCACCCAAGAAAAGGAACTGTACGTCAGGTAAAGTCTACAAGAAGGGTTAGACTTTACTGCAAGTGTATCAACTTTTGGACAACGTTTTACTGGTTGATTAGCATGCTGGGGTTACAACAAGTACAAGAGAAGTAACGTAGCAGGAAAGTAAAGCGTAGCAGGCAGTAGTCGTAGCGTGTGCTACCGACTACGGGACTAGCCTAAAGGTGTCAGGACAAGACGAAGACAGACAAGACAGGTAGGACACTGCACGACACGGCACGACACGACACGACACGAAGGGTTCACGCCTTACGGTTCGAGGGGGATCAGACCCTCTCACCGTGCGCACGCTCAACCCTACCCCAAAACCCCAGAACTCAGGACAGGAAGCACGGAGATCACTTTCGCAAGGAAAGCACCTGAAACGCCCGTAGGCTTTTTGTAACACTGAGATCACTTCCGCAAGGGAAGCACCTGAAACGCCCGTAGGCTTTTTGTAACACTGAGATCACTTCCGCAAGGGAAGCACCTGAAACGCCCGTAGGCTTTTTCGTAACACAGAGATCACTTCCGCAAGGGAAGCACCTGAAACGCCCGTAGGCTTTTTCGTAACACAGAGATCACTTCCGCAAGGGAAGCACCTAAAACGCCCGTAGGCTTTTTGTAGCACAGTGACAAGACACGACCAGTGTGGATAACAGTGACAAGACACGACCAGTGTACGGGAGAGTTATTCTAGGGTGTCCACACACACGCACACACATGATAGCCCTACAGCATCAAAGTTGTTGTCAGGCTCAGACTTCGTCGTCAAGTCTGAGTCGTCAGGGGCGTCCCGGACGCTATCATTTCACGTCCGGTTCTATACATTCACAGTCTAACAGTTCTAGTAATCTAAGACCAAAGCACGGTCAAAAACGCAAGTGGGCACACTTGCCTGCGATGGCAAGTGTGTCTTCCTCTCGAATCGTCTCGTCCAGACGTCGCGTCCGCGGTAGTCCGTCTGAAACAGGTCATGGCGACGATGTCAGGTCGCAATTTCATCAAGTCCTATTAGGGTTCGTGTCTAGGTTATCGGGGCTATCCTATTTGTCAATCATCAAAATTTTGGTGTTTTATCAACCTAAATCGACCACTACCCTATGTGCACAGAAAATTTGTCCGATGGTCGATTTCTACGGTGAGCAGCGTTTTACTGGTGCGGAAAGTAAATTTAATTATAGTTGTCCAATTTTTAGTTAAGGTTCAGTTTGCTATGGTGTGGGTTTCACTACGAGTTTAGAGCACTAACCTGGTGTGCGGAACGCACATTTGAATATGGCGTCGGGTCAGGAGACGGTGGCAGTGCTCGTGTCCCCGACTGCGGGTAGCGCAGTGGAGGTCGTCTCGGGATCGCCTCAGGATTGTGACGGCTGCGGGTAGTGCGGACGTAGAGTCTGGACGGTAGAAGATCTGCGTCGCCTCCGGCGTCTCGGCTACGAGTAGCGTAGCGAAACTCGTCTGAGCAACGGACGAAGTGCGCAAGCAGCGAGTGCGGTCTGGTAGCAGTCCGTAGGATGTGTAGGCGGCGTCAAGGAGTTTCGGATCAGCGAGCAAGGAAGAACAAAGCCCCCGGAGGCCAAAACAGCGGGTAACGGCGATACGACGTCGTTAGAACGTCGGATGTATCGCTGGCCGACTCGGGGAGGCCTTCAAAGGGAAAACCAGCCTGGAGGAGGTCAGGCCGTGATTCGGGAAGGCGTCAAGTCTGCGCCGCGGTGGCGCGAGGGCGGCACAGCGGTGGCGCGGCTGCAGATCGCTGCAGCGGCTGCGACCAATGAGAGAGAGCGGCTCCTCGCGAGGGCAGGCGAGTGGTCTGCGGAGTCGGGGCTGGGGATCGCAGGCGCGGCGGCGGAGCGCAGCACAGCGGCGCGACGGCGGCGTGCGCTGGGGAGCACCGGTGATTGGGATCGAGGAGGGAGGCCGCGGATCGGGGGAAAACGCGACGGCGGCGCTGCCTGGGCGGGGAAGATGGCGGTGGCGTGGAGGAGGAGTGGCGTGGCGCTGGAGATTGATGAGGGCAAGGCACCGGCGGCGGTGAGTACCGCCGGAGCAGCTCTCGACGGTCGTTGGGGTAGGCGAGCGTGGGGGTCACGGCGACACGAGCGGGCAGTCGGGATATCGCGGCGGAGAGGCGGGTGACCGGAGGCGGAGATCACCGCGAGGAGAGGCGCTGTGGCGGATCGGGGATCGAGGACAGGGCTCGGGAACGCCGGAGCGACGCGAGGCCGAGGGGAGATGGCCGTGGAGAGGCGATCGCGCGGCTGTCACGGTGGCTCCGAGGAGATCGGAGGGGACCGCCGGCGGGCGTCGGGCTCCCAGGCGGAGCCGTGGTCGCGGCGGGGGAGCGGATCACGGTGGCAGCCTCGGGCTCGGAGAGGAAGAGAGGCGGCGCTAGCGGCAGGCGGCGGCACCGAGCGTCTGAGGGCGAGAGAGAGAGGACGCGGGGAGGCCGTGGAGGCGGGGGCGGCGGATCGCCGTCGCGGCGGCGGGTATCGCCTCGCCGTGGATACAAGGGGAGAGCGACGATCGGGAGTTTTGCGTTTTTGGGGTCGGCGGCTGCGTGATTTTGGTTTAGGGTTAGATTAGGGTTTAGGGATTATTAATAAGATATACAATGCTATTTACCTATACAATTATAGTTAAAGGGGGGAGTTTAAAGGGATGGAGGGTGAAATTTAGTGGTAAGTCTAGAGGAGGCTAGAGGAACAGTTGAGGAAATATTTAAAACGATTTAAACAAGGGATTTAGCCAGATTTGGCCAGCTTTGGCTAGCGAATTTGAATTTTGAATCTGATCAGGGCAAATCAACGGTCCAGGTTTCTCCGAGCGATAACTCTCAAATCGGGCGTCGGAAAAATGATCCGAAAATACCGGGACGATCGTGGAGACGAGACGCACAGATCTACGGAGCCCGATCGTGCGTAACGCCTACCAAGAATTTACATAAAATTGGAAACGGCGTTTCGAGTCAAATGACTAAAACGCCCCTATCGTTCAATGTCGTTTTGCGAGAAAACGAGCCGCGAAGAGACGTTCCCAAAAATTACTATAAAATTCTACACCTCAAAATGATCACAACGGCATATCACATCGCATATACCGGAGCTCAGAAATAGTCGAATAAAATACGTGCACGATAAAGCACGTGTACGCAGAAAATACGAACGGTCGAAAAGCGGCCGTTACACGTGTGCTACGAATGCAACAATCAACTGGATGACATGTAAAATGCAATGCATGGAAATTAAAAGTACGTACAGTTAAGGAATTTAAACGTGACAGACATCAATGCAGGCATGACAAGGCAGGGTGACGGATCTAGCTTCGTTGTCAAGCTAGACCCTAAAATTGCGTCTAGACAGCTATCATTTCACTGACTAGTCTCTTTTACGCTGGAAACAAGGAAGTGGCCTAACAACATGGCCCTACACAAGAGTTGGCAAGTTTCACTTGTCTGCAAGTATCACGTCTGAGAAACACCGTCCAAGAGAGTCCAAGTCACAAATACCCTACATGCACAAGTCCACCGGCCTAAAGTCCATTTTAGTAATCTTGATTAGTGAATTTAAAACATTTAAAACATTTTGAAAACATCAATTTTAGTCTTGATTAACAGGCAATAGGTTGGGGGTCCTAAGGGTGCAAAGCGTTACCTCAACATGACGCGAAAGCTACACTGGCGTCGGGTAGCAACGCCAGGGGTTGGAATAAAAGATCGCGCTCCAAGTCCAGATTCCAATTAGATACCTCGCTGGAAAGTTCAGAGCATCAACCGGAGCACGAGTCCAGATACCAAAGCTAGCACGTGCGACGACGGCCTACGACGTGTCGCAACGTCGTACACGGTAATTCCTCGAAGAGCAAGCACCTAGGTGGGGCCCACAGTAGTCCTAGGGACCAATGGGGGACCCACAATGCCTCTGGAGAACTTGGGGGGCCCACGGTGGCAAGTGGTACGACGGGTGCGGGGTTGCGACGTTTGCTCTCGGTCGGACACAGCCAAATGCGGAGGCTTGGCTCGGTCGGTGCGGGGGAACGGGCTTACAACGCTGCGGGGTGCGAGCTCTCGGCGGGTGCGGGGCAGCCTCTCGGTCGTAGCGGGGGAAAAGCGGGGTCGGGCGCTGCAGCGGGGCGCTGCAACGTTGCAAGTGTTGCAACGTTGCGGGTGCGGTGGATCTCTCGGTCGGTGCTGGCGGGAGTGTCGGTCGTAGCGGGGATGCGGAACGAGGTGCAAGCGGGCGGCTGTGCGGAGCGGGATGCGGTGGAAGCTCTCGGTCTGACCGAGAGCTTCTCTCGGTCGGTGCGGGTCGGTGCGGAGCGGCGGTGCAGATGCAGAGATGCGGGCGGGGGCCTCGGTCTGAGCGGTGAATTTGGGGTGTTTGGCTCGGTCGGTGCGGGCGGCGGCTGTCACAACGTTGCGACGATTCGTCGCAACGTGAATTTTGGGTTTTGGAAGCAGCTAGGGTTAATTTCTTGCGAAAATAGGTCTTCCTAGGGATTGTTTATATAGTGTAGATGGGTCGACTTGGTCTAGGGCTAATCCTAATGGAATTAGGAGTTTAAAATAATTTAAAATTCAAATCTACTCTTCCTAATCACATAGGGATTGGGTGCGGCCAAGATAGGGGCTAATATTTGGCTCAAAATTTATTTAAAACGTTTGAAACTTAAATAAATTTTATTTGGCCGAAAATAATTTAAAAATTAATTATTAAAAATATAAAAGTGGTCAAATAAACTCCAAAAATTATAAAATAAATATCGGGGTGATCATGATGACGAAAGTGAGCTAACTAAGAAGACGGATCTCAATTTCGACGTCGGACGACGAAACTAAAAATAGAAACGTCTCCCGTCAAAAGTGAAAATCGCAACGTCCCATCGAATAAGATTAAATCGTGGGAGAACGACTCGAGAAATGTCGTTCCAAATTAATGCCACAATTTAATACTCTCAGAGACGTTCACAACGGCATATCACACCCAAGTGTTCACAAACAAACAAAGTCTAAAATTAATACGTGCACAGTCAAAAGCACGTGCACGAACAACGTACAACGAAAAGTGGTCGTTACATCCTCCCCACCTTAGAATAAAGTCCGTCCTCGGACTTTCTAATATATCTAGTCGTTCTAGTAACTACCCCAATCACGTCATATTATAATTCAAACCAGGTATATTCATTACAAGTGCTTATATATGCACTAGGTAGTCAAACATTAACACTACCAACATTTATATATATATATATATATTCACGTACGTTATACACTTATACCTATTATAGTCAGTCAAATTCATACACGTATTTCAATCATATAGATATAAGCATTCATCCTTTATATAACTACTACTTACCCAACACAAAACAATATTTCAGATACTCGTATAAGTATAATCTCACACTAGCGAATACAATCGTTGTTCTACGTATAAATAACTACCTATGCGCAAACAAAACATGGGTATACAACTCCCTAATATTTCCTAGAATACGTCCAATACCTAACACATCCACACATGTAGTCACACCTTATCATTACTTAAATCAAGTTTTACTATATACATTCACCACTACTATAGTTTCACAATATGCATGCAAATAGTTCACCATATCTTCACATCACATACGGTCCTATAATTGTATTTACGACATGCCATATATACCATAGTCACCAATACCTATAACTAAGCACATACTTACCCGTGCATGGTGCACACCCATACACGCTAACATTTCATTCATATATATACCAATCACCCACTATATACTTAGTACATCTACGCACCTAGTTTAGCTAGCACACATATGTTCACACAAGCAAGTCCTTAGTAAATAACTATACCACAAGACCAACACCTATAACTATATACTGGTGTAGCGACCCACAATCATGTGCGTAGCACAACCAGGCACAAGCACCCCTATCACTATACATACATCATCCATCGCTATATGCAAGCTACAGTCATACATAATAATATACTTAGAGTATACCCACTCAAGCTTGAGTGAGACTCAACACACATATCAGAGTATTCTACATACGTAACACGGCATTTATACCTATACCAATACCACTCCAATATATACATATCTACCAATACAACCATGTACATACCGTAAGTCAATCACACTTAATATTTAGTCAGGTATTACTCACATAGTTCAATCACTCTATATATCATAATAATAATAATACAGACATCAGCACACGTATAATTATAATACACTCCCTAATACATACGCATTCATCGTATAGTCACACACATGTAACATATATTCACACCATAGCCTACTACCTATAGTTAGTATACTAATACATCTACATCATACATAGTTAAGGTATGCAATAGTCGTGTATACCCCATAGTATACCCTCATACAACATCCGTAAAAGCAAGCAATACCAATCAAAACTGTAATCCTACTATCATATGTGTACCACCTATATACTCATGCAGCAATTACATAATTACTTACATTTAAGCACAATTCTTATCTACATACGAGCACATACTCATACGTACTAATATATGGGTCACTCAGTAGGCATACTCACTTATCTATATGGTCACCTATTATTATCGCACCTACCATACACATAGCTTTACCAATCATTTTATTTCAGCCATTCCAAGTATCTCTAACTACATACACTCCATTAGATATTCTAACACTAACTCTTATATACACAGGCATCCCTAGTATGGTATAGCTAACCACACACAAATCTATAAATACTAACACAGAAACAACTTCATAATATCACGAATAACTCCGAGTATATATATATATATATATATATATATATCACACAATAGGCAAGCATCAATATACTATGGGGGTATACTCATTCAAGCCCACGTACACAACTTAGGTACGTGCACTACGACTACATCACAAGGTCCAAGGGCCTACTAACAACTTAGAGTTGACACAGACATTGACGGGCACTAAAGCCTAACCAATAAAGGGAGGTCGAGGTCGAGAGCGTGACGAGGGAAGGATCGATAAGCACGAGCTCAGATAGGACGAATACAAGGAGACAGCTTGGTTAGGTGAAACAGTGATTCATTGGTGAATGTTTAGGTAGAGGAGAGGGAGGTGTAGTGATACTTTTATAGGATACATAAAAGGAAATAGGGTAAATAGCATAAGCTAAAATACGTGAAATTTGAAAGCTGTTGTACTTCAAAAGTTGAAGTCCTCGTCTGTATAAAATATTTGGAGATCGATAAAACGAGTTGTTCAAAATGAGTTTGGGTCGAATATACATAATAAGAGAAAATGGTTTATAGAAAGTCATTATAAAAGGAAGTAAATCATTCACACGAACATTAAGGACGTAGTTTTAGAAAATATTATACGTCAGTAATTTAATATAAGTTGGGCAAAAATTTTGGAAATTCAAAGAATGAAATTAAAGTAACCGAAGAATTTAAGCTCGTGTTAAACGCTTTCAAAGTCTTTAAGCTAGGGAAAGGAAATTTAAAATGACCAATATTGGAACTACTTTTAGAAGAACAAGGATGTGCCAAAAATAAAATTGGTTTACACAAAGCTTTTAGTATGCGAGCACAACGGGCCTGTCACGGATATAAAAAATAATTGAAATTCAATTTAGTTTAGAAACTATTCTAAAAGTATGTATGGTGAGCGGAAAGATAATAATAATGACTTAGTAGAAGAATTATCAAGATTGATAGCAAAGCTTTAAAATCAAATCATGGAGGGTCTAAAGCAGGAAGTGGTTATGAAAATAGTAATTTTGCAAAAATCTGAAGTAGCGAAAACGACGAGCATAAAATCAACTTGCTGAAAGCTGAATTTCCATGTGACTTGAAAAGTATATTAAAAGTAAGCGCGATGTGTCATTTGAATGGCATAAATAAGAAGGGAAATTACAAGTTGAATTGGTCAAAATAAAAGTACGGTTCAGAATAGAATTAATATTTGAAAGGAAAGTGTATTTTCATAGGTACAAAAGTGTAGGCTGGGAAAATACCATAAGCTAGTATTCAAAATTTCGACAAAAGTTTTAAGAATTCAAGTCAGCGAAGGAGTATGAAATATAAGATATATATATTAAAATTTTGAACAAATTTAAACTTAGGAAAAAGGCAATCGAAAAATACTTTAAGGAGATTTAAGATTTGTAACGGAGAGGTTCGAAAATTGATGACGATCGTCAAAAGGCGATCTCGTGAATCGAGGCAAGGAAAATGGTCGGATGATCCAAACATACATACGCCTAGGATATGATTCAGGAAAATCTACGGGGAAACTCCTACAGTCGACCAACTAAAGAGTAAGAACTAAGCGCTAAGACTTTCTAAGGGGCTAGACGGTAATGAAATGCGTTCACCTTGGTCCGAAATCGATGAACCCAAGCGAATGACTAACGGAATTCTAGAAGTCTACTATGGTCAGAGTTAGACAAGAACCACTAAGGTAACTCCTACGATGATTAAATCAATTGCTAGCAGGGAGTCTAACTAACAATCAGAGGCCTCTAACTAGCAAGCACGGACGTCTAACTATGTCTTCTTACCACTTAGTGACATAAGAAAACGACTAGACTCCGGGCTTATGACTCGGATGTTGCAATTTATTTAATGGACATTCCGCTATTATCGTTGTTTCGTTAATTTGCAATTGCAAGACTCGACCTGCATGGGCCACCAACAAAACCTGTCACGCCCCGCTTCCCAGAAATGTGGAGGCGAGGCGTGAGAAGGTCCGCTCAGACTTGAAGCTACAAAGCTGCAAGTCCGATAAGAGTCAATCACTTTAAACTACAGATCCTTGCAACGTGAAACGAAACAAAGATAATAACATGAAAATGAGACAAAAGGAAAATTTCAGAATATCCTTGATAATAAATTCCAACATCGCAGAAAAGCCACCAGGCTAAAAGAAAAAATTCTAAAGGCCCAAACATGGCCAACAAAAGTACAACGTACAAAACAAAGGTGCCACGCACCGACAACTAACAACAAAACCTAAAACAAAAGGAAGCTCAGCAAGGGTCACCGGTGTCCGCAAAACTCCTCCTGGGCAAACATGGACTCAGACTCAGCGTCAGCAACTACCACGTACTCAGCAACGGTCTCTGGCTCAAGGTCTAACATGTGACATGCAAAAGAGCAAGGGGCACATGTCAGCAAGTCTACAAGAGACTTGTGCAAGGAAACTAAAAGTGAAGGTAAGCAACCTAGCAGTTCTAGCATGATGCATTGACATGACCGTTAAAGTATGAGTGCAACAAGTAAAGTAAGGTAAAGTAAAGAACGAGCATGGCATGGATGACAAGTATTACATGAACACTCATTGGTACAAGACAAGTAAAGTAAGCACGTCTTGCACAGAGATTCCGCCTTTTGGCTAGAGTGGCTGATCGGGCCAACTCCTAAGCTTAAGTGATCGTTTATCCCTACCCCTCCACGTGTATCGGGCATTAACTTTTGACCAACACATGAGGCCCGCTTCTGGATCACGAGCCAGGAAGTGTTTTAACATGATGGCATAGGGGTGCACCTAGCCGGACAAGGAAGTACAAGTACAAGTATTGTAGCGTGTGCTACGAATGCAACAATCAACTGGATGACATGTAAAATGCAATGCATGGCAGTTAAAAGTACATACAGTTAAGGAATTAAAACGTGACAGACATCAATGCATGCATGACAAGGCAGGGTGACGGATCTAGCTTCGTTGTCAAGCTAGACCCTAAAATTGCGTCTAGACAGCTATCATTTCACTAACTAGTCTTTTTTACGCTGGAAACAAGGAAGTGGCCTAACAACATGGCCCTACACAAGAGTTGGCAAGTTTCACTTGCCTGCAAGTATCACGTCTGAGAAACACCGTACAAGAGAGTCCAAGTCACAAATACCCTACGTGCACAAGTCCACCGGCCTAAAGTCCATTTTAGTAATCTTGATTAGTGAATTTAAAACATTTAAAACATTTTGAAAACATCAATTTTAGTCTTGATTAACAGGCAATAGGTTGGGGTTCCTAAGGGTGCAAAGCGTTACCTCAACATGACGCGAAAGCTACACTGGCGTCGGGTAGCGACGCCAGGGGTTGGAATAAAAGATCGTGCTCCAAGTCCAGATTCCAATTAAATTCCTCGCTGGAAATTTCAGAGCATCAACCGGAGCACGAGTCCAGATTCCAAAGCTAGCACGTGCGATGACGGCCTACGATGTGTCGCAACGTCGTACACGGCAATTCCTCGAAAAGCAAGCACCTAGGTGGGGCCCACAGTAGTCCTAGGGACCAATGGGGGACCCACAATGCCTCTGGAGAACTTGGGGGGCCCACAGTGGCCAGTGGTGAGACGGGTGCGGGGTTGCGACGTTTGCTCTCGGTCGGACACAGCCAAATGCAGGGGCTTGGCTCGGTCGGTGCGGGGGAACGGGCTTGCGACGCTGCGGGGTGCGGGCTCTCGGCGGGTATGGG